>JAPQWV010000092.1:117500-617500 GCA_027422505.1 Craterostigma plantagineum
GAAAAGCTTTCAGCTTTTGTTGATGGATACGAAGGACATCTCCGAGTCGGACAAATTGTACGACTTCATGAAGGGGCTCAGCTCATGGGCCCAGAACCAGCTCGCGGGACGCCACATCCCGGACCTCAACACGGCCATTGCGGAGGCCGAGAGGCTACGCGACATACCTCGCACCAAGCCCAGCCCCGAGCCGCCTCAGGCGCAACCTAAAGGCGACTCCAAGCCACCTAAAGGTGATGGCAAGGGCAGAGGAAGGATGGGTGGGCGAGGCAAGAAGGGCCAAAACCCGAGCCAAGGTCAAGGCCAAGGAGGCGCAAAGACGGGACAGAAGACGGCGGAAGGGAACGCCGGGCAGACGCGCTGCCACTTCTGCGGCCAGGGACATAGGTGGTTCGAATGTCCCAGAAAGTCGGCCGTCAACACCGTCACTGCCCTACTTAATGACATCGACGTCGCTAAGCTCGACGCGACCGCCCAGAAGCCATCCACATCCGACACGCCGCAAGCCAACCAGCTGCAGCTCCTCGCGCTTCAAGAAGGCCGCGGAGGTAAGCATAAGCTTATGTACGTCCCGTGCTATATTGGTAACAGGCGAGTCATGGCCATGGTGGATTCGGGCGCTTCCCACAACTTCATGGCATTAAGCACGGCATGGCGATTTGGTCTGCCGATCCATCCTCACGAGTCGAGGGTCAAGACGGTGAACCAAGTCCAGACCGTCGGAGGAAAGACCTCGGCCACGCTACGCGTCGGCCACTACCTCGACATCCAGGAGTTCGTCACCATGCCCCTCCAGGACTTCGAGATCGTCTTGGGCATGGAATTCCTCATGTCGGCCAAGGTCCACCTCATGCCATACTTGGGAGGGCTGCTCATCGCGGACGAACAGCAGCCCGGCTTCATCCGGGGGCACTATACCAAGTGCCCGACCAGATCACGGACTACGCCTACGACTTCGAGGACGAGGCCTCTTGCGCTGCCTTCCAGCTAGCGCCCGCGACGCCCCGCCTCACCTCTGTCGGGCCAGCTGACTCGTCGCTGGCCGCATCTAGGCCCAGTCCGCCCTGCCTTGGAAGCCTTACTTCGGCGCGTTGCGACGCGCCCGTTCCAGCTCGGCTGCCCAAGCAGCCGCCTCGATCAAGGGACATTGGCGGGACCCTTGAGCTGGACCACGCCACGCCTACAAAGTCCTCTCCCCACAACAAGTCCCGAAGTCGACGAGGGCGTCGACGACTTAACCCGGGGAGGATTGTCAAGGAATTGACGGGCGTTGACCGTTGACCGGGGGTCAACGGTGGCCGGACGCTAAGTCTCGGCCGCTTGGGTGGGCGCATCCTCGGCGCCCGCCCGAGCGCTGCCCAGTGCGCCCCGTCGCATGGGACTCGGCACCATGTGGGTCGTCAACAGCGCGCGGTACCTTCAGCGTGCGCGCGCGACCCTCGTCAGCGCGCGGCACCTTCAGCGCGCGCGACCCTTCTCAGCGCGCGGCATCCAGCGCGTGCGCCCCTCCCTGCGCGCGGCATACTCAGCGCGCGCACCCTCGTTAGCGCGCGGCCTCCTGCGCGCGCGACCCTCCTCTGCGCGCGGCATCCTCAGTGCGCGCGCGCCCCCTCGTTAGTGTGCGCGGCACCCTCTGCGCGCGCGGCCCCTCGTCAGCGCGCGACCCTCGTCAGCGCGCGCGGCTCCCTCAACTGGCGCGCGGACACTTGGCCTAGCGCCGCCAGACATCGCCGGACCACCGCCGCCGTCCGCCGGAGACCGCCGCCGTCCGCCGGAGCACCGCCGCTGGACTTCGCCGGACTTCGCCGGAGCGCCGCCGGACCTCGCCGGAGCTCGCCGCCGCTCGCCGGAGACCGCCGCCGCTCGCCGGAGCTCGCCGCCGGACCTCGCCGGAGCTCGCCGCCGCTCGCCGGAGACCGCCGCCGCTCGCCGGAGCTCGCCGCCGGACTTCGCCGGAGCACCGCCGCCGGGTGCGCGGTACCAGTAGGCGCGACAGGCGAGCCTCGCCAGGCTGTACCGCCGGGCAGCACCCACGTGGCGCGCCAACACCAGGCTAGGCCCTGACAAGTCAGCCCTGGCCGTGTCAGAACGCGGCAGGACATCATTCGGCGCCAGGCTGCCCCATTGGCCGGGATGCTCAAGGGACGCCTTGGGCTCAAAGCCAGCTAGCCGTGGCAGCCCTAGCCCAGCCGTGCTCAGCAAGCAAAGCCAGGCCATGATGTCCGCCAGCGCCCACCTAGTGGCCGAGCAGCACTTGCGCCAGGCCATCACATCGCACGGCAGCTTTCCAGGCCGGCCCTGCCGCGGTGCGCGACGAGGTGCGCGCGCGGGCCAGGCTGCGCGCGGCGCGGCGAGCTGGGGCGAGCGGAGGACGCGGGTTGCACGCGGAGTCCACGGAAGCTTCTAGGAGTTTGAATTGGTCTCTAGAGCCGTACCAGCCAAAGATCCCTTACCCAGGTCGGCTGAAGAAGGACAGAGACGAGGCGCAATTCGGTAAATTTATGAACATGTGTAAAGAATTATATATTAACTTACCGTTTGTTGAGGCTATTACGCAGATGCCCAGCTTCGCCAAGTTTTTGAAGGACCTATTGACGAACAGGAGGAAACTCGAACATGTTTCCACGGTATGCTTACGAGGGGAATGCTCGGCGATACTTCAGAATAAGATGCCGAAAAAGCTCAAAGACCCAGGGAGTTTTACAATTCCCTGCCTTATAGGAAATTTAGTTGTTGAACGTGCTTTAGCCGATCTAGGAGCTAGCATTAATTTAATGCCGTATTCCATGTTTAAGCGCTTAGGACCAGGTGAACCACGACCCACTAGGATGAGTCTTCAATTAGCTGATCGATCATTAAAATACCCTAGGGGTGTCATTGAGGATGTCCTAGTAAAGGCAGGTAAATTTGTGATTCCCGCCGACTTTGTTATCTTAGATATGGAGGAGGATGATAACGTTCCATTGATTCTAGGTAGACCATTTTTAGCTACCGGTGAGACTATGATAGATGTTAGAAATGGGACGTTAACTTTGACGATAGACGGTGAAAAAGTTACATTCAATATGGCTGAGTCGATGAAGAAGAGTAATGAGCATGACGATAAGTGTTACTACTTAGACGCTTTTGAGCATGATTTTTTCTTTTCTGTACAAGGTCTATCACAGTTCCCCTATGAGCAGGATACACAGAAAATTTTGGCAATCGACGAGTGTGGGGAGGAAGTCGACGAGCCCATCATAGCTATCGACGAGAGCAGTGAAGAGGACAAGGAAAAGAGCTCGGGAGAGGAGCCACCCGTCCTAGAGTTGAAGCCGTTACCTGACCACCTCAAGTATGCGTTTCTCGGAAACAACGGAGGGCTACCAGTCATCATTTTATCGAGCCTCAACGACGGACAGAAGGGCCAGCTCTTGGAAGTGTTAAGAGCGCACAAGAAGGCAATAGCGTGGAAGATATCCGACATCAGAGGGATCAGTCCGAGCTACTGCACGCACAAGATCCTGATGGAGGACGAGTTTAAGCCAGTCGCCCAACGTCAAAGGCGACTCAATCCGAATATGAAAGATGTCGTGAAGAAGGAGGTTATTAAGCTACTAGACGCAGGGATGATCTACCCTATCTCAGATAGCGCTTGGGTAAGTCCAGTCCAAGTGGTCCCGAAGAAGGGAGGAATGACGGTCGTCACTAACGATAAGAATGAATTGATTCCAACGAGGACTGTGACTGGGTGGCGCGTGTGCATCGACTACAGAAAGTTGAACGACGCCACGAGAAAGGACCATTTCCCTTTACCATTCATTACCAAATGCTAGAAAATTATCTGGTCATTCATTTTATTGCTTTCTTGATGGTTTATCAGGATACTTGCAGATTCCTATTGCGCCTGAAGACCAAGAGAAGACAACATTCACCTGTCCCTTCGGTACGTTTGCATACCGGAGGATGCCATTCGGTCTATGAAATGCCCAGCCACTTTCCAGCAATTTATGATGGCTATATTCGACGAGTTGGTAGGTGAGGTAATAGAGGTGTTTATGGATGACTTTTCTGTATTTGGATCATCGTTTGATGTGTGCCTTGCTAATCTGAAGCTCGTACTCGCACGTTGCGAGAATACAAACTTGGCACTTAATTGGGAAAAGTGCCATTTTATGGTTCGAGAGGGTATAGTTCTGGGCCATAAGATTTCCTCTAAAGGTATCGAAGTGGACCGGGCTAAATTAGAGACAATTGAAAAATTACATGTCCCCTCGAACGTAGGATCCATTAGGAGTTTTCTAGGTCATGCTGGGTTTTATAGTAGGTTCATTAAGGATTTTTCAAAAATTGCTCGACCCATGTCTAGATTACTTGAGAAAGACGCTCCGTTTGATTTTAACGATGAATGCTTGCATGCTTTTACTTGAGAAAGACGCTCCGTTTGATTACGCAGTAGGAGCCGTGCTAGGGCAGCGCAAGGACAATCATTTCAGGCCAATTTACTACGCCAGTAAGACGTTAGACACAGCCCAGGCAAACTATACGACCACGGAAAAGGAGCTTTTAGCTGTCGTTTTCGCTTTCGATAAATTCAGGTCATACCTTATTTTATCGAAAGTTATTGTTTTTACTGATCACTCTGCCCTTAAGTATTTACTAGCGAAGCCGGACGCCAAGCCTCGGCTAATTAGATGGATCTTACTCCCTCAAGAGTTCGATATAGAGATCCGAGATAAAAAGGGTGCAGAGAATCTGGCAGCGGATCACCTCTCTCGACTAGAGGAGTCCGAGATTTACAACAAGGACACATTCCCAGACGAGCACTTGTACGCAATACAAGTGGTAAGTGATGATATTCCTTGGTTTGCAGACTTCGCTAATTATCTTGTTCCGAGGGTTCAACCAAAGGGATACACAAGTCAGCAAAAGAAGAAATTCTTTTCTGACTTGAAGTATTACTTTTGGGAAGATCCGTATCTTTTCAGGCGATGTGCAGACCAGGTAGTACGTCGATGTGTTGCTTTCCCTGAGACGACGAAGATTCTAGGGCATTGCCATAGCGGACCAACTGGAGGGCATTATGAAGCCAATCGAACAGCTCAGAAGGTACTGGAAAGCGGGTTTTATTGGCCAACGATTTTCAAAGACGCCCAACGGTACGTTGACATTTGTGATCAATGTCAGCGCACAGGTAATATCTCAAAACGTGATGAAATGCCTCACTAGTTTCTGAGATTTTCGATGTTTGGGGTATAGATTTCATGGGCCCGTTTCCCAGTTCGTATAATAATAAGTACGTTCTGGTTGCTGTAAACTATGTGTCTAAGTGGGCCGAGGCGCAGGCTTTACCCACGAACGATGCTAGGGTTGTTGTTCGATTTTTACGAACACTGTTTTCACGATTTGGGGCACCTAGATGCATCATTAGTGATAGAGGCACCCATTTCTGTAACACCCAATTTGCACGTAGATCGTTATGGTGTTAGACACAGCCTGTCCACCCCTTATCACCCTCAGGCTAGCGGTCAGGTAGAAGTCGTGAACCGCGAGTTAAAACGTATTCTTGAGAAAACTATAGATGGGAACCGTAAGGAGTGGGCTAATAAGCTTAATGACGCACTTTGGGCGTATAGGACCGCGTATAAGACACCAATAAATACTACACCGTATAGATTGGTTTACGGGAAGACATGCCACCTCCCCGTAGAAATCGAACATAAAGCCTATTGGGCAATTAAGTCATTGGACATGGATTTGGGGAAAGCCGGTGAAAAGCGGCAGCTCCAAATTAATGAGCTTGACGAGTGGCGTTTATCAGCTTATGATAACGCCAGAATGTATAAGGAGCGTTCAAAAGCCTACCATGACAGCAAAATTAGGCACAGACAAGAATTTCAAGAAGGGGACCAAGTCCTCCTCTTTAATTCTCTACTTAGGCTTTTTCCGGGTAAGCTTAGGTCACATTGGTCAGGACCATTCACTGTTACTCGTGTTTTCTCATACGGTACTGTTGAGATTTCAGGTATGGGGCAGGGTACTTTCAAGGTGAACGGGCATCGATTGAAGCATTATCATGGAGGCGAGGAAGATTTGAGTGATAAGAGGGTATTATACCTCGATTTCAAGCTAGCATAAGAGCCTAGGAAGGACGTCAGGCTGAGACGTTAAAAGAAGCGCTCCTTGGGAGGCAACCCAGGTATTTCTATTTGATGTTTTAGGTATAAAAAAAATCTATCTAAAACTATATATATATATATTAAATTAAATAAAACAATACTAACAACAACAATAATAATAACAGTAATATTTAATTAATAATAAGTTTATTACAAACATTGGAGATGGGTAGAACGCAGAATCGAAAGATGAGATGGTAACATAGTTTTACTACATAAAATATGGTTACAATAACCATTACAATATGTGAAGGTCCAACACTAAAGCAAGTAAACTGCGAATAACATAAAAGACAGAACAATAGTTTATTTTGCTTCATAAGGGCGGTTACACACAAGTACACCTTGTGAGGAACCAACCCATGACAGCTAGTAAAATCCGAACAAACCTAAAAGAATAGCAAGGTAAAGTGATAGCATATCCAAATTATGACGAATCCTTGCATACTCTTCACTCTCATTCTCACGATCTTGTTGTTGTCCCCAAAACATAGTGGCTAGCTAACCTAAATATTGAAAATAAGATTGTTGAAGACGTGGGTTTATGGTAGATGATGTTCTGTTGTTCTACCACTGTCTTTTTATAGGCATGAACGGCACAAAAATATCATTGTCATATCAGCAAATCCCATAAGTGATACAGACGAATTTTTGACTTGGATGATCTGACGCCGCGCGAGAAAGTGATATTTCTTTGTCGATTATCAGATTTTTCCTTGCGCCAATCGTTCTCGAAAAATTCGTTGATTGCGTGTCAATCATAGTTAAAATATATTTTCAATAATAATAATAATAAATAAATAAATAAATAAAAAATTTGCAGTCACGGCCAATAACTACCGAGTCACGGCCGCGACTTCGCACAATAACGACCACTGCCTCCATTCACGGCTATGTGCTTATGTACTCACGGCCGTGAATGTTACGATCACAATGCACTTCCCTCACTGCCTCAAGTCACGGCCAGAGGCGTAAAACTCACGGCCGTGAACACGAGCGAAACATTTAAAATAAAAAAATAAAAAACTAAATAAATAAATAAAATAGTAATAATAAAAAAATATATATAATAAGAAAATAATAAAAAAATAACGCAAATCTACACATAAATACCCAATAGGAAAAAAAACTGCCACTTAGGTACCTTGTCAGAACTATTTTATACCTAGGTACCTAGTTGAATAAAATTTTTACACTTAGGTACCTAATCACCTAAGATTACGAAAATACCCTTATTAAATGATTTAGAATTTCATTTCATCTTTTTTTTTTCTCTGCAAAATTCGACCTTCAGCTCGCCGTCGATGATTTCTTCTTGCCGACCAACTCCTCCTGCTCGTGCCGGCGCCAGACAAGGATCGAAGACCCTATTGAACGTTGGGTTCTCGATTTAGGGTCTCGATTTTGTCATGTAAGGTTTTATTTTGCTTTGGGTGTGGTTAATCGATTGCACTCGTGAGATCAAATTTAACCCAGATCTGGGAGCTGAATGCGATCTAAGAGCTCGATGTAAGGGTGAATGTCGATTCTTGACAGTTATTGAGGCTAATCCATCGGGATTTCAGGTTTCTTTATATAACTGTTATTACGTACCATTTGTTATGTTTATTACGTACCATTTTATGTGACTATACGGTACCAAGATGTCCGCGTACGCTGTACCATTGTAAACTATACAGGCGTACCATTTATACAGGTTGTCATATTACCTGAAAATATCGTCTACAAGTTCGGTTAGTGGCGGGACGTTGTTTACATTGTGTGAGTATAAAAGGGAGTCATTTTTAATATCGATCATGAAGCGACGACGCACGAGATGAATGCTCTAACCGATGCCGGAATTTTATTCGTGACCCGGGCATTTGTGTTCTTTTTGGTTGCTGAAAGATGCAGAGGATTCCTTCTCAGGTAGATAAAAGATCCAACAAGTGCAAAAGATGTGAAAAATACAGGAATAATCGTCGTACTTGTAGAGAGGTCGTATCGACGTAGGGTCCGTATTTGCCATGTATTTCGTTACTGCTTTTGTTCCAAAACATTTTTGTTGCACTTTTGTATGTGGCACATTCTTTATCCAAATGATACCAACAATGTACTGTAATATATGACAATAAGGTATTGTAATATATGTCAACAAATTACTGTATATATGCTAATTTGGTACTGTAATATATGACAACAAGGTACTGTAATAAATGCCAATAAGGTACCGTAATATATACCAACAAGGTACTGTAATGGATGACAACAAGGTACTGTAATAAATGCCAATAAGGTACCGTAATATAGGCAAACAGGGTACTGTAATATATGACAACAAGGTACTGTAATATATGCCAGGAAGGTACTGTAATATATGCCAAATGTGTCAATAGGACATGACTCATTCTTTTTGTCTAAATGATGCCAACAGGTCATTCTTTTGTCCAAATATGTCAATTGGTAATGACTCATTCTTTTTGTCTAAATGATGTGAACAATGTACTGTAATATATGCAAATTTGGTACTGTAATATAAGCCAGTTTGATACTGTAATATATGCAAATTTGGTACTGTGATATACGCCAGTTTGATACCATAATATATGCTAGTTTGGTACTGTAATAATATGCCGGTTTGATATCGTAATACATGCAAATTTGATACCGTATTATATGCTGGTTTGGTGCTGTAATATATGCCAGTTTGCTAATATAATATACCAGTGATACCGTAAGATATGCCAACATAGTCTTTCATAAGCGAACTTGGTACTGTAATATATGCCGATTTGGTACGTTAATAAACGCAACTATGGTACTGTAATATATGCCACGTTGGTACCCTAAGATATGTAATTTTGGTACTGTAATATGCCGGTGATACCGTAAAATATGCCAACATAGTACTAATATAAGCGAACTTGGTACTGTAATATATACCAATTTGGTACGTTAATGTACGCAACTTTGGTACTGTAATATATGTCGCTTTGGTACCGTAAGATATGTAACTTTGGTACTGTAATATACGCCGATTTGGTACGTTAATATGCGCAACTATGGTACTGTAATATATGCCACGTTGGTACTGTAATATGCATATTTGGTACTGTAATATACCATTAATACCGTAAGATATGCTAACATAGTAGTAATATAAGCGAACTTGGTACTGTAACATATGCCAATTTGGTACGTTTATATACGCAATAGTGGTACTGTAATTTAGGTCATTTAGGTACCCTAAGTGTACAATATATGGTACTGCATCGTTTCAGAAGTAGGTACCGTATAAATTAAAGTAAGACTTCGAATTTAAGGCTTGGCTATTTTTCGTCACAAACGAAGCATTTCAGTAGGTGTTGATGTGGAGAAAGGAAGAGACAATTTCTGACATTTTTCTGTAATGATTGAACACTTTTATGACATTTTTCTGTCATGAGTGGACAGATTTCTGAATTTTTCTGTCATGACTGGACAGATTCTGACATACGAGGTATTAAATCATACAAGACAGCATTATCTGACATGTCGGTGGCTTTCATAAGATGTTTCCTGTCATATGTAATTTATGGTACTGCAATCGTGTCTGAGTTGGTACGCTTCACACAAAACGATAGGTACCCCTACAAAGCTATTTTTGGTAAGGCGTCCCTTTAATATATGATACGTCATACTAGGGTTAGTATTTTTCGAGGTCGTACGAATTACTTTTTTCATCTCGAACCACCGTAGAACAGTAAAATATAGTATTAAATACGTTTTAGATCAAATTCGGTGCATTAGGCCCCGCACGCATGAATTAAATCTTAGAATACCATGATTCATTATAGTATAAGGATACAAGCAAGAACATCTACAACATAATTTGAATAATGTGGTGAGTGCTACATCTGCGAATTCGGTGCATTAGGCTTTCACATTTTTTTTCATTCCGATATTGTTAGGTATTATCAAAATCACACAGGACAACGCGATTCGATTATGAATGTATTTATTTTTCGATCGTATAACAAATGGTACGATATACTTTGAAATCTGGGTACTGTATATGTATAACTTTGGATACGGTAAACCTGCAGGTTATGGTACTATATATGTAAATGATAAGGTACCTTCTGTAAAACACAAAACACAAGGCACCTTAGTGTACAACAGATAAGGTACTTCATGTGCGATATATAAGGTACGGTATGTATTTACGTAATGGTACGGTTAACCTGCATTTACGGTACGCTATATGTAAGCTATATGGTACGGTAATATGAAAGACAAGGTGCTTTTTATCTTCTGTTTATGGTACGTCATATATTTACATAATGGTACGGTCTAACCTGCATATTCCGGTACTCTGTACGTAAAGGATAAGATACGGTCCTACAATAACATATGGTACTGCATAAATTACGGACAGTCATAGAACAACACAACACAGTACACACTTGGCAATAACCGTCCATGCACAAAAGAAAAACCAACATAAACAAACAAAGGTCTCCAAACAGTCCCATCCCCAACCTGATCCTCCGAGCCCTTATCCTCCTGATCTTGCTCTTGATCCTCCGCTTCATCCACATCCTCCTCAACATTGTCCTCCTCGGCCTTCTCACCGTCGCTACTAGCAATCACCTCGGCCATATCGTCACGGTCACTATGAGCCATATCCCCGGCCCTATCCTCACCCATATCCTCAACCTTGTCCTCTCCGGCCTTCTCATCATCGCTTGAACCATCTGCTCGGCAACATCATCACCCTCACTGTGAACCATATCCTCGGCCTTATCATCACCCCATCCTTGCACACATCCCTATCCTTAGCATCAACCTCTTTATCATCCAGTTCAGTATCCTCAGCGTCTACCTCCTCCGTCGCATCCTCGTTGGGCATATCAACCTTCAACGTCCGATCATTTGACCTTAGATCTCTTATAACCTCGTCCTTCAATCTCAACTCGGCTTCCAACCTCTCCACACGAGCACTCCACTCCAAATGAGATCCGCCAACTCCTCCATCAACCTTAACAACACATAATTCATTCAACATTTAGAAACAAAGCAAATAATACATAAAAAGTTGGGAATTTTATACCTCCACCAGCAAATTAATCGGATGCACGAACTTCACTTCCTTCTTTGTTGGGTATATTGGGACGATAGAGGTAATTGCAGCCAATTCAGCCTCCGCAGCTATTACGTCATTGGGAAACCTACTTTCTTCCCAATTGAACATTCGGGGAAACATATACATCTCCCGCTTCTGCGCCAACGAGGGCACATGCTCATACACCCAAATCTGAAAGTTCCCAAAGCATTGAATTCATCAATAAATACATAAGCAAAAAAGGTAAACTCATAACGTAACGGAGAGTAATACCATTAGCCCAATAGTGCACCCGTTCATCATCACGCCGGATGATTCGAGCAAACGAATGGCTCATCTTAGGCATATCTACAAAAATGAAACGGGGATCTTCTTAGAGCTTCTTTTTGATCTGGGGTCATGCTACCCTTCAAATTGTTTATGGTAGATCGAAACAGCGTAGGATGGCACCGGGAAGCCAGCTCAAATCTGTTCCGCGGAGGCATTTCTGCAAAAAAATACACTGCCAGCAAGTAGTACTATTTTATTCACACAAGGGGTACCAATTTGACCAAACAGAGGGTTCCAAATGCAGTGAAAATGTAGTACCAAAACAAATCCCAGTCGATAATGTTAACAAGCAGTACCATTGTACTCACATAAGGGATACCAATTTGCCTAAACAGAGAGTACCTAATGTGATGATAATGTAGTACCAAAAAAATTGACCCCATTCGACCACTTTTGGCAAGCAGTACCATTTTATTCACACAAGGGGTACCAATATGCCAAAACAGAGGGTACCAAATGCAGTTACGATGTAGTACCACAACAAATTGACCCCATTCGAAAAAACCAAATTCGACCCATTCCAAAAAAACCCCAAATCAAGCAGTCATGACGAAATACACACACAAAAAAACCCTAATCGACCAACAAATCAATGTCAATCCAAAAACACGCACAAAAGAATCCTAATCGTGACGAAATGCAACCACTTACGGTAATACTGCGAATGACTTACCAATCAATTTCTGAAGGAAATACAACGACGAATGAGTGGACAGACGACGTAGAATCTGAAGCCAAAAAAACCCGGGTCGATTTCTGGCAAGCAATAGCGCAATTTGGTTTGGGGCTGTGCGATTTTTTCTCTTTTTTAGGAGCGATCGAACGTGAAAAAGAAATAAGGTAAGAGATGTAAAAAACCAGTTCTAGTAGGGGTAAATCCGTCAGTTAGGTACCTATCAGTAAAATAAAATTCAACTAGGTACCTAGGTTAAAAATTACACTGACTAGGGACTGATCTGTCTAATTTTTTGGATGTAGGTATTTAAGTGTTGAATCCCCAAAAAATAATAAAAATAATAATAATAAAATAAAAAAAATAAAAAAAATAAATAAATAAATAAAAATAATAATAAAATACATAAATAAATAAATTAAATACATTGTCACGGCCTGTTTCTCAAGAGTCATGGCCGTGACATAGACGGGCTTAACTCACTGCCCGCAGTCACGGCCCAAGACCCACGAGTCACGGCCGTGACGTTGACCATTGAAACTTTCTGCTCCGGTTCACGGCTTGTGAATTACCATTCACGGCCGTGAACGTTGCGATTTAAGCCTCTTTCCGAGCAAAAATCCATCATTTTTTTCCCTACTCACACCGAAAAAAAAAACAATCATCATCGACAATTCCTCGCCAAATCACCCATTTCCGACCACGTCGCCGCCGCGCAAACGCCTACCGTCGGACTAATTCTGGCAACATCAACGAACAATACCGATTCACACTCTTAATTCGGTAAAATCAAAAGGTATAGACTATCACCACCCTAACTTTCTATTTAAAGGCGAATTCCGAGATTGAGGTTGATTTTCGTGTTTACATTGCTCTATCGTCTTGTGCTTTTATGGTTGGACACATGATAATCACATCTTGGGAATGTTTAATTTGTTGATATCATGCGTTAATTTCGATTTGGTTTGATGAACCCTAATGTCGAAATTTAGGTATTTTGGGAAATTTGGACGGAATTGAGTGCTGTTACGGTTCATATAGCGTTGATTAATCGTTTGCAGTTGAAGAGTGCAGCTTGATTGCCGATTATTGCAATTAGAAAGAGTATTTTAGTACGTCTATTATGTGTTCGACAAAATGCCGCTTTGAAATTGTATATTTTCTTGTTTTAGAATTGTCATTTTGTCGCTACGTTGGTCGAGTCAAGCTGTGTTGATTATCTTTTCTCGCCAACTCACATTTGGACTTCTAGGTACCATGGGTAAAAGCCGAACCGCTGCAGGACGTGCTAACGATTTGCGATCAACGAGTCGTCCACGTCGAGGCCAAAACACGCCGTCACTACTAGAGGCTATGAGGCAGTTTGACGATGAGACACACCAGGCCCGTTACAACAGGCTAAAGAACACGGAATTCATTCTAACTGATCAAATTGATCACGAGACGCTAGCGAAGTATCACATCGACCAGCAAGTGGCGGGTTACATGTCCCTAAGCGGCTGGCTCGAATTCTTCCAAATCGACGAGCCAGCGTATAAAGAGCTGACCCTGGAGTTCCTGTCCACTTTTGCCCACGAGGATTTTGGCATCAACAAGACCACATTTCGGGCATTTAACAAAGACCACATCGTGAACATAGGCGATATCTGCCGGGCAATTGGCGTACCGGTGCCATCTTTTGGGAACCGAGGGCCTTTACAAGATTTGTATTACAAATACTATCTTGAAGGATCAGAGTATCGACAGGCCTGCTGGGCTGAGATTACGCGACCTGGCGAGCCACCATACAATGTCAAGACATCGAAGACCTCGTCGCTCAGAAGCCCAGGCCTGCGATATATCCACCGTCTTCTGACTACCTCGCTCACACCAAGGGGTGACTCGCACGACGCGATTGGCCTTCGCGACCTGTTTTACCTAATGAGGATGCAGCGCGGTCAAGAGGTACACTTGGGGATGGCACTGAAATGTGCCTTTGCGGCTCAAGCTGATGTTAGGAGTCACGGGAAGCTCGCGGTGGGGCCATTTGTTACGAAGCTTATCAAGGGGCTGAACTTGTGGCCAGCAAATCCACCAGAGATGACGATTGTGGGTGGGCGCAACCTGGTGAACGAAGATATGATGCTCAAGATGAAGATGCTGATCAAAGCGCCGAATTCGTCCCGTTCGAACAAGGTCTACGCTTGGCACGAGGTTTATCGTGGGCAGACGGACCTGGGCGCCGAATACCCCGAGCCACTTACTATCGAGGGTGCGGGACCAGTCCCAGTTCACCCAGACACTGCCGGCACTTCCCATTCCTCCGGCTACCACGAAGGGGAATCATCAGGGGTCGCTCCTTACACGTTAGCCGCAGACCTTCACACACTACGCGAGGACATGCTACGTTACCATGAGGAGGCCATATGGCGTGACGAGGAGACGCGGCGACGCCAGGAGGGTACGAGCGTCGGAACGAAGAAGCCCACCGACGCTACCGCGAGGAGCAACAGCGATACGAGCAGGCCCTTAAAGCCATGGACGACGCGGTCAGGCGATCGCAGGAGTCACTGGCATTTCTTCACCTTCGGCAGCCCTCACCACCACCACCACCACCTTAGTTTCGTTTATGTTATGATGTTTTACTTTTAGTACTCTTTTGTGTTGGTCTAGTACTTAAGTCACTTGTGATGACTAAGACTTACTTTGTTATCTTTTAATATTTTCTATGTGCGTTTAGTTTTCTTTTGAGTGTTTTCAGGAAACGTGACACGACTTCGAACAACGACACAAAATATGTCAAACTCAGAAGCAACAACCATGTTCAACTACATCAAATGCTCGAGGCAGGACCACGCCAATTTTTTTTCAGGGAAGTCACGTTCTTTTTAACTTCTTTTACCTTATTTTTCTTGATTTTACACGTTGGGGACAACGTGCATCTCAAGTGTGGGGAGGGGGAATTTTGTTAAGGAATTTTGTTGAAAGTTACGTGAAAAATTTTTATGACGTGTTTTGGCTTTTAAATCTATAGAAGTTTGGCATGATTGTTTGCGTTCGTCTCGAATTTGGATTGCATGCTGGGGAGTCTAGTGAGCGATAAAGACATGCATCAGTGATTTAATCTTTTCAGCATGAATAGATATAGTGCTATTTTGAGAGATTCACACACATAACCCATGTTCCGTTGTGAGAGTTTGAGCTGACGAGCTTTTGCTCAATTTTCTTGGTTGTGTGAGTAGTGCATAATTTACGTCTCTCTAGAACTTGCTTATTTGATATGCATTGAAATTGCTTATAGTATATTTTGTATGAATATGACGAAGGCATTAGGAAATAAGTCCATGGCCAAAGTTCCCGACCACGACTGATCACCGTAGTTAGCCAATTTGAGCCTAAGCCTTTTTATTTCTTAAACCTCGTATGTCATAATCCACTAACCTAAATCGGCCTCCAGAGATCATCTGAACCTGAGTTAAGCAGAAGTGAAAGTCGAATGTCAAAGTCGAAAAGCGTAGTAGGATGACGCCTCAAGACAATGCCAAAAGCAGTTAACAACCCCCTTTTCAACAAGTGTTAACTCACAAGGAGTTGGCGTAAGGGCAGCGCACCGCAATGCGAAAGGGTATTCGAATAATAAAAAAAAAAGAGGAGCGAAAAAAAGAAAAAAAAGAGAGAAATGGTGTGGCTGCTGGGAAACTGAAGCAAGAAGAGGATGAACTGTTGCGAAAAGAAAGAAAGAACCTTTCCTTCGATAATCTTCCAGTCTCGTGAATTCCACATCATTTCTTATTTTGAGATTTGGAAGAAGAAAGGCTTAGTGGAACGCAGCAGAAATAAGAGAAATACGAAGACGGCGTAATCAAAAGGGTTGATCCCGGCGCGCTTTAGACAATGACATGAAGACCGACATGACTGCTACTCATATGTGATCCCATTACCACTTCATTACTTTCTGAACCATTTAACCCGAAAAGACCTTCCGATTCATGCTAACTGCTTCAAGTAGTGGACGTGCGATTGACTTGCAAGCATATGGGTTAGACTTTATTATTGCATGAATTAAGTGATTCACCGATTTATTAGCCTATACACTGAGTGATTTGAGTGAATCCCTGTGAGGTGTGGATCTCGATTGGTAGTGCTAAGGAAATTCGTGTCGATAAGTGCTGATTATTGTTGCAGTGTCTATAATTGCTTGCCTGATTTCATTTTGTGCTTTCCATCTGCATGGTGAATTGTGAATGGTCATGCCATTATTTTGTTATCTTTTCTTGTTTCTAATGTGCTTGAGGACAAGCAAAAGCTTAAGTGTGGGGAGGTTTGATAAACGTATTTTTAATACGTTTATTGTTACGTTTGTTTGGGTTATAATAAGAAATTATTGGTCATTCCATGCATTTTATGGCTTTATTTACACCCATTTAAGTATTGTAGGACCTTCGAATGATTATCGAGCGAAAAGGAACGAAAACGAGGCAAAAACGGCGCGAAAATGATCAAGTATGAAGCTGCCAAGCATAGCTCACGGCCGTGAATTACCTCGCAAGAAGCCGTGAACACGGGCAGTAAGCTTTGGAAGACAAAAGCCTTAAGGTCACGGCCGTGAATCACCATGCAAGACGCCGTGAATCTCGGCAGAGACGAGGGGTAAGTTTACTATCCCTTGTCACGACGGTGACTCCTCAAGCAAGAAACCGTGAATTCCGGCAGAGAGTTAGAGGAGTTAAGTCATGGCCGTGACACTTCATGCGAGAGCCGTGAACGACGACAGCGAGTTTGATGAAGAGAAGTCCTTGAAGTCACGGCCGTGACTTCCGTTGCAACAGGCCGTGAGTCACGACGGGAGTCAAGTTTTAGGGTTTAAGCCGCCTTCACGGCCGTGAATCATGTTGCACGAGGCCGTGACTCATGCCAGAAAGTCAAGAAATAGGTTTTTGAGCCGCCGTCACGGCCGTGAGGGCCCATTAAGAGGCCGTGAACGTTCCAAAATTCAGGGTTTTAGCCCATTTTCGAAGCATAAAAAGGGGATGCTCCTTAGAACTGGAGGAGAACTTGATAGGGACGAAAACTTAGAGAAAAGGAAGGAGGAAGAACACTAGAAGATGCCTCGTGATTCGGAGAAGCTCAAGGGACGATCCAACAACGAAGCTACGCTCATACGATCGAGGAACGAGAGCTCCACCTCAGAAACGTCATATTCACTTCTTAGGGAAGTTTTTATGAGTTCTCTATCCTCGTTTCCCTTAAATCTCGTTGTTGTGACGTTCAATATGAGTAGCTAATCCTTTTGTGTGTTTGGGAATAGATGAACGTTGGGTTATGTCGTAGTTAAGGCGTAGGATAATCGTGAACACGTGTATTCGACTATTTATCGTTCTATGATATTGCTTCTTTGTCTCAATATGTCTATGTGTTGATACGAATGTGCGGTACATCGTTTAGAGCGACAGCTAAATAACGATTAGGCCGTTCATAGACGTTAGGATTCGAGTATAGGGCGACAGCAAATACTCGATCCTCGCCATTTGGTAATTAACGATCTTAGATTCCCACGAACGTTTAGGGCGACAGCAAATCCGTGAGTGGGTAGAAAGTTACCGCGATTTAGTCGATTTTCACTTAGGAACGATATTCCGTAGCTTTAGCCGACAGCGTCCAGCGGGATTCGAACCCCAAACACATATTTGTCATCTTAAATCACTCGTATTATTTTTAGTTGTACTACCTTACTCGTCAAATCCTTAAGTTGCGCTGTTAAATTAGTTCGTAGTATAAACAAATCCTACTATTTTATTTAGGCTAAATATCGATTCGATAGGTTAATACTTCTATTCATTTTATTCCTCGTGTTCGATACTCGGATATTCACTATAGCTATATTACAAACGATAGGTACACTGCCTATCGCGCGTGATTCTAGTTATAATATATTCGTTTTAATTATTACTTGACGTACTCGCACGATCTTTTATTTAAACATACACGCACGCGATCACAAGTCGCACCAAAATCTCATCCGGCGGTATGCACCTCGGGACGGTCACGCCCGAGTAGACAGATCGATCACGCCGTTCTCCGCGAGGTGCCCAGTGAGCCCAACCTCGACTCCTCTAAGAGTCACCAATAACAAGCATCTCATTCTACCCCGTACATCAATATCTCATATCATTACCGTCTCACTACGGTACAACCATCTCTCTCCCTGACGTGACATGCATATGCCATGCATATATATATGAAGTCTCATATAAACATGATTTACATGAAACAGGTAAAACACGTAAATCACGTAAGTCACAAAAATCATCGAATCACATGAAGACACATAAATCACATATGTGTTTACGTATTGTAGATGGATGATCCACCTACCTGTCCTCCCACTATCTCTAAATAAGAGATCTGGTGGAATCCTTATACGTCGATCCTCTGAATAATAAATATTAGTATCTGTACTAACTCTCGAATAGTACAGTATAAATTAATTATATTAGAAATCATTATAATATTCTAAGCTAGAGATGACCTAGATCACCCGACTTATGGTCAACTCTAAGTCCATTCGATATTTAATTATCCTAAATCGCCCGATTGAGACAAAGGATTAAACTATATTAAACTGTTTGGAGTCTTGAAAAATCGTCCGATTTCGTCATACCCGAAACTGGATTTTGCCGAGATGCCCGATTCCTTGTACAACTAGCCCTACATTTCAATCGTTCCTTACACAATTTAAATCGCCCGATTTGGGCATGCATAAAGCCTAGCCTCGCCCGATTCGTTCATGCATCGCCCGATTGCATGGTAAATCGCCGAACTCCAATTACGTCATCATCTCCTCGATTCACCACATGCCTATGGTAGTTCCGCCGAGCTTTTAGTTACTCTCAAATCGCCCGATTTGAGAAGTCTAAGTCGCCCGATTTTAAAATCGCCTGATACAAATCGCCCGATTATATCATATACTCAAATCGGTCGAAACCTATATAATTTCAAATCGCCCGATTTCTTAAGATTACAAGTTAGACTCCTAAATCGTCCGATTACCTATTAGATTTACATAATCTCCTAATCGGCCGATTTAGACTTGAACCGCCTGATTTCCCTCAAGAAACCTAAAAAATTTATATATTATCAAGATCACCTTTGAAAATTATTTCTAACCCAGAAAATGATACACCTTAAAACATTGATTCCATATGGGATATATTATATATCAGAAATAATCAAACTCACAACTCGTCACTTAACCTCAAGATTATCAGACGAACCTTCAAAGACTAAGTTTCCTAATCCTAGCAGGCTTCAAACTATCCTATGATTACTGCATACCCACATGAAGGCATATACAAGCATAAAACTTTCGCATCCCTTAACGTTTCCAATTCTCAAGATGTCTCATAGGTGTTGATGAACATACATCAATTCTAGGGTTTTCAAAATATAATAACCCAAGAAACTATTAAAATCATCACTTATTCACGTAATCAGTATGTTGCTATTTAGATAATCCAAATATACCAAGTTCAAGAAATATACCTTACTCAAGTTTTTGAACCGTTGGATTTATATGGTTGAGGTTCTTTCGTTTTCTTTCTCCTCTCCTTCGTATGATGTCTTTTGTAAGTATTACCAATTTATTTTTACTTACAACTATGGATATATACTAAGGTAGAGTTTTCGAAAGGAATGATATTGATTAGACCGCTTGGTAGACAACGAGTTTTCTCCTTTGCATTAAGTAATCTTATAGTTATCTTATCATTTGGGGTTTTGTGGGCTTCATTTCGAATTTTATTAATTTAGTTTAGCCCAACCTTATATATTTTAGTACTATTACTCTTATTTATTATACTTATTAATTCTTCAAATGGACTTCGAACTTGGTTCAAAACTATCTCGATTGTAATTCATAGTTTCTTTATCAACTCTAGTTCGCAAAATTTATATAACTAATTATTTAAAATTCATGTATTAAATTTACGGGTATTACAGGTACCGCGAAATTGGCTAGGCAAATACCAGGACTCGTGGATCCTCCCATGCCAATTTAGACGGACTTAGAGAGTCGCGCTTAAAAATGGTAATGATCTCGAATGAAAACGGGCTTTTCTCTGCAACCTAACAAATGGGATTCATTCAGGTAGTGGCATAGTTCATACGAGGTGTCGACGATTTAGTTTAATCCCAGTGATGGTCGCAGAAATAATTAGGACTTAAGATGGTCTTAAATGCTTAATTTATTAACTAAGTGAGGCTCAATTATACTTAAAATAGTTAGATGGGATTTAATTATTTTATTACTTAAAATTGAGGGGCAAAATTGAGAATTTAGAAACCTCAAGGGCCGAAGTGAATCATAAAAGGAATCTACATAATTCTATGGCAAATCACGTTGGTTGTGGCTAATTAGTCATTGATTGTTTCTTGACAAGTGTTATTCAAAAATAAATAAAAAAATATATATATAATAAATGTGCATAGCAAAGAACATGGGATGCCATAGAGAGGGTTCAAGCTTGATTACTCTAACAAAGAAAAAAAGATACGTGAGCTGAACTTGTAGAACTTCTCAAGCCACGTCAAGCCACGGGTTCGTTCGACGATTCTAGACGTCCGAACCGAACTACGTCTAGCCATCGGGAGCAAATTTGGAGATTCGATCAAGGACATATCGGCGTAACGATATAGCCCGGAGGTCCCGGGAACCAGACGAGGTGCAGCGACGTCCATCCGAGGTGACAAGAGAAGAAATCACGTTCACCAAAGGGCGTTGTCGAATTTAGATATTGAACATCGAAAATTCGCCACCCTACGCCGCTCGGATCAAAATACGCTTCTGCTATCGCCACGTTGCGCTCTCGGGAGCCGGCGTCGATAAATTGGGCCTCAACAGTGGTATAAGAGCTACGGCTCAAGAATGGTTCGACCAAAGGCCTCGAGAACAGTCGATGTAGTTTGGAGACTATCATCACTTGTGATGTCGGTCGGGCACCTGGCATCAAAATTTTGTATTGCATGTTTATGTGGGACACTTACGCAAGCCTAGGTTCTAACCGGGTTATTTGTTCAAGGGCCGTTCGCCGCCCCCGGTATTGTACATGGATTACGGGATGTTTGGGAAATAATTCTCCCCTTGTTGGATTTTTTCGCTTTACTTGATAAGCTAGATAAAATGGCCTTTCGAAGCATGGCGCGATTGGAGGGTTCGACGACCATAGTGGCTTGACGGGATGTTGGACGGGATCGAAATTGCGGCCTAATAAGAGGGACCATGGACGTGAGCTTTTGTCTCATACCCGTGACCGATTGCGCATCGGTAGGTCCCCAAACTCCGGCCTAATGACCGCGAGTCAAACAGTCGGCAGCCGTGAATCCCGCTTTGTGGATTTCCTAGTCGTGGCTCGGGTTGTCAATGTCGTAATGTTCGTGACAATGAGTCGACGTTTGAAGATCGAAGACCCCGGTCGCTTTATGACCCATGTAAATTACTTTCCTAGGGTTAGAAATTTATTTAACGCATTGATGTGCTCGTGCTTAATTTTCCATTTCCTATGAGTCACAAAAGTACTCCCGAAGGAATACTAAGTGAGTAGAGGGATTGGAGGCTCTGTTTTCTATCAAGCCCGGGTTTAGTTGTTACGAAACCTAAATGCAAGGTTTGGTTCTGGGTATGCGGCCTTGCATTTTTCTTTCGTTTTGGCTTGCTCGCGTGCGTTAGCGCCGCTCGCCAAGCCACACTATGCGGTAAAACGTATGGTTCAAGTGTACGGTTTGAGCAAAGTTGACAGGTCGCACTTAGATAGCCACATCGCCTTATTCTAGGATTGTCAGCGGGGGTCCCTGACTGAGACAAAGATAGTTGAGACAGTCGACAAGGTCGGATTCATGCGGAGCGCCTTCATGGGCCGCTGCAAACCAATAAAACTAAAGTGGTTGATGTTTGCATCTGCCCACGGGGACATCAACTCCAGTATCGGAAAACTTCCAAAATATCCTAAGGGAGAATGGAGTTTATGAAAGATAGTGGGAGTCAAACGGAATAAAAGTCCTTGTTCGTGTTTGATAATATATACAATCGACTTAATATGCCTTTTATTTTCTGCAGCATTTTCTGTTTGTGAGATTATGTCCACTGCTTTAAACATACTGCTCAAGGAGAATAGGTTGACTTGGTCAAACTATTCAGACTGGCTTCGCAACTTGAGGATTTTCCTCGAGATTGAGAACCTAGTTTATATGCTTGACTCCGAATTGTCGTCGGCCCTAGGGGCACGGGCAACCGATCAAGCTCGTTCCGCTTATGACAAGCGACTGTGCGACGAGAAGCTCGTAAAGGCTCATGTCCTCGGGTGGATGAGTAACACACTGCAGCGTAGCCATGAAAGTATAGCTGACGCTCGACTAACGGTTCAACATTTGAAAGAGCTTTAAGGTGAGATGTCGAGGACAGCTCGCTATGTGACTTCGTCGCAGCTCTTCCGATCATGGATGTATGAGGGTGAGAACGTCGGCAAACATGTTATGAACATGATCACCATAATCGAGAGGTTGGAGACTCTCAATTTTCGATTTGATCGGGAATTAAAAATGATCTCATCTTGCAGTCTCTCCCTCTGTCCTTCAACACGTTCATTGTGAACTATCATTTGAACGGCATGACACTGTTGCTTTCTGATCTGATGAATCATTAGCAACGGCGCAAGGTCAGATGAAGAGGATATGGCAGACTGCACTTGTCGCCACCTCTTTGAAGCCCCAGAAAGGCAAAAAGAAGAAGGGCAACAAGCTCAAGCTGACAGGAAAGGTTTCCAAGAAGAAAAAATCGTCTGGAAATCGAAGCAGACCGGTGTAAAGCCGACGGATAGGTATTTACATTGCGATGCGCTAGGCCACTGGAAGCGGGACTGTCCAAAGCACAAGGGTTAGCAGGTTGCGTTAGGTATGGAACTTAATGTTCTAGAAACAGTTTGTTCTACATGTATATACTCTACCTCCTAAATATTGAATTCGAGGGCTAGTACTCACATTTGAGTGTCCACGCATGGTCTGGGACCAAGCAGAGAGCTTGGGGAGCGAGAGATCAAGGTCAGAGTGAAAAGCGGGGATAGTAGCTCGGCAAGCCACGTTGGATCAAGATTTACTATCTTATCTTCTGGGCATGTTGCGTTTGTATGTTGTCTTGTACTCCCGGGGGGATTTAAGAGCATCGTCTCCATTTCTGTTTTGAGTAGGAATGGTTATGTACTTAGGTTTTGTAATAATACATGCCACGTTATGTATCAAAATAAAAATGTTGGCAGCGCGACAATATGTAATTGTTTGTACTATTTAGATACCAAGAACGACGTAACCCTGAATACTGTCACGAATAAACGAAAGTCGAAATTAAATGCGAGATACTTGTGGCATCTTCGAATAGGTCACACTGGAGAATGCAATATCCATGAGTTGGAGAACAACGGGATATTGACACATTTGGGATCAAATCTCTATCCGACTTGTGAGTCGTGCCTCCAAGTAAAATGATCCGATCACCCTTCAACCGGACATTTAATACAGCCACAGAAATTCTCAGTTTTATTCACAAAGACGTTTGCGGGCCATTCAATGTGAAGGCTCGTGGTGACTTGCACTATTTTATTACCTTCACGGATCGAGGCGACGAGTACATGAGTGTCGAGTTTGACCAGTTCTTTAAGGAGAATGGTATATTATCAAAGATGACTCCCCGACACGCCATAGTTGAATGATGTGGCCTAACGTAGAAATCAAACTTGATTAGATATGGTTCGTTCTATGTTAAGCTATACAGATTTACCGATATCATTGTGGGGATACGTGCTTTTGACAGCGGCGTATACCATAAACCAGTGTACCTCGAAGTCTGTTAACGGAAGTCCATATGAGATATAGTGTGGTTTACCCAACTTATCACATATTAGGATTTGGGGTTGCCCCGCAATGTGAAAAAGTTGAAAACAGACAAATTGGAATCTAGTTGTATGAAAGGACGTTTCATAGGTTATCCCGAAGACTCTATGGGGTACCTATTCTATTTTCACGATGATCGTTGTGGGCCTATACACACATTTTCTCGAGGAAGACTTCATTCGAGATTGTGGCATTGGCCGAGAGGCTTTTGGCGTAGGAGAGTGGCACTCCGCCTCGGGGATTCGAAGGGTTCGAAGCTAGACATCGTCGAGAGATTTCCACAAGGTATCATGGTTGATCCCTTATCTCTTTATGTAGCACATTCTCGTGTTTGTAGCCGAGTGATCTTGGAAAGGCTAAAAACCCCGTAATATTCCACCGTGAAAGGAAAGTGGGTCTGGGGACCCCCGGGGATACCCAGCAGTGGTATCAGAGCCCTAGGCGCGGTTAAAGTCACGTGACTACGACAAAACGACCATGAAAACCCCAAACGCCTTAGCCGTGCGCATGACACACACGGCGACAGGGCAGCCCACACGCGCGCCATGCGAGGCTTCATCTAGTCGCGTGCGGTGCGCGCGTGCAGCCTGCTCCTAGTCGTGAGCATGGTCTGCATGACACATGGGCAGCCCGTGAGCGACGCGCGCGGTGCGCGACTCAAGACGGCTGCGCCGCGTACGGCGCATGACTGCGCACGGGGCATGCAGCACGAGAGGCACAGGTCACTCGCGGGGCAGGCGACACTATGCACTGGCCACGCGCGTGGGTGCGCGTAGCGCTCGGGAAAGCCGCACGTGGATGCGCGGAAAGTAGGTATGACCGCGCGCGGTGCTAAGCTAAGATCGCGCGCGTCGGTGCACACAGACATGAGCTAGCCACACGCGCGGTGCATGCGGCACGGGGCTAGCAGCGTTCACGACACGAGCATCCCCGACACCAGTCCCGACAGGCCTTGTCCAACCCATCCTATGGCCCAAAATATATGGTGCTTGGCCCGGCCCATTTAAAAGCCCAAATTCGATTTTGGATCGCAAATGTGTTAAATTTGTTGTGATGCATGTATTTGAATAACTTGGTGATTGATTGGGATTAGGTTCTTTTTTTGTCGGGCTATATGTTAAGGGTGGTAAGGTCCCCCGTGTTGTACTTTACTGTTTTTATTATATAAGAAGGGTGTTTTTATCAGGGATAGTGTAGTGTTTTTATACGAGCGAGCTGGTAGCCGAGGCGTCCGTTCGAGCAATGCCCGAAGACGTAGATTCTTATTGTTTCGTAAAATTAGGATTGAACTAAAAATATCCCTGATCTTTCACATTTACATTAATAGGTTGACACTAGGTTTACTATTAATGTCCATTATGTGCGTGTTGGTTTGGAACGTGATAATGTGCACAATGTGCTCGTGTTAAAACTATGAGGATTCTCTCGAGGATATCAAGTGAGTAAAGGGGCTAGGCTCCTGTCTTCTATCAAGTTCGAAAACGTTATGACTTAGGGGCATGGTTGCGGTTGACTGAGTTACAGCGCAAAAACCCTCCCCTTTGCGTGAACGGGTTTGGATGCAATTATGAATTGCAGCTCACCGACCACTCATCACCCTCTAACAAAGAGTTATCCGGGGGATGAAGTTCATGAAAAAATGAAAGGTGAGCAGGACGTTGATAGGTTGCACTTGGACAGTTATTCCCAGTATGTTTCGAGTTACGGCTAAGGGACCCTGGCTGAGACGAAGACGTTGAATCTTATGTGTGACAGAAACGTGCGGGACACGACCTCGGCTAACCAAATGAGTCAATAAGCTGTTAAGTCGAGGTTAGTTTGTTGTAGTGGGGGGAACTCAACGCCACTATGAAACCACTCAACAAGGTTTCTGAAATACCTAACGGGAGAAAGGGTTTAGAAAGATATGAAATGACGAGTTGTTCATGTTCGCCAACTATTTCTAATTCTTATTGAAGTCTCTTTACTCCGTTTCTCATCGATGTCACAAGTGGCTGTAATCGGTTATTCAACCAAACATAAAAATAGTCATTCATGTAGACCTTTTTGGTCCAAATGATTGTGAGAGTTTTGATTATTCCAAGTAATTATGTATGGAGGGTACAGTTTAGAAAACTCGATATGTATGATTTATGATGTTTATGTAAAATTACTTGATTAAGTGATTAAATGTAAGGTAATCGAATTTGTATGATCATGTGATTAACTGGAATATTGCTGTGATCACATGGTTATCAATATTTTCATATGAATGGAATCTCACTACGTGCTATATATGGAAAATATATCATGTTGAGTGATATGTGAACTGTCTGCGAGATTGAGATATTTTCGGAAAGAATATCGGTGTGATCACCCGGATATGAATGATTGTATGTTATATATGGAAAAGATATCTGATTAAGCTGAAAACGTGATTGAGATATTTTAGGAAAGAATATCGATGTAATCACCCGGATATGAATGACTGTGTGCTTCTATATGGAACGATATTCTGATTGAGCTGAAAACGTGATTGAGTTATTTTTATGATTTGAGAACATGTTAAGTTGACTTTTAAATCAGTAAATCAATGATCTAGCTTTCCTTGTGCATCTTAGGAATAATATTCTGGAAAGTGATTAATTGAATGGGCTTCTATGTGGTAATATGCTAATTGAGTCTTTATATGGAATGTGCTGACAACGGATGAGATTACCACGGAAGGAAAGTAAGTCTGTGGAATATATGGTAACAAATCATGCATGGTCGTTGAGCTTAATTGGTTTATTCTTGGCATGACTCTTTGAGTTAATACACATGATTATCGAGCTTTCTCTTCCATATTCTGTGCTTAACTTTCCTTGTGAAGTGTAGAAGCTATTCTTGGGTCTATATAGAAGATAAACACTTCACGTTGAAGGGTACCAAAGCACACAAGCAAACGAATTCCCTTAGAGTGATTGAGCGTTAATTTGCGATTCATTTGTAGTTTGTGTTGAGCTTACATTTGCGAAATCTGTACCCGTGAGCGATCTTTAGTGTCACCCTACCCTAAAATTCTTGTCTTCGGACGTGTTTTGTCTTCGGTCGTGTTGAGCGCACAAAGGAGCACGGTTGGAGTCTTTTGTACGTGGAGGGACGAATTTGGTGGATTCGATGGCCCTTCGGAGCGAGTTGTGTCCAGTCAGGGAATTGGTTTCCTATGTAACCGACGTGGAACGAAACTCGCCGTGCGACAGCCTAAGTGGAGGTCTAGTTTCGAAAGTTCTTCGATTGTGTAAGGATCGATCATTCTGTAACCATAACCGGTAATACGTAGTGATTGATTGGAACTCTTGGGGGGAGAACGAAGCCCAAGGACAGGCAGGATTAAATGCAAGTTGGGGATATAACCTGTATAAAAATCCCGTCTCACTTTACTTTTAGTTATTTACTTTTCTGTGAGACAAACCCGGAACACCTGCAAATAACTAGGTAATATCGTCGAGATGTATTCTAAAAATAACGTGATATTTTTTAAACAGGGTTAGGGATATACGTGATACTATTACTGCTTTCCACGAAATAACGCACTCTGCAGCATCTTCTTCAAGAAAAGTATTTTTCAAAGAAGAAGAAGCCAAAATTTTTATAGCCTAATTCACCCCCTCCCCTCTTAGGCATATTTTACACTTCATTTGTTATCAGAGAGGATTACTCAATGAAAGGCCTAACACGCCTGAGTTAAGATCTAACGGCTTTTTCGAGTGTTGCTATATTTGCAGAGGGTCAATCTGATAGGAAATACCCTCGAATACGAGGATTAGATTATATAGGGCATTGGCTTATTTATCATTGGACCTTTCGTGTAATAAAATATTTTTGTGTGGAAAGGCAATGTTCGTCTATTGATATATGAGTTCTTTACTTAGCATCCGGTAAAGCAATAAATGAACTAATCCAAATGTGTCGAGTTGAGTCACTGTTCTCGATGGGCACGGGAGAGGAAGGCACCGGTGGACTGTTAACCTCAAACATTAAAATTCCGTAAGCCTGATGCTCTAGTTGGGTGATGGATAACCGATCACGGCTTATTAGTCGATGACCTATTGTGTGTCGATATCCCGCTTGGAAGCGGAGGTCATGACTTGTGATACGAGTCGAATCAAGGGATTGAATAGTTTCATGGACACTGAATCACGGGTCATACGATCGAACGTGGCTTATTACTCAAGCAGTGTCAATGACCGACGACAACACCATAGTAACCTACGTGAACGTTAGACCGAAATGGGCTTTGACGGAGTTGACTTCGAAGTCTCGACTGTCACTGGTTCCCCTCGATCCGATTTCCTGTTGCATGGGCCAGCGGGCCAGATGCGGTCTTGATGACGATTTGTGATTGCCGGGCTTAGACCGCCGTGTACAGAGTAACAGTCTCGCAAGTAAACGAGATAAGTGTCCTATGAGGATGGCGACAGGAAATTATGAAATCCTTGACCAATGTATTGAACTAACTCATGCTGGACATGGAGGGTAGTTTGGTAATTTGCCTCATCTCAGATTTATCATAGAATCGAGTTCAGTGCGTTTGACATAGACCATGGATCTCATTCTATTGGGATACAACTGAATGGTTTATACGTAAAACTATAATCTATAATGAGGTTCTGGAATAAAGACTGGGTCAAATTCACACTCGAATCGGATTACGGTCTGGTACTGCGGGATTGGCTAGGTAACTACTGGGCTCTTGGATTCCTCCGGTTATGCTTATGGAAAAGGCAATGTTCGTTTATTGATATATGTGTTCTTTACTTAGCATCCGGTAAAGCAATGAACAAATCCAAATGTGTCGAGTTGAGTCACTGTTCTCGATGGGCACGAGAGAGGAAGGCACCAGTGGACTCTTAACCTCGAACATTAAAAGCCCGCGAGCTTTAGGCTTCAATTGGGTGCTGGATAACCGATCACGGCTTATTAGTCGATGACCTATCGTGTGCCGATATGCCGCTTGGAAGCGGAGGTCATGACTTGTTATACGAGTCGAATCAAGGGATTGAATGGTTTTATGGACACTGACTCACGGGTCCTACGGTCGACCATGGCTACTTAAGGAGTGTCATTGACCGACAACAACACTATAGTAGTCTACGTGAACCTTACACCGAAAGGGACTTTGACAGAGTTGACTTCGAAGTCTCGACTGTCACTGGTTCCCCTCGACCCGATTTGCTGTTGCTTGGCTCAGCGGGCCAAATGCGGTCTTGATGATGATTTGTGATTGTCGAGCTTAGACCATCGAGTACGGATTCACAGTCTCGCAAGTAATCAAGATAAGTGCCCTATGAGCACGGTGATAGGAAATTACGAAATCATTGGCCAAGGTATTGAACTAACTCATGTTGGACACGGACTGTAGTCGGTAGTTTGATAATTTGCCTCGGCTCTGTTTTATCATAGAATCGAGTTCAGTGAGTTTGACATAGACCATCGCTCTCACTCGATTGGGATACAGCTGAAGGGTTTATACGTAGTACTATAATCTAGTGAAGTTTTGGAATAAAGACTGGGTCGAAATTCGAACTCAAATTGGGTTACGGTCCGGTACTATGGGATTGGCTAGGTAACTACCAGATTCTTGGATTCCTCCCTTGCCGATTGAGTCAAACCTAGAGAGTCGGGCTTAAAAAGGATCATCAACATGTACTGATAAGGAGAGAAAGTGTTTTGGGCCCTAACGGGCCTTTGTCCGTTGGGCCGTGCCTTAGTGGGCCTCGAGCCATTTAATGGATCGAAGTCGGACTTCGTAACTAACTTTAAGACTTGGGCTTGGCTAAGTGCTTAAAAGGCTTGAGGGTAAAATTGGAATTTAACCCTAACCTGATTTTCGAATTATTCCTTGGAAACGAATTTTGAAAAATTAAATATATGGAAATAATATATTTGGAATATTATTTGTTTTAAGTTGGAAATTTCAAAATTAATCTAGGATTAAGTTTCGAATTTGATTTCATATTTAAAGATAATTAGTTTGACTTCGTATTAAGTTGGTTTTTTAATGATAGCAAGTTTCTTTATGAGAGAAATAGGGCAGCCCTATTTCATAATTTAAGAGAGAAATTTCGTGCTCCATATGAGTGATTTTCAAAATTACTAAAGGCACAAAACTCACACAACGAACGCACACACTTTTCCCCCACGCGACGGCTCGGTCCTCTCTAGCCATCTTTAGAGAACTGATTCTGTGGTACACTACGAGGTCGGCATGACGATCTACTGCCATCCACCAGTATCGACACAGCGTTGAAGAAAAGGACGAGGAGCTACTCGCTTCAACTAGTAATTCTCTTCGAGTTCGACCCGCCCTAATACGTGTCTATGTGTTACTATTCTGATCCGAGCAACGAGGGCAATCGGGGAACCCGGAAAATTTTTGTTTCGCAACGTACCCGGGGACATGGCATCTTTGGGTGACACCGGGTAACCCAGGAGGGAGCGCTCATGATAGGAATCATAACGTGTTTGAATTGAAACGAGGCGCGTGGGAGACGATTGAAATGCCGATGCAGTTCGACCTTTGTTGGGATGCCCGATGCGTCGCTTGCCAACCCACGGCCACCAACTTGTGCGGTATGGACTGACGGGAACCACGGACCGGAACGGCACCCGCACAGTGGTGGGACCCGGGCAGCCGTGCGTTGCGCGCGGGCTGTGAGCGATGCAGCGAGGCTGCAGCCGTGGAATCGGGCTACCTCGAGCAGGTGGCTTAGGCACTGGGCCCGGGCAGCACTGCCGCAAGGGGCCGCGACACGGCAGAGATCGTCCACGGCTTTGGCCGCGAACTGCAATGGCACGCACGCTGCGCTCTGCGCAAGACAGTCGCAGTGACTCCGGCTCGGCCGAAACGCTGCAGCGGCGATCTCTCCCAGAGAGGCTATGACTCCGGCATGGAGGGGCTGAGGCGACGAAGGAGTCGCGGCAGTTTTCTGCCGCGAGCTGAACGTGCACGTTGCGCACCGTGTCGTCACCGGTGGTGGCGGTTTCGGCTCCGGTCGGGACTCCGTACCGGTGGCATTCTCCATCGTGGCTCTCCAGAGTGCTTTGACGGCTGGGCAATTTGAGTTACGGCAGCTGCGTTAGGCTTCGCGCTCAAAGCCTTAATAGTGCCTTCTAATAGGCTTGGCCCATTTGAGGCCCAATTTTTGTTTCTTTTTAAAATCATTCAATTGTCAACGTGCTCGTTATAAATGTGATTTAAGGCGCACTTGCGGGTTTAGGAATTTGTTTTCGGGTCATTTGTTAAGGGTTACGTACCCCCGTTGTATTGGGTTGTTTGGGACTTATGATCCCCTAGTGTTGTAATTTAACTTTTTATTAGATTAGCTTAAATACGAACACGGAAACCCCCCGGTGGTGACAAGGTGGTGGACATTCGGTGACTTTGAGGCCGTCGAGTGGCAAATGACGTTTGATGCCTTCAATACCCGTGCCACGACCCGAAGTCTTTTGAAGACGCATGTAATAGGGATAAACTACAAATAACCCGCTTGCTCTGTCTTGTAGTTTATTTTCCTATGGTTAATTTACTACCTACGTGCGTGTTGGTTTTTGAAATGATATGCATGTTTTATGTACCCTTATGTGAGATGGTTTATTCTCCCGTTTGATAAATACCAAGTGGGTAAACGAATTGGATTCCTGTCTTCTATCATGCTCGAGATGTCTAGCATTGGGGAGTTTTGCAATTTGTTCCGAGTAAGTTGGCGTCGTATATCCCGCCCCAGTGTTAGCATCTCGGGTGCATCTTGGATGCCGCTCGTCATACCAGTCCACCCCCCACGAAGCGTATGGCAGCAAGGGGCCATACATTCTGTGCGATTTGAGCATAAGTTGATAGGTCACACTTAGGCAGTTATACCCAATAAGCAGGGTTAGCCATGAGGGCCAATGACTGAGACAAAGATAGTTCAAACTCCTATGGATAAGTTCACGTTTGACGTGACTTCGATAAGATTAGATGAGCCAAATATTGCGTTAAAGCTGAGGCTAGTCTAGTCGAGTCGGGGACATCAACTCCACTATGAAACTTTCAAGGTTTCCGAAACTCTCTCCGGGAGGATAGATTTTCGTGAAAAATAGTGGGAGTCAAGCGAAACGAAAAGACCTTGTTTGCGCTTCATGAATGATAAGATAAACCTAATTAGATCTTTATTTTCTGCAGCTTTACGTAACTTTCTATTTACTACGATGACGAAAAATATTACTATGCTGCTTGAGAGAAACTGTTTGGTGGGTCCAAACTACGTGGACTGCCTCCATAACCAGAGGATAGTCCTATGTATGGACTACTTATGTCCTTGATTCCCCCGTACCGCAAGTCCCAGGGGCTGATGCGAGCTACGAAGACCGGGCTGCGTATGCCCAGTGGCAAATAGACGAGCCAAAGGTCAAGGGCTATATACTTCTTTCCATGAGCAATGAGTTGCAACACACTCACTCAAAAATGAAAGTGGGCGCCATTTTGCTTAATTTGAAGGATCTTTTTGGCAAACATTCCAGGAGTGCTCGCTATTCCCTAACGAAGCAACTGGTTGCAAACTGGCTGAGGGTAGTGACGTCGGAGCGCATGTGCTCAAGACGATCGATTGGACCGAAAGACTCGAGGCACTGGACTTTATCATGGATAACGAGCTTCAGAACGATCTCATACTTCAGTCGCTCCCACCTTCCTTAAATTCGTTCATTGTGAACTTTAATCTGAACAAGGCCGAGATGACATTGAATGGGTTGATGAACCAGTTGTCGGTGGCGCAGACTCAGATAAAGAAGATGAAAGGAAAGGAAGTTGTTCTTGTCGCGAATGCTAAGACTCGAGGGTCGAGTAGAAAGAAAAAGTCGGACAAGCCCACTAAGCCCAAAGGACGAATTTTGAAAGGCAAGGCCAAGAAGAACGTTTTCAAAGGCGCCAAGCCGACGGAAAAGTGCCTTCACTGCAATGAGCTTGGCCATTGGAAGCGCGATTGTCCAAAGCTAGCTGCCTCAGGTAAAGAACTTTACGTTTTAGAAACAAATTGTTCTATGATAGTATATTCTGCTTCGTGGATCTTAGACTCGGAAGCTAGTGCTCACATCTGTGTTTCGAACCAGGGTCTGGAACAAAGTAGGAAGTTGGCGGACCGAGATATCATGATCAACGTAGGAAGCGGACATAGTGTACCGGTGACCCACATTGGATCAAGAACTCTCATTTTCTCTACCAGACATGGTTTACTGCTTTCCGATTGTTTAGTTTTGCCCAAGGGGCTTAAGAATATTGTTTCTATTCTCGTTTTGAGCGTAAAAGGTTACGAGTTCCGTTTCAGTAATAATATATGCAAATTTATTTTGGAAATAATTGCGTAGAAAATGCAAGTTTAGTAAATGGATTGCATTATCTAAATGTCGACGATAAAACAAAAACTATGAATGCAATCACCGACAAACAAAAATTGGAGTTGAACTCGAGACTGTTGTGGCATCTTCGACTCGGTCACGCTGGAGAACAGAAGATTCTTGAGTTGGATAAATCCGACACTATAAAGCCGCTTGGGTCTGATCCATACCGACTTGTGAATCTTGTATCCTTGGAAAGATGACCAAGTCGCCCTTCACAGGGACATTTACGAGAGCCGCAGAACTTCTCGATTTGATCCACACAGATGTATGCGGACCGTTCGAGGTAGCGGCTTGCGGTTACTTCCATTATTTCGTTACCTTCACTGATGATAACTCTCACTTCGGCAAGGTTCAAAGAGTACAAGGCTTTGGTTGAAAATCAGGCTTGAAAGAGCATTAGAGCCGTTCGATCAGATCGAGGCGGCGAGTACATGAGCCTCGAGTTTGACGAGTTCTTGAAAGAGAATGGAATCATTTCACGGATGACACCGCCCGGAACACCGCAGTCAAACGGTGTGTCCAACGTAGAAATTGAACTCTGTTGGAAAAGGTTCGATCTATGCTGAGCTATACAGACCCGTCCATATCGCTGTGGGTCATGCCCTGTTGACAACGGCACACATTCTAAATAGATGTCCTATAAAGTTCGTCGATCGTATTCTGTAGTAGATATGGATATGACGAAAACCGAGCTTGAATCACATTAGAATTTGGGGTTGCCTTGCATTTGTGAAAAAGCTCAAGATAGATAAACTGGAATCGGAGGCTATGAAAGGACGTTTTGTCGGTTATCCTGAGAATTCCATGGGATACCATTTGTACTTCTAGACGATTAGAGAATAGTTGTAGCCCTTTAGGCTCACTTTCTCGAAGAAGAGTTCGTTCGAGAAGGTGGAGCGGGGTCGGGAGTAACTCTTGGAGAGTCGTCAAAAGCGCTTTCACAGACTCCAGTGTCGAATGACACCGTAGAACAGTCCGAGATGAAACCTGAATTGCGCAGGTCGGGTAGATTATCTCGCCACCTTGAGAGATATGGGATGGTCCACATCGAGCACGAGGTTGCTGCGATGGAAGGGAACATCGGAGACGATCCCACTACCTATGACTCAGCAATCAGGGATAAAGATTCGGAGAAATGGCTTATAGCTATGCAAGCCGAAATGATTCCTATGCACAAAGAAACTGGTTGAGACGTATGGAGCTGGGCTCGTAACAGAATGTTTTAGTCAGACTTAGGGCATTGACTTTGAGGAAAACCTTTCACCATGTGCAATGATGAAATCGATTATAACCATGCTTGTGATAGAAGCACACTATAAGTGTGAGGTCTGGCAGACGGATGTGCAAACCTAGTTCCTAGACAAATACCTCAAGGAGGGAAGATATGTGGAATAGCCCAGCGGTTTTACATCGCAAGGAGATGCTCATAATGTGTGCAAATTAATACGAGTCTAAAATCTGGAACCTTCGATTTTGATGAAGTAAAAGACTACGGATTCAAAAGAACAAAGATCCTTGTGTCGACAAGAAAAGCAGTGGGAACAAAATATTCTTCCTCGTATTGTACGTGGACGACATTCTTTTGATAGGAAATGATATCAGAATGCTCTCGATGGTGAAAGCGTGGCTTTCGATTGATTCTCCATGAATTACTTGGGAGAAGCTACCTACATCTTGGGGATTCGCCTTTATAGAGATCGAGCGAATCGTATGTTAGGACTCCCTCAGGCCCTTTACTTAGAGAAGATCCTGAAGCGATATAATATGGACAACTCCGAGAAAGGGTTCCTGCCTATGCGACATGGGGTTCGCCTTTCCAAAGCTATGAGCCCTCAAGTGCGTTGTGTTGGGTTACCCGGTGTCTCCCGGAGATGCCACGTCCCCGGGTACGGTGCGGAACAAAACTTTTCCGGGTTCCCTTAGTGCCCTCGTTGCTCGGATCAGAATAGTAATACAGAGACATGTAATAGGGCGGGTCAAACCCGTGGAGAATTACCAGTTGAAGCGAGTGGCAGCTCCTCGTCCTTTTCTTCAAGACTTCGTCGATGGTGGTGGATGGCACTAGATCGTCACGTCGACCACGCAGTGTACCACGGAATCAGTTCTCTAAAGATGGCTAGAGAGAACCGAGCCGTCGCGTGAGAGAAGAGTGTTTTGTTCGGTGTGTGTTTTTTGTGCCTTTGTTATGGGCGAAATTTTCACCACTAATTATGAAATAGGGCTGCCCTATGTATACTATGATTATTTGGAAATCCTTAGGATATCTCAAAGATATGGTTTTGATTTTGCTCCTTAAGTGGAGAGATTTTTCCATATCTTTCTCCCTTATTTAATTCAAAATTCATACAAGGATACTTATCATAATTAGACAACTAACTTAAATACAAAGTCAAACAAAGTATATTTAAATATGGCCTAAAATTCGAAACTTAATCCAAGATTAATTTTTAAATTTTTACCTTAAATAATATTTATATCGAAATTAATTCCCAAGGCATAATTCGAAATTCAGCTTAGGGTCAAATTCCAATTTTACCCCCAAGCCTTTTAAGCACTTGGCCAAGCCCAAGTCTCAAAGTTAGTTTCATACGAAGTCCGACTTCGGTCCATTAAACGGCCCGAGGCCCACTAAGGCGCGGCCCAACGACCCAAGGCCCGTTAAGGCCCAAAACACTTTCTCTCCTTATCGGTACACGTTGATGATCCTTTTTAAGTCCGACTCTCTAGGTTCGACTCAATCAGCAAGGGAGGAATCCAAGAGTCCGGCAGTTACCTAGCCAATCCCGCAATACCGGACCGTAACCTGATTCGAGTGCGAATTTCAACCCAGTCTTTATTCGAGAACCTTACTATAGATTATAGTACTACGTATAAACCCTTCAGATGTGTCCCAATCGAGTGAGAGCCATAGTCTATGTCAAACTCACTATACTCGATTCTATGATAAAACGGGGACGAGGCAAATTACCAAAACTACCCTCCATGTCTAACATGAGTTAGTTCAATACATTGGCCAAGGATTTCGTAATTTCCCGTCGCCGTCCTCATAGGACACTTATCTCGATTACTTGCAAGACTGTGAATCCGTACTCGGCGGTCTAAGCCCGGCAATCACAAATCGTCATCATGACCGCATCTGGCCCGCTGACCCATGCAACAACAAATCGGGTCGAGGGGAACCAGTGACAGTCGAGACTTCGAAGTCAACTCCGTCAAAGCCCGTTTCGGTCTAAGGTTCACGTAGACTACTATAGTGTTGTCGTCGGTCATTGACACTCCTTGAGTAATAAGCCATGTTCGACCATACGACCCGTGAGTCAGTGTCCATGAAACGATTCAATCCCTTGATTCGAATCGCATCACAAGTCATGACCTCCGCTCCAAGCAGGATATCGGCACTCGATAGGTCATCGACAAATAAGCCGTAATCGGTTATCCAGCACCCAACTGGAGCCTAAGGGTTACGGGCTTTTAATGCTCGAGGTTAAGAGTCCACTGGTGCCTTCTTCTCTCGTACCCATCGAGAACAGTGACTCAACTCGACACATTTAGATTTGCTCATTTATTGCTTTACCGGATGCTTAGTAAAGTACTCTTATATCCAATAAACGAACAACGCCTTTCAATAAACACATAAAAAATATCTTATTACATAAAAGGTCGAATGATAAATAAGCTAATGCCCTATACAATCTAATCATCGTATAGCATTCGAGGGCATATTCCTAACAATCTCCCACTTGCACTCAATATTCCTAACAATCTCCCACACACAACGAACTCACACACTTTTCTCCCATGCGACGGCTCTGTTCTCTCTAGCCATCTTTAGAGAACTGATTCCATGGTACACTGCGAGATTGGCGTGACGATCTAGTGCCATCCACCACGATTGACGCAGCATTGAAGAAAAGGACAAGGAGCTGCCACTCGCTTCAACTGGTAATTCTCTTCGTGTTCGACCCGCCATATTACGTTTCTGTGTTTTACTACTCTGATCCGAACAACGAGGACAATCGTGGAATCCGGAAAATTTTTGTTCCGCACCGTACCCGGGGATGTGGCGTCTCCTAGTGACACCGGGTAACCCAACACAATCCCATTTTGGAATAATCCTACGATCGAATTTCTCATCGATGTCGACTACGATCTTCGGGAGACAATCACCAATGGAACATATACGGCTGCGAAAGAAGATGGAACCCAACGAGTTGTGCAAGAAAGGTTGCTAAAGAATACACTGCTGATGATAAAAGGGGAATCACGCGAAACACAAAGGCAAAAAACATGCTCGCGTGCGCACTTACACGGGAAGAACACATTCGGGTTAGTTCTTGCTCATCGGCAAAGGCTATGTGGGATATGCTCCAAGTTACTCATGAAGGAACCCAACGAGTTGTGCAAGAAAGACTGGCTCTGCTCACTCATTCAGCACGAACTGTTCTCAATGGAATCTGACAAGAATATAAGCCAGATGCATGCCAGATTCATGGGAATCATCAACCAAATGTTCTCTCTCGGAAAGAAGGTTCCCGACAGTGAACAAGTCAGAAAGATACTGAGATCACTTTCAGGAGAATGGAATGCCAAGGTTACTGCCATCTACGAAGCAAAGGATCTGGAAGCATTGAGCATCTCTGAATTGATTGGCTCTCTCATCTCTTACAAAATGATTCAAACGTCAATAAACGAGAGATCACAGAACAAAAAGCAGATGTCTATTTCATTCAAATCCAACCAGGAAGAATCTAATCCTGACGACGAAGAAGAAAGCTTGCTGAACAACTTAGTCGTGCTCACAAAGAGATTTGAAAGATTCCAGCAAAAAAAGAAAGGGAACTTCAACAAATTCCAGAACAAAAACAAGGGAATCTCCACGTCTGGGAAGAAAGTTCTGAAATGTTTTCGATGAAACAAACCAGGCCACTATGCACATTAATGCCCAACAACCAACAATGACAAACCAAGGAAGCAAAAGGCCATGGTGGCGGAATCAAATGACTCTGAAATGGAACAAAGCGAGGACGAGGATTACTCTTACATGGCTGACGACGATCAGGTATCTCGTTCTTCCTCCATTGAGAAAATTCATAATTAAACAGTCTATATGACAATTATTGTGGAAGTGACTCATTTGTTTCTGATATAGAATAAACTAAGGAACAGTTGTGTGAATTACTTCAAAATGAAGAGAAGAAGACTATGTCGCTAAATTCCTTGAATACGAAACTGATAAAACAACATGATTTAGCTGAGGAAAAACATGAGGCAGATCTAGAGATTTCACGTTCGAAGAGAGATTTAGTTACTGCTGAGAAAGAGAAAGTTCCATGTGACTGTGAGAAATTATAATTATATATTTTAATTAATTATATTGTATAGTAACATATATTAATTTATTAAACAAATTAATTATGATTCATTAATTATAGTATAATTAATTATGCATTTATTGATTAATATATAATTAATGATGAATTTATTGTTATAATTATATTTAATTGTCATAATTAAATATTCTTAATAAACTAAAAAATTAAAATAAAATAAAATAAATTCCAAGAGGGCGGGCCTAGCCCGCCGGGCCCGCGGCCCGCTGCAGGGCGGGGCGAGCAGCATATTTTAAGGCCCGTCAAGCCCTGCCAAGCAGCGGGCTTTTGCGGGCTACGGGTCGGCCCGCCTCGCCGGACAGTTTTTTACAGTACTAGCTCTAACCATTGTTGCAAAACTCGCTCTAGGTGGCCGCCTAGGCGCTCGGTGGGCATGGGCCGAGGCGAGAACCTCCTAATCAGCCTTTCTGGGCGCCGGAGCCGCCTAATCGGTGCCCACACCGCCTAGTCGCCGAGTTTTCCGAGTTTTCGTCCGCCTACTCGCTTATTGTTAAAAAAAATTGAAATCTAACCTAGCTCTCGCAGGCTCCTCGGCTCGCTTGTGCGGCCAGCCACCGCGCACCACCTCCTCTCAGCGCCTGCTCCTCAGCCCTTCGGCAGCCTCAGCCCGTCGCAACTCAGTCTTCACGGTCGCAACTTCAACCCATCCGTCTACCTCCCTCATCATCCCACCTCAGGCCGTCGTTGTGGCACCCCGCCATCTACTAACATTTCTAACGTTACCTTACGTGACTAAATATAATATAAAGTAAACAATACGCGAAAATGCGTATTAAATTTTTCCTTTTATATAAAGGAATTCATTATGTACATGCTCAAAATATCGCTCCAACCCTATATACAAGGGAAGTGTATAAGTACGAAGCAAAAGAAACCCTAATGCCCGGCCACACAGGTCGCATCCATGTACACACCACCCCCAAAAGTCGTTGGAAGTTTCAAAAGGTAAGCTTTGCCATCAAACGATCACGTACCGTGGTCGCGTGCACCTACAACACATAAACTAAGGGGTGAGCTATAAAGCTCAGTAAGTAGGAATATGCAATGTCGTGAACGTGAAAACCCCGCAAAGGCATCCGCGCCAATGCATCCCACACCTCGTAAATCAAACTCAATCTCATATCTCTCAGGGCCCTCGGCTAACTTGCTATGCACCATAAAGAGCTCTAATCCAACATGGATAAATGTGGCAGCGACCTACGCTGGGTAGCCTACGCTAGGTTTCCCTAGGTCGCACCCTCCCAGGTCATTCCCTCTGCCGTGCGGTAGCCCACGCTGGTAGCCTACGCTGGTTAGCCAACGCTAGGGTTCCCCCCCTAGGTCGCTCCTTCCCAGGTCGCACCCTCCAGGTCGCATCCCTCCGCTATCAGGGCATCAGCCCAAATAAAATAAACAGGGCAGAAGCCCAAATAAATATATAATATAATCGACGACGCACCACGCCGTCATGGTGCCATAGAAGTAGCCCTGAGTCAACTGCGAGTCGACATCAAATGCCTATATCGGTAAATATCATTCGCCCTCGGGCGATAAATACTGTGCACGCTCATCTCACATAAACCCCGAATGTCTCGTGCATGCACATGGATATGCAACGTGAATTAATATCGTAAGCACTTACCATGCAGAAGCATGTCAAATAATTCACGTAATAATGTAAACACCCAAGCACATAGTCACATAAGCACATACAAATAAATTATGTGTTGTAGTTGAAATTCCCACTTACCTGGTATCCTTAGCTATTTACTTATCGTACGGTAAGTCGCTAACCTTCGAACCCTAAATATACAATCATAATAAATTAGGGTTTGTTAGTCTAACCAGTATTTCACGAAATTAGCTTCGGGTGAATCTCGAGATATATAAGTAGATCTCGAGCTTGGTGTTAGAAAGATCTCGACATTTGTTTTGGTATAAAACTCGATATTATACATATAAAGGTTCGACATTTACATTCTACAAAGATCTCGATATATGGTTTCGAGATTACCTATAATATACCAATGTCGAAATATATATTGATAACATGGTTAAGATGTCGAGAGGTGGTTATAACAAAATGTCGATATTAAGAAGATAAATGTCGAGGTGCATAAAGATTTCGATGTTCATTGTATGAGTAAATCTCGACATGTGTCTACAAATGAATCTCTATATGAACTATAATCTCGAGCTTGCTTATGAATTAAAGCTCGATAGGGTAAAAACAAATCTCGAGATAAGGCATGAGATAGTTTCGACATTTTCATGATAATTTCAAAGATCTCGATACGTATAAGGCATAAATGTTGAGCTTTGAATCAGTGCATGATATCGACATCTTGAAGTGTTCTAAATCGCCTGAATGCTAAAATGGTTAACCTATACTTAAATTAATAAATTATTTTAGTATCCGACATAGTGTAAATCGGTAATTGCCAATTGTATTCATTGACAAGAAATTTCCTTAGCTAAGCAATTCTCTCCATCAACCGAAAGTCATCTTTTCCATTGGAAAATCAATTAACCTCTAAATTTGGCCTATAACTCATGACAGATTTCAGCAATTCACACTATCTATAAGTCTGATTATTATTTCCAATGTCCTAGGTGCGAGGTTTATGCTAAGGAACATACGAATCAATGCGAAGTTAATTACTTGAAAGTTCATCTAAGTTAATACCCCAATTTTATACCTTTAAAATCTCATCTTTATTAATTTTCAGACGTAACATAAACCTATACCAATCTAAGCAACCATGTGAGCATGAATTGAAGCTCAACAATTAGGGTTTTCTACTACTACTTCTACCCGAGAGTTTCCTGTGATTTATCACACTTATAGAAATATAATAACTGTAAAACCAGAACTGAATTTACATGTTACGAGTAAGATATTTACTTACCAATTATTCTCAATTTGCTTTGTTAGGTGTTCTTTGATCTTGATCGAGTTTTCTCCTTGTTAGAGTACGAGAACTCCTTTCGTTATGTTTTTCTTTTACTTCTAAGGGTTTTTAGTTTATAATCTAATGGATAAACATTAAAGTGTTTAGGAAGATGTGAATGAAAGGACAAGGAGGTGACGAACTTTCCTCCTAAATTAAGCAACGTCTCCTTCTAATGACACGGTTTGTCTTGTTGAGTCTACTTGAATTATGATTGGTCCGATCTAATAGTATGTGTTGACCGAATTTCCCATACTACTCTTGTCCGATTTTAGTCTCTAATTGATTAACTAAATTCAATTTATGATCGCCCGATCCTACCATGTGTGTACTTCATTTAATCGGCGAAAGTTATCACCTACGCAAAACCTTAACATTACATGTATTAAATCGACCATAAGAATCGCCCAAGTTTCTACGCTGAAGTCTAAGTTGCCCGAATTCAGTCTCCTGTTGGATATCTAAATAATACTACAATCGCTGGAGTTCTAACTTGTTCATAACATTACTTACTCGGCGAACACTAACAAGTAAAGCTTTAATTTCTTATCTAATATCTATTGCTATCGGTCGAAACAGATTTTTATATAAGTATTAGAATTCTATTTTACCTGAAAATTAAGTCCTCACATGATATCTTCCGGACTTTGCCCTTTACTACAATCAGTCGAATTTCACTTTGTAGTAAACTTATTTTCGCCAAGATTTCTTAAGTCCCACCTACACTTAAATGTTACCCAAATTTTTCCTAAGTCCTAATATCTCCGCATAAGTCAGTAATAAAAGTAATCACGTAAGACATATAAGGCTATAGAACACATATCATGCAGTCGTATAAACACATAATATTTATGCAAATTTATTGGCCGACTTACTTACGGGACTCGGATATTACATCCTCCCCCCCTTAAAAAGGATTTCGCCCCCGAAATCAGGCAGGGAGAAATAACTCAGGGTAGCGGTTCATCATATCATCTTTCCGTTCACAAGTGGCTTCTTCTGTTGACTGATTTTGCCACAATACTTTCACTAGAGGAATTTCTTTATTTCGCAATCGCTTAACTTCGTACATCAAGATTTCTACAGGTTTTTCCTCATAACTCGGGTCTAGCTTAAGCTGTTGGTGAAAACATTCGTTATTCAACACATGACTGGGATCTCCGACGTATTTTCGTAACGTCGATATGTGAAAGATGTCATGAACCTGAGCTAACGACGCTGGTAACTCTAGCTGGTAAGCAACTTCGCCAACTTTCTTTATTATTCTAAACGGTCCAACATACCTAGGACTCAATTTGCCTTTCTTTCCAAACCGTTTCACGCCTTTCATTGGAGATACCTTTAGGAATACCCAATCATCTGTTGTAAACTCTAAGGTCTTCGTTTTTGGTTTGCGTAACTCTTCTGTCTACTCTGGGCCGTCCGAATTCTTTCACGTATCTTTGAAATGGCCTCCGTCATTTCTTGCACTAAGTCAGGACCTAATACCGCTCGCTCACCAACCTCATCCCAATGAATCGGAGATCTGCATTTGCGTCCGTATAGAGCTTCATAAGGAGCCATTCCAATCGTCGCGTGATAGCTGTTGTTGTAAGATAATTCGATCAATGGAAGATATTGGCTCCAATTCCCTTTAAAATCGAGTACGCACGCCCTTAACATATCTTCCAATGTCTGGATTGTTCGTTCTGACTGTCCGTCAGTTCGGGGATGATAGGCAGTACTGAAAGAGAGTTTGGTTCCAATTGCCTTCTGTAGGCTCATCCAGAACTTAGACAGGAACCTCGAATCGCGGTCGGAAATGATTGAAATTGGAACTCCGTGGAGTCGATATTTCTTGTATATATAATTCTGCGTATCGCTCCAAGGAGAATGTCGAATTGATCGGCAAAAAGTGGGCCGATTTGGTCAATCGATCAACGATTATTCAAATAGCGTCGTGGCCTTTCACTGTCTTCGGCAAGCCAACGACAAAGTCCATCGTAATATGGTCCCATTTCCATTCGGGTACTGGCAAGGACTGTAATATTCCTGCCAGTCGTTGGTGTTCTGCTTTTATCTGTTGGCATGTTAAACACTGACTCACGAACGTTGCAATTTCTCTCTTCCTGGCCACCAATAGTTATTTCGTAAGTCTCTATACATCTTGGTCGCTCCCGGGTGTATGGAATAGACCGTAGTATGTGCTTCCGTCAGAATAATCTTTCGAAGCTCCGCGTTATTGGGCACGTATAAGCGATTCTTGTAATATAAGCTTCCATCTTCTCGTACTTCAAAATCAGAGGGCACTTCTTCTTTTTGCACGCCTTTAATCTTCCAATAGAATTCATCCTTTTCTTGTGCGTTCCTGATCTGCTCTATTAATGTAGGTTGGAGGGTTAGTGCCGCCAATTTCACTTCAACTTCGCCTAATTGCACTATTTCCACGTCGAGTTGTTGTAGCTCCGCGCTCACAGATTTTCGGCTTAATGCGTCGGCGACCACATTTGCTTTGCCTGGGTGGTAATTAATTACGCAGTCATAATCTTTAACAAGCTCTAGCCATCGTCGCTGCCTCATATTTAACTCCTTCTGGGTGAATAAGTATTTCAGACTCTTGTGGTCTGTGAAAATTTCGTATCGTTCACCGTATAGATAGTGCCTCCAGATCTTCAAAGCAAAGACTACTGCGGCGAGCTCCAAATCATGAGTCGGATAATTCTTTTCATATTCTTTTAACTGTCGGGAAGCATACGCAACCACGTTCCCATTTTGCATTAATACACATCCCAGACCATTTTTCGAAGCATCGCTGTATACTGAAAATCCTCTGATCCGCGTGGGTATCGTCAGAACTGGGGCCGAGGTGAGTCTTCTTTTTAATTCCTGAAAACTCTATTCGCATTCGTCGCTCCAGTGAAATGGGGCATTCTTCTTCGTCAACTTTGTTAATGTTGTGGCGATCTTCGAGAAGTCTTTAATAAATTTTCTGTAATACCCCGCTAGGCCAAGAAAACTACGTACTTCGGTGACATTGGTTGGTTGGGGCCAATTATTTATAGCTTCGATCTTGCTTGGGTCCACGGAAATTCCTGCTCCCGAGATGACGTGTCCCAAGAATGCGACTTGATTCAGCCATAACTCGCATTTTTTGAACTTAGCGTATAATTCTTTCTCTCGTAGTATCTCAAGAACGATCTTCAAATGTTGTTCATGTTCATTCTTCGTCCTAGAATAGATAAGGATGTCATCGATAAATACGATGACAAATTTGTCCAGAAATGGCTTGAATATGCGAGTCATTAGGTCCATGAACGCCGCTGGTGCATTAGTCAGCCCAAAAGGCATGACTAAGAACTCGTAGTGTCCATATCTTGTGCTGAAAGCGGTCTTTGGAACGTCTTCCTCTCGGATCTTCAACTGGTGATATCCCGATCTTAAGTCTATCTTTGAGAACACCGTTGCACCTTGCAATTGATCAAATAGATCATCAATTCTCGGCAGAGGATACTTGTTCTTGATTGTGATCTTATTCAGTTCTCTGTAATCGATACATAGTCGCATCGATCCGTCCTTCTTTTTAACAAACAGCACGGGTGCTCCCCATGGTGAGAAGCTAGGCTAAATGAATCCCTTCTGTAATAATTCATCTAGCTGCTCTTTCAGTTCCTTCAATTCAGTTGGAGCTAATCGATAAGGAGCCTTCGAAATTGGTGCAACTCCTGGTACTAAATCGATCGTGAATTGGATCTCACGATCAGGAGGGAGTCCTGGTAAATCTTCTGGAAAAACATCGGGAAATTCTCGTACTACTGGAATTTCTTCTAATTTCGGGGACAAGCGTTCCTCTGATGTTATTGCAAAAATGAGGTATGCTTCACATCCAGCCTTGATCAAACGTCGTGCCTTCAATGCCGAAATCTTCGGAATACCTTTGCCTTTAGTTGTTCCAGTAAAGACGAACGGTTCACTTTTCTCTAAGCTGAACGTGACTGTCTTGTGGTTACAATCGATCACAGCCCCGTATTTTGACAGCCAGTCCATTCCTAGGATTACTTCATAATCGTTCATTGGAATGATTATGAGATCTACAGGTAGTTCTCTATCACTAACTAATACTGGGCAATCTCGTAAGATTAGGCTAGTTCGAGTTGATGTCCCATATGGAATGGTTACGTTATACTCACAATCGGATTGCTGAGGTGTAATCCCGAGTCTCGTCACATATTTAGATGATGCAAATGAATGCGTGGCTCCTGAGTCTATTAATATGCATGTCGGAGTATGGTGTACAGATAAGGTACCTGCTACTACTGACGGGTCAGTCTCCGCTTCCTCGGACGTCATGGTATATACACGAGCTGGTACAGTTGGTGGCCTCGCCTGGCCTGCATCTTGACTTCCAGAAGTATTTTCTGGGCATTGTTTCGCATAATGCCCTGGTCTTCCACATCTGAAGCAGTTATTAGTCTGTGGAGGGCAATTACCAAAATGCCGTCTCCCACATCTTGGACAATTTGGTACCGGTGTGGGAAACCTTGGTGGCATCTGATTTGGTTGTTGAGGTGGTCCAGGTCTATTCTGGAAATTGGGCTTTACGCACTTCGAGAAAAACCGTTTCTTCTGGTTTCCTCCACTCCACTGTGCTCCTTGCACAAATTTTCTCTTCACCTCTTGAGCTCGAATGATTCGAGTCTCAGCCTGTTCAGCTTAAAGCTCTTTCTGCAGCTTGAGCATATGTGACCCCCTGAAACCCGGCCATATTCACGTCACGATACAATTCTGGCTTCAGGCCCTCCAGAAAGCGTTCAATCTTCAGGGCATCAGTGCTTACCATGTGGGTGGCAAACCTCGACAATTGTTCAAACTTCCTGATTGTTCAGCCACCGTCATTGTCCCTTGTCGCAGATTAATGAACTCGTTCATTCTCTGGGCTCGAACTGGAGCAGTAAAGTACTTGCTCCTGAAGAGTTCTTTGAAGCGATCCCAGCTCATCGTGATCGGGTCCTCGATTGCCAGGATGGTGTCCCACCAATGGCCCGCACTTCCTCGCAGTAGAAACGCAGCACATAATACTTTCTCTTCCTCGAGAATGCGGCTGTATTGGAACATGCTCTCAAGGGTCCTTAGCCAATCCTCAGCAGACGTGGGGTCGATGGCGTCTTCGAATGTAGGCGGATTGAGTTTGCGAAACCTTTCCCCAACGATCTCGATCCTTTCTGCCTGGGAAGGTCCGCTGGTTTGTTGCCCCTCAGTGTTTCGACGTTGGATTAATTCTTGGATCTGGGCAGATTGCTGACGTACTAACTCCGTAAGTTGGAGAATAGCGGCGTCACGATTATCAGTCGGTGATGCGGGTTCTTTTCCTCGATCGGAGCTCCGACTACCTTCACTTCTTGTTCTACCCATCGTAAATATTCCTACCCTGATGTCCCTAAGGCCAATAAATTATGCAACACAAAGAATTCACGGTAATATAAAACATACTAGCAAGGCTGCTTCCACGCTTTTGAGTGTGTACATAGACAGTCTACAGAACCTGCAACCGAAGCTCTGATACCACCTGTGGCGCCCCGCCATCTACTAACCTTTCTAACGTTACCTTACGTGACTAAATATAATATAAAGTAAACAATACGCGAAAATGCGTATTAAATTTTTCCTTTTATATAAAGGAATTCATTATGTACATGCTCAAAATATCGCTCCAACCCTATAATCAAGGGAAGTGTATAAGTACGAAGCAAAAGAAACCCTAATGCCCGGCCATACAGGTCGCATCCATGTACACACCACCCCCAAAAGTCGTTGGAAGCTTCAAAAGGTAAGCTTTACCATCAAACGATCGCGTACCGTGGTCGCGTGCACCTACAACACATAAACTAAGGGGTGAGCTATAAAGCTCAGTAAGTAGGAATATGCAATGTCGTGAACGTGAAAACCCCGCAAAGGCATCCGCGCCAATGCATCCCACACCTCGTAAATCAAACTCAATCTCATATATCTCAGGGCCCTCGGCTAACTTGCTATGCACCATAAAGAGCTCTAATCCAACATGGATAAATGTGGCAGCGACCTACGCTGGGTAGCCTACGCTAGGTTTCCCTAGGTCGCACCCTCCCAGGTCGTCCCCTCTGCCGTGCGGTAGCCCACGCTGGTAGCCTACGCTGGTTAGCCAACGCTAGGGTTCCCCACCTAGGTCGCTCCTTCCCAGGTCGCACCCTCCAGGTCGCATCCCTCCGCTATCAGGGCATCAACCCAAATAAAATAAACAGGGCAGAAGCCCAAATAAATATATAATATAATCGACGACGCACCACGCCGTCATGGTGCCATAGAAGTAGCCCTGAGTCAACTGCGAGTCGACATCAAATGCCTATATCGGCAAATATCATTCGCCCTCGGGCGATAAATACTGTGCACGCTCATCTCACATAAACCCCGAATGTCTAGTGCATGCACATGGATATGCAACGTGAATTAATATCGTAAGCACTTACCATGCAGAAGCATGTCAAATAATTCACGTAATAATATAAACACCCAAGCACATAGTCACGTAAGCACATACAAATAAATTATGTGTTGTAGTTGAAATTTCCACTTACTTGGTATCCTTAGCTATTTACTTATCGTACGGTAAGTCGCTAACCTTCGAACCCTAAATATACAATCATAATAAATTAGGGTTTGTTAGTCTAACCAGTATTTCACGAAATTAGCTTCGGGTGAATCTCGAGATATATTATAAGTAGATCTCGAGCTTGGTGTTAGAAAGATCTCGACATTTGTTTTGGTATAAAACTCGATATTATACATATAAAGGTTCGACATTTACATTCTACAAAGATCTCGATATATGGTTTCGAGATTACCTATAATATACCAATGTCGAAATATATATTGATAACATGGTTAAGATGTCGAGAGGTGGTTATAACAAAATGTCGATATTAAGAAGATAAATGTCGAGGTGCTTAAAGATTTCGATGTTAATTGTATGAGTAAATCTCGACATGTGTCTACAAATGAATCTCTATATGAACTATAATCTCGAGCTTGCTTATGAATTAAAGCTCGACAGGGTAAAACAAATCTCGAGATAAGGCATGAGATAGTTTCGACATTTTCATGATAATTTCAAAGATCTCGATACATATAAGGCATAAATGTCGAGCTTTGAATCAGTGCATGATATCGACATCTTGAAGTGTTCTAAATCGCCTGAATGCTAAAATGGTTAACCTATACTTAAATTAATAAATTATTTTAGTATCTGACATAGTGTAAATCGGTTGACAATTGCCAATTGTATTCATTGACAAGAAATTTCCTTAGCTAAGCAATTCTCTCCATCAACCGAAAGTCATCTTTTCCATTGGAAAATCAATTAACCTCTAAATTTGGCCTATAAACTCATGACAGATTTCAGCAATTCACACTATCTATAAGTCTGATTATTATTTCCAATGTCCTAGGTGCGAGGTTTATGCTAAGGAACATACGAATCAATGCGAAGTTAATTACTTGAAAGTTCATCTAAGTTAATACCCCAATTTTATACCTTTAAAATCTCATCTTTATTAATTTTCAGACGTAACATAAACCTATACCAATCTAAGCAACCATGTGAGCATGAATTGAAGCTCAACAATTAGGGTTTTCTACTACTACTTCTACCCGAGAGTTTCCTGTGATTTATATCACTTATAGAAATATAATAACTGTAAAACCAGAACTGAATTTACATGTTACGAGTAAGATATTTACTTACCAATTATTCACAATTTGCTTTGTTAGGTGTTCTTTGATCTTGATCGAGTTTTCTCCTTGTTAGAGTACTAGAACTCCTTTCGCTTATGTTTTTCTTTTACTTCTAAGGGTTTTTAGTTTATAATCTAATGGATAAACATTAAAGTGTTTAGGAAGATGTGAATGAAAGGACAAGGAGGTGACGAACTTTCCTCCTAAATTAAGCAACGTCTCCTTCTAATGACACGGTTTGTCTTGTTGAGTCTACTTGAATTATGATTGGTCTGATCTAATAGTATGTGTTGACCGAATTTCCCATACTACTCTTGTCCGATTTTAGTCTCTAATTGATTAACTAAATTCAATTTATGATCGCCCGATCCTACCATGTGTGTACTTCATTTAATCGGCGAAAGTTATCACCTACGCAAAACCTTAACATTACATGTATTAAATCGACCATTAATTTTCTTAGGAATCGCCCAAGTTTCTACGCTGAAGTCTAAGTTGCCCGAATTCAGTCTCCTGTTGGATATCTAAATAATACTACAATCGCTGGAGTTCTAACTTGTTCATAACATTACTTACTCGGCGAACACTAACAAGTAAAGCTTTAATTTCTTATCTAATATCTATTGCTATCGGTCGAAACAGATTTTTATATAAGTATTAGAATTCTATTTTACCTGAAAATTAAGTCCTCACATGATATCTTCCGGACTTTGCCCTTTACTACAATCAGTCGAATTTCACTTTGTAGTAAACTTATTTTCGCCAAGATTTCTTAAGTCCCACCTACACTTAAATGTTACCCAAATTTTTCCTAAGTCCTAATATCTCCGCATAAGTCAGTAATAAAAGTAATCACGTAAGACATATAAGGCTATAGAACACATATCATGCAGTCGTATAAACACATAATATTTATGCAAATTTATTGGCCGACTTACTTACGGGACTCGGATATTACATCCTCCCCCCCTTAAAAAGGATTTCGCCCCCGAAATCAGGCAGGGAGAAATAACTCAGGGTAGCGGTTCATCATATCATCTTTCCGTTCACAAGTGGCTTCTTCTGTTGACTGATTTTGCCACAATACTTTCACTAGAGGAATTTCTTTATTTCGCAATCGCTTAACTTCGTACATCAAGATTTCTACAGGTTTTTCCTCATAACTCGGGTCTAGCTTAAGCTGTTGGTGAAAACATTCGTTATTCAACACATGACTGGGATCTCCGACGTATTTTCGTAACGTCGATATGTGAAAGATGTCATGAACCTGAGCTAACGACGCTGGTAACTCTAGCTGGTAAGCAACTTCGCCAACTTTCTTTATTATTCTAAACGGTCCAACATACCTAGGACTCAATTTGCCTTTCTTTCCAAACCGTTTCACGCCTTTCATTGGAGATACCTTTAGGAATACCCAATCATCTGTTGTAAACTCTAAGGTCTTCGTTTTTGGTTTGCGTAACTCTTCTGTCTACTCTGGGCCGTCCGAATTCTTTCACGTATCTTTGAAATGGCCTCCGTCATTTCTTGCACTAAGTCAGGACCTAATACCGCTCGCTCACCAACCTCATCCCAATGAATCGGAGATCTGCATTTGCGTCCGTATAGAGCTTCATAAGGAGCCATTCCAATCGTCGCGTGATAGCTGTTGTTGTAAGATAATTCGATCAATGGAAGATATCGGCTCCAATTCCCTTTAAAATCGAGTACGCACGCCCTTAACATATCTTCCAATGTCTGGATTGTTCGTTCTGACTGTCCGTCAGTTCGGGGATGATAGGCAGTACTGAAAGAGAGTTTGGTTCCAATTGCCTTCTGTAGGCTCATCCAGAACTTAGACAGGAACCTCGAATCGCGGTCGGAAATGATTGAAATTGGAACTCCGTGGAGTCGATATTTCTTGTATATATAATTCTGCGTATCGCTCCAAGGAGAATGTCGAATTGATCGGCAAAAAGTGGGCCGATTTGGTCAATCGATCAACGATTATTCAAATAGCGTCGTGGCCTTTCACTGTCTTCGGCAAGCCAACGACAAAGTCCATCGTAATATGGTCCCATTTCCATTCGGGTACTGGCAAGGACTGTAATATTCCTGCCAGTCGTTGGTGTTCTGCTTTTATCTGTTGGCATGTTAAACACTGACTCACGAACGTTGCAATTTCTCTCTTCCTGGCCACCAATAGTTATTTCGTAAGTCTCTATACATCTTGGTCGCTCCCGGGTGTATGGAATAGACCGTAGTATGTGCTTCCGTCAGAATAATCTTTCGAAGCTCCGCGTTATTGGGCACGTATAAGCGATTCTTGTAATATAAGCTTCCATCTTCTCGTACTTCAAAATCAGAGGGCACTTCTTCTTTTTGCACGCCTTTAATCTTCCAATAGAATTCATCCTTTTCTTGTGCGTTCCTGATCTGCTCTATTAATGTAGGTTGGAGGGTTAGTGCCGCCAATTTCACTTCAACTTCGCCTAATTGCACTATTTCCACGTCGAGTTGTTGTAGCTCCGCGCTCACAGATTTTCGGCTTAATGCGTCGGCGACCACATTTGCTTTGCCTGGGTGGTAATTAATTACGCAGTCATAATCTTTAACAAGCTCTAGCCATCGTCGCTGCCTCATATTTAACTCCTTCTGGGTGAATAAGTATTTCAGACTCTTGTGGTCTGTGAAAATTTCGTATCGTTCACCGTATAGATAGTGCCTCCAGATCTTCAAAGCAAAGACTACTGCGGCGAGCTCCAAATCATGAGTCGGATAATTCTTTTCATATTCTTTTAACTGTCGGGAAGCATACGCAACCACGTTCCCATTTTGCATTAATACACATCCCAGACCATTTTTCGAAGCATCGCTGTATACTGAAAATCCTCTGATCCGCGTGGGTATCGTCAGAACTGGGGCCGAGGTGAGTCTTCTTTTTAATTCCTGAAAACTCTATTCGCATTCGTCGCTCCAGTGAAATGGGGCATTCTTCTTCGTCAACTTTGTTAATGTTGTGGCGATCTTCGAGAAGTCTTTAATAAATTTTCTGTAATACCCCGCTAGGCCAAGAAAACTACGTACTTCGGTGACATTGGTTGGTTGGGGCCAATTATTTATAGCTTCGATCTTGCTTGGGTCCACGGAAATTCCTGCTCCCGAGATGACGTGTCCCAAGAATGCGACTTGATTCAGCCATAACTCGCATTTTTTGAACTTAGCGTATAATTCTTTCTCTCGTAGTATCTCAAGAACGATCTTCAAATGTTGTTCATGTTCATTCTTCGTCCTAGAATAGATAAGGATGTCATCGATAAATACGATGACAAATTTGTCCAGAAATGGCTTGAATATGCGAGTCATTAGGTCCATGAACGCCGCTGGTGCATTAGTCAGCCCAAAAGGCATGACTAAGAACTCGTAGTGTCCATATCTTGTGCTGAAAGCGGTCTTTGGAACGTCTTCCTCTCGGATCTTCAACTGGTGATATCCCGATCTTAAGTCTATCTTTGAGAACACCGTTGCACCTTGCAATTGATCAAATAGATCATCAATTCTCGGCAGAGGATACTTGTTCTTGATTGTGATCTTATTCAGTTCTCTGTAATCGATACATAGTCGCATCGATCCGTCCTTCTTTTTAACAAACAGCACGGGTGCTCCCCATGGTGAGAAGCTAGGCTGAATGAATCCCTTCTGTAATAATTCATCTAGCTGCTCTTTCAGTTCCTTCAATTCAGTTGGAGCTAATCGATAAGGAGCCTTCGAAATTGGTGCAACTCCTGGTACTAAATCGATCGTGAATTGGATCTCACGATCAGGAGGGAGTCCTGGTAAATCTTCTGGAAAAACATCGGGAAATTCTCGTACTACTGGAATTTCTTCTAATTTCGGGGACAAGCGTTCCTCTGATGTTATTGCAAAAATGAGGTATGCTTCACATCCAGCCTTGATCAAACGTCGTGCCTTCAATGCCGAAATCTTCGGAATACCTTTGCCTTTAGTTGTTCCAGTAAAGACGAACGGTTCACTTTTCTCTAAGCTGAACGTGACTGTCTTGTGGTTACAATCGATCACAGCCCCGTATTTTGACAGCCAGTCCATTCCTAGGATTACTTCATAATCGTTCATTGGAATGATTATGAGATCTACAGGTAGTTCTCTATCACTAACTAATACTGGGCAATCTCGTAAGATTAGGCTAGTTCGAGTTGATGTCCCATATGGAATGGTTACGTTATACTCACAATCGGATTGCTGAGGTGTAATCCCGAGTCTCGTCACATATTTAGATGATGCAAATGAATGCGTGGCTCCTGAGTCTATTAATATGCATGTCGGAGTATGGTGTACAGATAAGGTACCTGCTACTACTGACGGGTCAGTCTCCGCTTCCTCGGACGTCATGGTATATACACGAGCTGGTACAGTTGGTGGCCTCGCCTGGCCTGCATCTTGACTTCCAGAAGTATTTTCTGGGCATTGTTTCGCATAATGCCCTGGTCTTCCACATCTGAAGCAGTTATTAGTCTGTGGAGGGCAATTACCAAAATGCCGTCTCCCACATCTTGGACAATTTGGTACCGGTGTGGGAAACCTTGGTGGCATCTGATTTGGTTGTTGAGGTGGTCCAGGTCTATTCTGGAAATTGGGCTTTACGCACTTCGAGAAAAACCGTTTCTTCTGGTTTCCTCCACTCCACTGTGCTCCTTGCACAAATTTTCTCTTCACCTCTTGAGCTCGAATGATTCGAGTCTCAGCCTGTTCAGCTTAAAGCTCTTTCTGCAGCTTGAGCATATGTGACCCCCTGAAACCCGGCCATATTCACGTCACGATACAATTCTGGCTTCAGGCCCTCCAGAAAGCGTTCAATCTTCAGGGCATCAGTGCTTACCATGTGGGTGGCAAACCTCGACAATTGTTCAAACTTCCTGATTGTTCAGCCACCGTCATTGTCCCTTGTCGCAGATTAATGAACTCGTTCATTCTCTGGGCTCGAACTGGAGCAGTAAAGTACTTGCTCCTGAAGAGTTCTTTGAAGCGATCCCAGCTCATCGTGATCGGGTCCTCGATTGCCAGGATGGTGTCCCACCAATGGCCCGCACTTCCTCGCAGTAGAAACGCAGCACATAATACTTTCTCTTCCTCGAGAATGCGGCTGTATTGGAACATGCTCTCAAGGGTCCTTAGCCAATCCTCAGCAGACGTGGGGTCGATGGCGTCTTCGAATGTAGGCGGATTGAGTTTGCGAAACCTTTCCCCAACGATCTCGATCCTTTCTGCCTGGGAAGGTCCGCTGGTTTGTTGCCCCTCAGTGTTTCGACGTTGGATTAATTCTTGGATCTGGGCAGATTGCTGACGTACTAACTCCGTAAGTTGGAGAATAGCGGCGTCACGATTATCAGTCGGTGATGCGGGTTCTTTTCCTCGATCGGAGCTCCCACTACCTTCACTTCTTGTTCTACCCATCGTAAATATTCCTACCCTGATGTCCCTAAGGCCAATAAATTATGCAACACAAAGAATTCACGGTAATATAAAACATACTAGCAAGGCTGCTTCCACGCTTTTGAGTGTGTACATAGACAGTCTACAGAACCTGCAACCGAAGCTCTGATACCACCTGTGGCGCCCCGCCATCTACTAACCTTTCTAACGTTACCTTACGTGACTAAATATAATATAAAGTAAACAATACGCGAAAATGCGTATTAAATTTTTCCTTTTATATAAAGGAATTCATTATGTACATGCTCAAAATATCGCTCCAACCCTATAATCAAGGGAAGTGTATAAGTACGAAGCAAAAGAAACCCTAATGCCCGGCCATACAGGTCGCATCCATGTACACACCACCCCCAAAAGTCGTTGGAAGCTTCAAAAGGTAAGCTTTACCATCAAACGATCGCGTACCGTGGTCGCGTGCACCTACAACACATAAACTAAGGGGTGAGCTATAAAGCTCAGTAAGTAGGAATATGCAATGTCGTGAACGTGAAAACCCCGCAAAGGCATCCGCGCCAATGCATCCCACACCTCGTAAATCAAACTCAATCTCATATATCTCAGGGCCCTCGGCTAACTTGCTATGCACCATAAAGAGCTCTAATCCAACATGGATAAATGTGGCAGCGACCTACGCTGGGTAGCCTACGCTAGGTTTCCCTAGGTCGCACCCTCCCAGGTCGTCCCCTCTGCCGTGCGGTAGCCCACGCTGGTAGCCTACGCTGGTTAGCCAACGCTAGGGTTCCCCACCTAGGTCGCTCCTTCCCAGGTCGCACCCTCCAGGTCGCATCCCTCCGCTATCAGGGCATCAACCCAAATAAAATAAACAGGGCAGAAGCCCAAATAAATATATAATATAATCGACGACGCACCACGCCGTCATGGTGCCATAGAAGTAGCCCTGAGTCAACTGCGAGTCGACATCAAATGCCTATATCGGCAAATATCATTCGCCCTCGGGCGATAAATACTGTGCACGCTCATCTCACATAAACCCCGAATGTCTAGTGCATGCACATGGATATGCAACGTGAATTAATATCGTAAGCACTTACCATGCAGAAGCATGTCAAATAATTCACGTAATAATATAAACACCCAAGCACATAGTCACGTAAGCACATACAAATAAATTATGTGTTGTAGTTGAAATTTCCACTTACCTGGTATCCTTAGCTATTTACTTATCGTACGGTAAGTCGCTAACCTTCGAACCCTAAATATACAATCATAATAAATTAGGGTTTGTTAGTCTAACCAGTATTTCACGAAATTAGCTTCGGGTGAATCTCGAGATATATTATAAGTAGATCTCGAGCTTGGTGTTAGAAAGATCTCGACATTTGTTTTGGTATAAAACTCGATATTATACATATAAAGGTTCGACATTTACATTCTACAAAGATCTCGATATATGGTTTCGAGATTACCTATAATATACCAATGTCGAAATATATATTGATAACATGGTTAAGATGTCGAGAGGTGGTTATAACAAAATGTCGATATTAAGAAGATAAATGTCGAGGTGCTTAAAGATTTCGATGTTAATTGTATGAGTAAATCTCGACATGTGTCTACAAATGAATCTCTATATGAACTATAATCTCGAGCTTGCTTATGAATTAAAGCTCGACAGGGTAAAACAAATCTCGAGATAAGGCATGAGATAGTTTCGACATTTTCATGATAATTTCAAAGATCTCGATACATATAAGGCATAAATGTCGAGCTTTGAATCAGTGCATGATATCGACATCTTGAAGTGTTCTAAATCGCCTGAATGCTAAAATGGTTAACCTATACTTAAATTAATAAATTATTTTAGGTTCGAAGAGGGACTCAAATGATACGCTCAATCGTCCCAGAGTCCTTCTAATCAACCGAATCTCCTCATCTGACTCCATGTCTGATGGGGTAGCCGTGTGAGGTGAGAGTCCTCGTGCTACATCCTGACTAGCTGGTTCCGTCACCGGAGGCTCGATAGGTTGTATTGTTGAAATTAGAGCCTCTGTTTCTGGCGTAGTAGCCAGCGGTGGTGAGATGTGCCCCGTTTCTGCCTCTAACTCGCGAAGGTTTGAGCAACCAAGGTGCAGAATATAAGCGGAAAATCACGAGGGCTTGGACTAGGTACGAATCTCTACCATGGACTTACCTCCCTATCTAAATAAATAAGGCATTTTAAGAATTTTAGAAACGAAGATACTCAATTGCTAGGGCTTGAGTGAATTGAACTCCCTGAGGTGTGTTCTAACCTTGATTTGGTAATTTTAATCCCATGATAACGTGTTTTAGGGGATTTTGGGGCACGAAAAATAAGTTAAGTTCGCCTTCTAGCTACGCTTGAAATTTAGGATTTTAGGAGTTCGAACGGCCTTCAACTTGTTCTTGAGGAAAAATAGCTTTTTGATCCGTAACCATTGAGTTCTGCGAATTGGGAGATGTTTATGCAAAGTGAAGGAGCCGCAAAAACATACTTCGTGATTAAGGAAAGAGATTTGCGAACTCAACAAATCTTTGCGGGTCCATGAAGCCGCGAACCCTATTTCGCGAGTCCGGGGTTTTGCGAATCCATTTGGCGAACCCGTTGAAGCTTGGCGAATTGAAGGTTTGCGGGTTGTGTTCTGCGAACGCATACAAGCCGCGAAGTTAGAGTCTGGCGAATCCATGCTTTTTGCGGGTCCACACATCACGAACCTTAGTTCTACAAAGTGGTAGTTCGCGAATTGAAGATGACGAATGGGAGTTTTGCGGGCTCAGAGATTTGCGAATGTCATGCAATAGTAATTCGCGAACTATGCACGATTGGCGAACCCGAGACACGTGACCAAGCTTTGCAAACTCATCAGAATTTTGCGAACTTCTTAAGATGCAATTCGCAAATCATTAGAAGCTTAGATGGCGAGCTTAGATTGGCGAATCCACGATGCCGCGAAGCTAACGAGCCGCGAAACACACTTTGCGAATCGAGCTAGAATTGCGAACTCTGCGAGTTGCGAACTCCAACTTCCCGAACCGAGCAAAATTGGCGAACTAGGGATGGTTTGCGAACCTTAATGCATATGTTGCATTTCGCGAATCAATACTAAGTCGGCGAATTCAACTGTTTGACACTTTGCGAACCGAAAGCTTCGCGGGCCAAATGAGGTTTGCGAACCCATGCAAACCCTATTTCGCGAATTGAGAGAGGGGGGCTGAGTGTTCTGCGAACCCGGCAGTTTCGCGAGTTGGGGAACTTTGCGAACCCACACAGTTCGCGAAATGTACTTAGAGAATTAAGCCATCATGTGCTAAGTCGCGAACCTTAGAAAATTATAAGTACAATTCGCGAACCATACTTAGTAAAATTTAACTAGACTTCACGAATTTAACTAGCATTCTTAGAATGTGTTCACAACTTAGGAATTTTCAAGCCCTTAATAATTAACTATTAAGCATACTAACCTTAGTGTTTATGCCTAAGGTCGACAATTAGGAGAATCCACGGGGCAAGTAGCTAAAATTCGACGGACGACAGGTAAATGGAAATCCAACTTCAACACATAACATGTGTGTATGTGCCTAAATTATGTGATTACGTGATGAGCTGCTTGCGTGCTTATGTGTATTTGTATGATATGATTCATGGTATTTGTAAGCATTATGGCATTAACGCATTATGCATATGAACGAGCATGCACGAAATAGTTGGGGGTAATAAGATGATGAGCGTGCATGACTATGTCGCAAATAGCGAAAAATAATTGCCGAGGTGAGCAATCAAGTTATAAGTTAAGTAAGGGGTGACTTCTGGGGCACCGGGACGGCGTTGATGCGCCGTCGGCGACGTTGATGCGTCGCTAGCATGCAAACGACGTTGATGCGTCGGGGGATTACTATGGTTGGGTTGATGCCCTCATGGTTGGGTTGATTCCCTTATATCCCTGATTAGCATGGTTGGGTTGATGCCCTGATGGTTTTGTATGGTTGGGTTGATGCCCTCATACTTTGGGCTAATGCCCATGGTTGGATTAGAGCTCTTCACGCATGGGTAAAAGTCTGCCAAGGGCCCAAAGATAAAAGATATGAGATTGAGTCTGATCTATAAGACGTAAGATGCACTGGCCGGGGTTGCCTTTGCAGGGTTTTATCACGTGCATGTCATCCCTTACGTTACGTGTTGTAAGACGTAAGACGTAAGATGCACTGGCCGGGATCTATAAGACGTAAGATGCACTGATCTACTTACTGAGCACATCGCTCATCCCCGTTACGTGTTGTAGGTACACGCGACCACGGTACGTGATCGCTTAGGTGGCACGGCAAATCTTTTGAAGCTTCCAGCAGCTTTTGGGGTGGAAGTGTGTGCATGGATGACGACCTGTGAGGCCGGGCGCATATGAATTCTTTTGCTGCACATATAGACACTACCCGTGTAATTAAGTTTTACATGTAACTAGGAATTGGAAGCATTCTTTTGACGTGTAAAGAACGATGCTCCATTATATAAATGGAAAAGAAAAATTTCGTACGCATTTCCGCATGTCTTTCAAACAAATCATCGTTAGGCACCTAGGATAACGTTAGAGGTAGCTAGGACATCGGGTCTTGACACCGACGAAAAGTTTTGATCAAGCTCAACGAACAACGTCCTTTCTCCGGTCATATGGCTGCTACACCCGGTATCCAAATACCACATACATGATGGTTGATGTTGATCCGTCATGCAAGAAAATAATTGCTCTCCGGCATCTTTGATTGCTTCATTTTTCTCCGACTTTTGTTTATACCAACAGTCTCTTTGTGAACGGTTGGCATTTTGGCACTTCTTGCTCTTGAATCGACAATCTTTTGTATCGTGATTTGTTTTCTTACAAATTCGGCAACTGGCTTGTTAGTTTGAATTTCCATCATTAGGCCTAAAATGACTTGGATGGCCTCGCCCTCTTCCTCTCATATGATTTGAACCGCCTCTTCCCTTATAATGCCATGTAGTATTTTTAGTTCCTTGCACGTTCATCTTGGAGTCAAAAGCTTGCTCCAGGGATTGATTTGAGGATTTGTTGAGGCACTCTTCATGAACTTGTAATGAGCTTGTTAGTTCACGAAAAGTGAACTTGGTCAGGTCCTTCGACTCTTCGATCGCGGCGACAAGATAGTCGTATTTAGAGGGAAGACTCCTTAGAACTTTTTGGACAATTTTCTTCTCTTCAATAGAATCTCCAAGGCTCCTAATTTGATTGACGATCTCAGCAACACGAGTGAGATAGACTTGCATGGCTTCGTTATCTTTCTTCGCCAAGTTATCGAATTCTCTCCAAAGATATTGGAGTTTGATTGATGAAAACCTTCTTTGAGAATATCCCATGCTTCTTTTGATTTTGTAATGCCATGAATTCTAGGATAGATGGTTTTGCTTAGACCTTGTTGGATGAACCTTAGAGCACTAGCATCCTTCTTCCGATTTTGTTGTACACTTTTTGTTGTGCGTCTTTCCATTCTTCTTCATCGGAGGATTCACTTTCATTTACTTGAGGTGGTGGCTCTGCATACGTTTCTTCAACAACCTCCCATAGATCTTGCGAGATAAACAACGTTTCCATTTGACTACACCAATAGTCGAAATTTTCTCCGTCAAAGATTGGAACTTGATTCGGAGTGTAAGAGAACATAGTCGTCACTTGACTTGTTGTCATCGTGAGAGTATGAGTGCAAACCTTTTTTGTAGTGTGTGAGAGGATGTTTTCTAAAGATGATGCGTGCTTGAGAAAAAAAGCCACTATGCTTGGGAAACTTCACGTGATAATATGGTGAGAGATATGAGTGGCTGACAAATAGTATATGGACATATGAGGGTTTAGTCGATGCTTGCTCTTAAAAAATTATTTTTTTTATTTCTCCAAGCTCCGATACCACACTTTGTTGGAGATGAAAGAGAGAGAGAGAGAGAGAGAGAGAGAGAGAGAGAGAGAGAGAGAGAGAGAGAGAGAGAGAGAGAGAGAGAGAGAGAGAGAGAGAGAGGGAGAGAGGGAGAATATTCAATGGTACGACACTTAAATGTATTATATTGATTGGTTACATGATTCAATAAGATTACATCCCATTATATAGTGATAGAACTTCAAATACAAAGCATGATGTATTTGACAACAATAAAACATGTTTGGTAGCTTTATGTTTTCTTGTTTTCTGGTCTAAAGATGTTCTTGACCTTGGTTTGGTAGCACGCAATTTATGATCTTGTTCGCATTAATATGATGTTGCAAATTATGACTTTCAACACTTACCATCACCAACCTTAAATCTAACCCCTCATTTGATCATGTAGATTGCATGATGCCATGATCTCCAGAGCCACGATGGCAAGGCAGGGCAAGGAGCATGAAGTAAGTTCGAGTAGGAGAAGTGTTTGAAGAAGCACCACCAACATTCTAGAAGAAAAATTTACACCGAACTTAACCATTTGAGTTATTAAGGAAATGATCTGTAAGTGGCATCCCCGTTGGTTGCTCTTGAATATGAGTTTGTGGCATGTGCATAATGTCTTCTTGTGTTCAAAAGTCTCTGAAAGTTTAATAATAAAAAAAGTGATAGTGAGTGCTTGTGTGGTACGTGAATTGTGAGCATCTTAATATTCAAGTGGTCTTTTAATAATAATAAAACACATGTTGTAATCATCATTGTTCCATTCAAATATCTAACAAGTGGTATCAGAATCATGCCAGATAAAAGCCAGCCACGTTGAAAAGTTTGAATGACAGTGAGAATATTGCATGGTCATTCGTTGTCGCCAATAAAGGAAAATTGAGTCGCAGGCATCGTGCACAACAAAAATATAAATAAACTGTAAGTGCGTGAGGCTTGCTTGGTTACGAGGAGGTAATCCAAGCCTCGATGGCGGACCTACAGTCGGTAGGCGGAATGGAGAAACTCAACAATCAAAATTACGCAACGTGGCAAACCTGCATGGAGTCATATATTGGAGGTAGTTGGCGGAGACGAGGTCACAGAACCACAAGAAGCCGGAGCTTTACGGAAATGGAATATTAAGGCAGGAAATGCCATGTACGCACTCAAGACGACTATTAACAAAGAGATGCTGGAACACGTACGAGATGCAAGCACTCCATAAGAAGCATGAAACACACTGACGACAATATTTTCAAGGAAAAATGAATTCAAGCTGCAACTTCTCGAGAACGAGGTTCTGTCAAGGTGAGATATCGATACACGAATATTTTAATAAAGTACGATCCCTTTGTCGTGAAATCTCTGAGTTGGACCCGACTGATAAAGTTTTAGACGCTAAAATAAGAACTATTATTCACGGTCTAAGACCCGAATTAGCCGCCATCAAAGAGAGAAAATGAAAACCAGAAAAATAGGATTTTTAACGTGGTTCGACACAACTTTGGTCTACGTCCACGGACCAATCAGAGCTTATTTTACTAATCGAGAAGAAGGGTTTACAAGACTCACCTACGCTCTACAACTTTCTCTTTTACACCTCTCAGAGATTCGCTCTCTATCGAAAGTTACAAGCCCTCAAAGTACCTCACTTGAACTCTGATAATCTGATATATATAGAAACTTCAGCTAACAGATTCTGCCCGTGCTTCAACGGGCTTGTACATTGCGCCTCTTCAACTGTACCGCGAGCTTTGGCAACTAATAACACGCCTTTATAAGTGATTTTGCACTTTTAATACAGACCATCAGATCTGATGCGCGCCAAATCCAATGGCTCACGTTTAAACTATCAGACTTGGATAATCTTCAGGTTTTCATCCGATCCTTAACAGCTTGATCAACTGAGCTCTTATCTGATCCTCTCTGGAAATGATTAATGGAGTTTTAGCTCAACAAATCTCAACAATCTCCACCTTGAGCTAATAACTATCAATTTGTGCACTGAGCCTCGACTTTACGGCCCAAACATGCAAACTACATTGGCCTCAAGATCATACCAGAAACAGCTCTTTCTTGCTTCAATTTCAGCATCTGAAATTTGTAAATCTTGTTTTATCCGTCTGCGACCAAAACCAAGGCTCCATCTCGACTAACTAATCCTTCTTTGATTGGTCTTCAAGCTCCTTAGCAGCTTCGAGCCTCGAAGGAAACCTTGTCAACTCAAAACGAGATTGAAATTTCCCATTTAGAGCTAACTTGGAACTTCGAGCTCACCATCTTCATTCCACATGAAAATCTTTCTTTCCTAGCCACATGAGTCCCTTTCTTGACCCATCTACGGCTGCCCTTTCCTTGCTTCGTGGTCTCTTTCATAGGTGAGACCTCAACGACATCCAGCGACGCATCAGCTTCGTCGTAACTTGATGCTTCACTTTGTGTTTGCCCAACTTTCTTTAGTTTTTTCACCACCTTCTTCTGGTCTTTCTTCTTCCGTAATTGCACGATTCGAACATGGGCTGAGAAAAGTTCCATCACTCATTAATTCGCTGCCCATTTCATCCCCAGACAAAATCAGACCTATTTTCTTCAGATTCATTTTCAGCAAAATCTGAAATTTCTGAATTTTTCAGCTTCAAGTTGTTGTCTTGGCTCGACATTCTCCACCTCAAGACGAGGTTCTCGTGGCTTCTCTTCCACCACATTCAAGCCGCAACATTCCCTACTTTCTATGGCTTTTCTTTCTCCACCATATAGCCATCAAGAACGTAAATGCCGTGCCTCCTAAAGCCCGACAGAATCAGCCTATTCTGCCTCCAAACTTTGATTTTTCCAGCTTGAACTTGTGTGTTTAATCCTCTTTTATCCAATGCGCCGATTGAGATAAGGTTCCTCCTAACTTCAGGGACATACCTAACATCTCTTAGGATCCCCACAGTGCCTGATCTGAGCCACAAACGAATACAATTCCAAAATATAGGCGGTTGTGGGTTCAATGCGAAAATTGTTATGGATTAATTTATAAGAAATTTTTGAAATCAAAACTGAATATTTGTGAACAATGTGGATATCTGATCCAATCCCAGAAATATCTCCAAGCTTCACAGTTTCTTGGTTTGTTTCTTGGAAAATTGAAGCCATTCCTTGTTGCACGTGACATGGAAGGAACACCCCGAGTCAAGGATCCATTCGTGCTTTAATTCTTGCCCAGAAACGCTCAAGATTTCTGCATCTTCGTAGCCATCCACAACAAACTCGGCAGCAGCAAATTTCTGGTTCATTCTTGGGTTTGATGCAGTCCTTCTTGGGAAATTTCTCCGAATGTGGCCCTCTTCGTTGCACTCATAACACCTCACAGGGAACCTAGACTCAATTCTTTCATTGCCCTTGCCTTTCTTATCCCAAGAAGTTGATTTATTCTTCGCATAAAGGAGTTGCGCCGCATCAGGAATTTTTGTAAACTTCTGAACCGTTCCTCGTGTTTAGTTGCTTCGAGCTTAGAGCAGAGAGAACATCCCCAAGTTTAAGAGCTTCCGGTCCATATAACAAGGCCTCCTTGAAGTGTTCATGCTCTTTCGTAGCGCACATAACAAAAGCAAAGCTTGATCTTCATCCTTCATCGACTCGCCGACGTTCTCAAGATCAAGAACCAGTTTTGAAAACTGATCTACTTGCTTGTCCATGGAGTCTTCTTCTTGCATCTTCAATGCATACAAAGCTTGCTTCAAGTAAAGCCTCTTCGCAGAGACTTGGTCATATACAGTGCCTCCAATTTCTTCCAAACATCTTCAGCCGAGGTTTCTTTATCGACTTTACGCAGCACTTGATCTGAGAGACAAAAAATCAACGTCGAATACGCTCGCTCTCGAATCTTCTTCTTGTCCAGTTTCGACATATCTTTCGGCTCCATTTCTTTCTCAGATTTCAGCGCTTCCTCAAGCCCTTTCTCCGTTAGCACGCTTCCATCTTCATCTTCCACAGACCAAAATCATTTTGGCCATTAAAGATCTCCATCTCGAACCTCGTCGCAGCCATCATCTTCGTCGCACTTCGTTTCACGCTCACCGCACCAGTTGTTGAGATTTCGGCCGCCTTAGGTTCGCAATCCACACGTCTATCGAATGTGTGTGTGAATTGATCCAAGAAACACGTTTTTTAAGTCGATCGAATCGAAAAAGAGAGAAAATGTAAACCAGAAAAACAGGATTTTTAACGTGGTTCGACCCAACTTTGGTCTACGTCCACGGACCAATCAGAGCTTATTTTACTAATCGAGAAGAAGGGTTTACAAGACTCACATACGCTCTACAACTCTCTCTTTTACACCTCACAGAGATCGCTCTCTATTGAAAGTTACAAGCCCTCAAAGTACCTCACTTGAACTCTGATAATCTGATATATATAGAAACTTCAGCTAACAGATTCTGCCCATGGTTCAACGGGCTTGTACATTGCGCCTCTTCAACTGTACCGCGAGCTTCAGCAACTAATAACACGCCTTTATAAGTGATTTAGCACTTTTAATACAGACCATCGATTGATGCGCGCCAAATCCAATGGCTCACGTTTAAACTATCATAGTTGGATAATCTTCAGGTTTTCATACGATTCTTAACAGCTTGATCAACTGAGCTCTTACCTGATCCTCTCTGGAAATGATTAATGGAGTTTTAGCTCACCAAATCCCAACAATACTAAATATTAGTTAAAACAATTAAAATTGCTAATAAGTTAAACGACTAGAAAGTAAAAAAGTAAAGATAAAAAGACTAGAAATCCAAGAGAACTAGGATTTGAACCGGCCACTGTACTACATTCCTTTGTAGAATGTTTATCTTCAAAGCTTTATGTATCTTTACTAACGACCTATGCTATATACATAGTACTAAATTTTCGGAGATTTTTGAGCGGGCCGTGCCCACCCCACCCCCCACCCCCCGACCACCATGTAGATCCACCCCTGACTTGGGCCGAGCAAACCATGCTCGGCTGACTTCAACCGTTGAAACCCACACTAAGATGGATTGAATTATGATCCACGATCATTCTTATCAAACCAAAAATAATAATAAAAATAAATGTGGTCATTTCATTTAGCAGCTCGCAAGCACCAATGAAACAATTTTGTTTTCTATAGAATTTGAGAACCCAATTGAATTTCAAGACCAGGAAAATCATAAACTCCTACGAGTCATTTCGGATCCATGAATTGAAGTTATTCACGCACATCCGTCACCCATGCATTTCTTTGCCATTTTTCTTCATCTTATTCCATATATATGTTGTTCGTTTCCATTCTTCCTCCTAGAAACCCACGCGGACTTGCCTTGATCAAGAAAACTCGCTTGGACACTTCTTCTTTCTTATTCTTTTTCTATTTCTTAGTTTTCTGTTATGTTATATTATTCATTTTATTTCTTCCTTAAAACTGTTCAATTTGATTTAAAAAGAAATCGAAATAGGTAAAATTGTCTTTTCAAAAGAACGGGTCCTTTAAGTCGAAACATAATTGCAATGGTCTAAGTGAAAAAGTTTTTTATATGTGGAGTTAAGTGCCGGTATTTATGCAAATCGGAATTTAAATTAAATTATCCCAAAAAATGTTGACCATGATCAACGAGACCGGAGCATGATTGGTCGGTGACGACGAGTGTGAATGGTCGAATATGGGCGGCGAATTATGAACTTTGTCCAACTTGGCCGAATGAATGACCCGACCGCACTAGGACTTGGACCTTTTCCAAGTCGACACACGCTTATTGACACGTGGCGCTTAGGATCGCCCATGGCCCAACGTGGCACTTGGTTGGAATGTGCACTCCTTTGGCTTTTAAGTGCACGGGATTTTGGTGTTAGCTTCCGAGGCTGGCGTGTGTGTTAAGGTAGGCATTGAGCAACACTTATACGCGCATCGGGCCACATAGGACGGCTTCTAGCACTCGCAAAGACCATCAGACACTTGGCTGCGGCCAATTGGGCGCTGCGAGAACAAGCAGCGAACGACTGGCTAGCATGGCTTTGACCAACTACCACGTCAATGTCCACTTACATTTGATGGATTCGTCAGGTAATCCCATCATAACTAAAAATGGGCAGAGATTGGCCAAGAAGGTCAAAAAGCTTTATCAAGACCCCGTTGCTCCAGAAAACGAAGCCAAGGCTCTTAACATCCCTGGCACCATGCCACGCCAGAAAAGAAAGGCTAGGCTGGCTTAGATGCCCAAAAGCACATGCATCTCCTAGTCCCGCCCGAGTTCATTGACGCACAACTCATTGATAGACGATTTAAAGGTAAGCAACCTTGAGGCTTTTTAGCGCGCAACTCTTTCATCGGCACTTGTGTTCTTCATTGGCAAATAGAGTGAGCGTGTAGACTTATGTCTGAGTGCTTCAAGTGTGTTAGTGTCGAAACCATTGTGCATGTAGCTACCTAGAGTGTGAGCAACTTGCTTGTACAAGCTAGCGTGAGTGCTTGCCCTTACCGATTTTGGGGAACCGATCTGAAGTTAAAGAAGTGGTTGGGAGGATAGCGTCGCGTCGTGCTTGTTTGCTTTCTTTGGTGTTTCTTCAACATAAACTTGAAGAAGGTTGTTCGTTCTCCTAGGCACAAATATCGCAAGGTCTAAAGTTGGATGAGTGACGAGGCGTGACAACGCCAATTCATTGCTTGTTCGAACCAAAACTATAGCAAAAAATCTAATGGCATAGTAACGAGGCATGACGACACCAAGTCATTGCCCTGTTAAATCCAACTTAGAGTAGCACATCGAAATCGTATACGTTGTGAATTCTGGTATCATAGCACAAGGTTTTGTGAAGGAAAAGATGACCCTACACTGATCTTCATACAGCTCCTACTTAAGACATGTAGAAAGAAACTTCAACCCAAGAAGATCAGCAATTCCTTGGAGTCGGTTACGCGGCACTTAGACCCAAGGTGAGATATTGGGGCGAAAGTTTGCAACCCCTGAATGCATATCTAAAATTGGAGCAAACGTTGGCAAGTTCGGACAGAAAGTTGGGAAATGTTAAAGGCCTATTTAAAGGCTCCTTTCATATCACGTAACACGTAAAACACTTCCTGCAAGTTGAAGCTGGCAGGCCCCATCCATGAGTACGTGACAAAGCTCCTTATGCTCTTTATGGAAGTGAAGGATATGTCAGAGTCAGACAAGCTGTGCAATTTTATGGAAGGAAGGAGTGGCCGCAAGCAGAGGCCGAACGACTGAAACATTTCACACAACCTATGCATGTTCAAGCCCAAGAAGTAGGTGTCATCCAAATGTGACAAGCGTAAGGGTACAAATGTACTTTCGGGCAAAAACAGAAGGTCTAGTGGCAAACCCAAAACTAGGGCCAAGTGGAGAAACAAAAGATCAAGAAGCTACATGTAGCATCAAAAGAAATTTCTTCCACCTTTGTAGTGGCCCGCACTAGTGGTACCAATGTGCACAAAAATCTGTGGTCTATGCAGTTACAACTTACTTGCGAGGAGAGCCACTTCTTCGGGCGCAACTATTAAAACCCTTAAAACATTCAAATGCAGATTTTGGATGAACTTAATCTTATGTACTTTTCCGTGTGTTATCAATGGACAACAAGTTCTGACCATGGTGGATATGGAGAAATCCTCAACTTTATGGACAAAAGGACGACAAATCGACTCATATTGGTGGTGATGAACCAGCCAATAACAATGAAGGTTGTTAATGTGGCCCCAGCCCCTATAATTGGTAATACCTCAACCCTCGTCAAGATTGGACAATGGCAAGGGTTCAAGGAGTTCAATGTGATGACCCTTGACGACTTTGAGGTAATCTTGGTAACTAGTTTTTGATGCATGGAAATATTGGGGTTGAGCGGTAATATTTAATTCCGGGCCAGCGGTAGTTGTATTTGGAACCCGCGACAATTTATCGGGATATTAATTAAAGCTGAAATGACACCAAAAGAACACCGAGATTTTTACGTGGTTCGGCCAATACCGCCTACATCCACGGAGAGAGTAGTTTTACTATATTACACCGTACAAAATAACGCTCTTGTTTAAACCCAAAACCCGAGACCCCTTACCCACTCGGGTAATGTTTTTGTACCCACACTCAATTACCACAGTAAAACTACACCCGCTCTCACCCTTATCCGCCCGGACAAGATTTTCCTTTTTTTCTTTTCTTTTTTCCTCTCATTTTTCCTCTTCCTCACTCGCTCTCTCTTTCTCTCAATTTAGGGTGGTTACAAGTGAAGCCTTCATTCCCCTTTTATAGACTAATGTCATGGGATGATTCCAAACAAAATGCTCTCATCGCTTACATCGTTGGAAGGAAGAATCAAAATGATTTCCTCCACCTCCACCACGCATGTGTGTATGAGTTGAAAAGTCAACAGGAAAGGCCATTTTGATACCCTTTTTGGCGGGTTATTTATAGCGGATTAGAAGTTGCGCGGTTTGACAATCGACTTGGCGGATGATGTCCAACCATTCTAGCGTAATGTGTTCGGCAATGCAATTGAAGCGTGACAATAGATGGATGGAGCTGACTTATGTCGCGATGGTTAGCGAAATAGAGGCCGAACGTCCAACCCTCCAGGTGAGTCAAGAAGCTTCTAGTTCAATATGACGACCTTCTTCTAATACCCGTAAGATTAAATGTACGGGGTTTTTTGGTGTGAAATAGTATTGTAAGTATTTAATTTAGAAGATCTCATGGTATAATATAAAGTTCATTAAGGTTTTCGTAGGAGTGTAAGCTTTCGTATAAGTATATTAAGAATAAGAAGTTTTCGTAAAGATCAAACCTACATAGTAATTCTCGTGGTATGATATAAATCATTAAAGTTTTCGTGGGATGTGTAAGTTTTTCGTGGAGGACTATTCCTTGAGTTAGGAAGTTTTCGTAACATACATAATTATGGGCAAGTTTTCTTGGCATATAGTTATGAAGCATAAGACATAAAGTTTTCGTGGTGTAGGGTTAAGTTTTCGCAATGGAAATATTTTACGGTAAGAAGTTTTCGATGCCAACCTACATACATGTATATACATGACCCATCTAAGAATTAGAGGTCACGTGTTAACTATATATGTTACTTCTAGGTATGATTAATAACCAAGTTCTTAATCCTAAGGTAATTGACCACCAATTGGGAAAAAGGAACCAACCCATATACACCTATGTATATCACCGATTTAATAGATAAGAAACCCTAAGAAAGGAATAAAGAACAACGAACAGTAGAGGAGCTCTCCAACAGAAATTGAGAATTTAACGTCATAAGGAGTTAGAAAGTAATAGTCTCAGAAGGTATAATTGTAAGTTATGACCCACGTTTATGACCCATTTATTTAATAAGGTTTAATAATTAATTAATGGGCTTTATTCCTATTGGTCTAAAGAGATTAACTACCCACTACATTGATGGAATGTAACTCTATAAATAGATTAAGTCGGTCCTCTCTCCACACTAACGCAAGTTATTCTTCATCCATCAGAAAACATATTAAAGAGTGTAAAGGGAGAGAAACACGACTTACGTCTTCTCAAATCGCCAAGATGAATCAAGGTTAGTATTTATTATTTATTATCAAGTATATCATGAGAATCATGTCGTTTGAAGATCATGGGGTTATGTTAATTTGAATTACGTATAGCATATAAATATGCTAACAGTTGGTATCAGAGCCACGTTGCAAACACATGATTCTCTTTTATGTGATTCATGTTAATTCTTGGGATTAAAATATCATGTTTTTCGTGCATTATATGATAACGTTTAACTGTAAATATGTGATTTCCATGTACCTAGATGTCGTCGATCATATATTTTATTCTTTTCGCATGACCTGTACATTAATGAATCAAGTTTACGTGGATGCTCGTTGGTCGATATTCAAGGATATGGCTGTTCTTTAATTCTGGAACAATTGTATTTGGCCGAATTGGTTGATTAATGAATCAAGTGCTGTAAAAGACTACGTGAGCATGTTTGCCAAGTTGATAACTCTTTTCTAGTATTTCATAATTTATTTAGGGGATTCAACACTTAAATACCTATATCCAAAAAAATTAGACAGATCAGTCCCTAGTCAGTGTAATTTTTAACCTAGGTACCTAGTTGAATTTTATTTTACTGATAGGTCCTAACTGACGGATTTACCCCTACTAGAACTGGTTTTTTACATCTCTTACCTTATTTCTTTTTCACGTTCGATCGCTCCTAAAAAAGAGAAAAAATCGCACAGCCCCAAACCAAATCGCGCTATTGCTTGCCAGAAATTGACCCGGGTTTTTTTGGCTTCAGATTCTACGTCGTCTGTCCACTCATTCGTCGTTGTATTTCCTTCATAAATCGATTGGTAAGTCATTCGCAGTATTACCGTAAGTGGTTGTATTTCGTCACGATTAGGATTCTTTTGTGCGTGTTTTTGGATTGACATTGATTTGTTGGTCGATTAGGGTTTTTTTGTGTGTGTATTTCGTCATGGCTGCTTGATTTGGGGTTTTTTTGGAATGGGTCGAATTTGGTTTTTTCGAATGGGGTCAATTTGTTGTGGTACTACATCGTAACTGCATTTGGTACCCTCTGTTTTGGCATATTGGTATCCCTTGTGTGAATAAAATGGTACTGCTTGCCAAATTGGTACTGCTTAGGCAAATTGGTATCCCTTATGTGAGTACAATGGTACTACTTGTTAACATTATCGACTGGGTCAATTTGTTTTGGTACTACATTTTCACTGCATTTGGAACCCTCTGTTTGGTCAAATTGGTACCCCTTGTGTGAATAAAATAGTACTACTTGCTGACAGTGTATTTTTTTTGCAGAAATGCCTCCACGGAACAGATTTGAGCTGGCTTCCCGGTGCCATCCTGTGCTGTTTCGATCTACCATAAACAATTTGAAGGGTAGCATGACCCCAGATCAAAAAGAAGCTCTAAGAAGATCTCCGTTTCATTTTTTTAGATATGCCTAAGATGAGCCATTCGTTTGCTCGAATCATCCGGCGTGATGATGAACGGGTGCACTATTGGGCTAATGGTATTACTCTCCGTTACGTTATGAGTTTACCTTTTTTGCTTATGTATTTATTGATGAATTCAATGCTTTGGGAACTTTCAGATTTGGGTGTATGAGCATGTGCCCTCGTTGGCGCAGAAGCGGGAGATGTATATGTTTCCCCGAATGTTCAATTGGGAAGAAAGTAGGTTTCCCAATGACGTAATAGCTGCGGAGGCTGAATTGGCTGCAATTACCTCTATCGTCCCAATATACCCAACAAAGAAGGAAGTGAAGTTCGTGCATCCGATTAATTTGCTGGTGGAGGTATAAAATTCCCAACTTTTTATGTATTATTTGCTTTGTTTCTAAATGTTGAATGAATTATGTGTTGTTAAGGTTGATGGAGGAGTTGGCGGATCTCATTTGGAGTGGAGTGCTCGTGTGGAGAGGTTGGAAGCCGAGTTGAGATTGAAGGACGAGGTTATAAGAGATCTAAGGTCAAATGATCGGACGTTGAAGGTTGATATGCCCAACGAGGATGCGACGGAGGAGGTAGACGCTGAGGATACTGAACTGGATGATAAAGAGGTTGATGCTAAGGATAGGGATGTGTGCAAGGATGGGGTGATGATAAGGCCGAGGATATGGTTCACAGTGAGGGTGATGATGTTGCCGAGCAGATGGTTCAAGCGATGATGAGAAGGCCGGAGAGGACAAGGTTGAGGATATGGGTGAGGATAGGGCCGGGGATATGGCTCATAGTGACCGTGACGATATGGCCGAGGTGATTGCTAGTAGCGACGGTGAGAAGGCCGAGGAGGACAATGTTGAGGAGGATGTGGATGAAGCGGAGGATCAAGAGCAAGATCAGGAGGATAAGGGCTCGGAGGATCAGGTTGGGGATGGGACTGTTTGGAGACCTTTGTTTGTTTATGTTGGTTTTTCTTTTGTGCATGGACGGTTATTGCCAAGTGTGTACTGTGTTGTGTTGTTCTATGACTGTCCGTAATTTATGCAGTACCATATGTTATTGTAGGACCGTATCTTATCCTTTACGTACAGAGTACCGGAATATGCAGGTTAGACCGTACCATTATGTAAATATATGACGTACCATAAACAGAAGATAAAAAGCACCTTGTCTTTCATATTACCGTACCATATAGCTTACATATAGCGTACCGTAAATGCAGGTTAACCGTACCATTACGTAAATACATACCGTACCTTATATATCGCACATGAAGTACCTTATCTGTTGTACACTAAGGTGTCTTGTGTTTTACAGAAGGTACCTTGTCATTTACATATATAGTACCATAACCTGCAGGTTTACCGTATCCAAAGTTATACATATACAGTACCCAGATTTCAAAGTATATCGTACCATTTGTTATACGATCGAAAAATAAATACATTCCTAATCGAATCGCGTTGTCCTGTGTGATTTTGATAATACCTAACAATATCGGAATGAAAAAAAATGTGAAAGCCTAATGCACCGAATTCGCAGATGTAGCACTCACCACATTATTCAAATTATGTTGTATATGTTCTTGCTTGTATCCTTATACTATAATGAATCATGGTATTCTAAGATTTAATTCATGCGTGCGGGGCCTAATGCACCGAATTTGATCTAAAACGTATTTAATACTATATTTTACTGTTCTACGGTGGTTCGAGATGAGAAAAGTAATTCGTACGACCTCGAAAAATACTAACCCTAGTATGACGTATCATATATTAAAGGGACGCCTTACCAAAAATAGCTTTGTAGGGGTACCTATCGTTTTGTGTGAAGCGTACCAACTCAGACACGATTGCAGTACCATAAATTACATATGACATGAAACATCTTATGAAAGCCACCGACATGTCAGATAATGCTGTCTTGTATGATTTAATACCTCGTATGTCAGAATCTGTCCAGTCATGACAGAAAAATTCAGAAATCTGTCCACTCATGACAGAAAAATGTCATAAAAGTGTTCAATCATTACAGAAAAATGTCAGAAATTATCTCTTCCTTTCTCCACATCAACACCTGCTGAAATGCTTCGTTTGTGACGAAAAATAGCCAAGCCTTAAATTCGAAGTCTTACTTTAATTTATACGGTACCTACTTCTGAAACGATACAGTACCATATATTGTACACTTAGGGTACCTAAATGACCTAAATTACAGTACCAAAATTGCGTATATAAACGTACCAAATTGGCATATGTTACAGTAACAAGTTCGCTTATATTACTACTATGTTGGCATATCTTACGGTATTAATGGTATATTACAGTACCAAATATGCATATTACAGTACCAACGTGGCATATATTACAGTACCATAGTTGCGCATATTAACGTACCAAATCGGCGTATATTACAGTACCAAAGTTACATATCTTACGGTACCAAAGCGACATATATTACAGTACCAAAGTTGCATACATTAACGTACCAAATTGGTATATATTACAGTACCAAGTTAGCTTATATTAGTACTATGTTGGCATATTTTACGGTATCACCGGCATATTACAGTACCAAAGTTACATATCTTAGGGTACCAACGTGGCATATATTACAGTACCATAGTTGCGTTTATTAACGTACCAAATCGGCATATATTACAGTACCAAGTTCGCTTATGAAAGACTATGTTGGCATATCTTACGGTATCACTGGTATATTATATTACCAAACTGGCATATATTACAGCACCAAACCAGCATATAATATGGTATCAAATTTGCATGTATTACGATATCAAACCGGCATATTATTACAGTACCAAACTAGCATATATTATGGTATCAAACTGGCGTATATTACAGTACCAAATTTGCATATATTACAGTATCAAACTGGCTTATATTACAGTACCAAATTTGCATATATTACAGTACATTGTTCACATCATTTATACAAAAAGAATGAGTCATTACCAATTGACATATTGGACAAAAGAATGACCTGTTGGCATCATTTAGACAAAAAGAATGAGTCATGTCCTATTGACACATTTGGCATATATTACAGTACCTTCCTGGCATATATACAGTACCTTGTTGTCATATATTACAGTACCTTGTTTGCCTATATTACGGTACCTTATTGGCATTTATTACAGTACCTTGTTGTCATCCATTACAGTACCTTGTTGGTATATATTACGGTACCTTATTGGCATTTATTACAGTACCCTTTTGTCATATATTACAGTACCAAATTAGCATATATACAGTACTTTGTTGACATATATTACAATACCTTATTGTCATATATTACAGTACATTGTTGGTATCATTTGGATAAAGAATGTGCCACATACAAAAGTGCAACAAAAATGTTTTGGAACAAAAGCAGTAACGAAATACATGGCAAATACGGACCCTACGTCGATACGACCTCTCTACAAGTACGACGATTATTCCTGTATTTTTCACATCTTTTGCACTTGTTGGATCTTTTATCTACCTGAGAAGGAATCCTCTGCATCTTTCAGCAACCAAGAAGAACACAAATGCCCGGGTCACGAATAAAATTCCCGTCATCGGTTAGAGCATTCATCTCGTGCGTCGTCGCTTCATGATCGATATTAAAAATGACTCCCTTTTATACTCACACAATGTAAACAACGTCCCGCTACTAACCGAACTTGTAGACGATATTTTCAGATAATATGACAACCTGTATAAATGGTACGCCTGTATAGTTTACAATGGTACAGCGTACGCGGACATCTTGGTACCGTATAGACACATAAAATGGTACGTAATAAACATAACAAATGGTACGTAATAACAGTTATATAAAGAAACCTGAAATCCCGATGGATTAGCCTCAATAACTGTCAAGAATCGACATCCACCCTTACATCGAGCTCTTAGATCGCATTCAGCTCCCAGATCTGGGTTAAATTTGATCTCACGAGTGCAATCGATTAACCACACTCAAAGCAAAATAAAACCTTACATGACAAAATCGAGACCCTAAATCGAGAACCCAACGTTCAATAGGGTATTCGATCCTTATCCGGCGCCGGCACGAGCAGGAGGAGTTGGTCGGCAAGAAGAAATCATCGACGGCGAGCTGAAGGTCGAATTTTGCAGAGAAAAAAAAAAGCTGAAATGAATTCTAAATCATTTAATAAGGGTATTTTCGTAATCTTAGGTGATTAGGTACCTAAGTGTAAAAATTTTATTCAACTAGGTACCTAGGTATAAAATAGTTCTGACAAGGTACCTAAGTGGCAGTTTTTTTTCCTATTAGGTATTTATGTGTAGATTTGCGATTTATTTATTCATTGAATTGTTCTCTGAAATTTGAATATAAAATTTGAATGCTATGACGTGGTCTGATATATGTTTAATCAAGTGGTTTCTTAATGCAAGTTTCTAGGCAATAACCGATAGTTTTATTGACTGTTTCGTTATTTACTATATTTAGCCAAAATAAGTTTTCAAGATTGAATAAGTTGTAGGCTATATACGTGGGCTTGACTTGGTAGAAGACCAGTTGAGGAAGTTTCTACGGAAATCAACGTTAGCAAATTAACGTGGAATGGGCTTTTTGACCAAGCAACAATTAAAGTTAGATCCCTAGAAATATAGGAAATTCCAGATTAGCCTCTGAATGATATGTAATGACAGATTAGTCCCTGGACAGTTATATGGCGATAAGTTAGTCCCTGAGCAGTTTTAGAATTATAGATTAGTCCAAAATTTTAAGAGAACTACATAGGGACCCCTGAACTATATAAATTATATTACTCCGCTGCTTTATGAATTATATCTCAATTATGTATGATTTGCTAGTCACTAAAGTGGCCAAATTAGTAAGTTTTCGAGATATAATTAATCCTCAATTACTCGTGATTAATAGATGCTATTAATGCAATGACTTAACGAAAATCTCACGAGTATATTGATGTTCATTAGCAAATAAAATATAAAGTACCGCCCAAAGGCTGGTCGCTATTTTATAGCTAATAACGTAAATGTGGTATATTTTATGCGATGTGTTAAGTGCGTCCAAAGGCGCCTAACGTGTCAAAATTACAAAATTTACCAAATTAAGTATCTAATTATTTATGCATCAAATTATTTTGTGCGTTGTTGGATCACCCAAAGGAGAACTTCGATGCGCATTTACGATATCTGAATCTATATTACAATTTTATTTTCTCAAAGCACTAATAATGAGCATTATTGTATCTATTTGCAGCTTTCGCTCCTGTCTCTCTTAACTCGCAGGCCTCGTCAGTTGTCAAATTCAACGGGCTGAATCATAATGATTGGTCTGAGCAGGTTCAGTTTCACTAGGTGTTCTGAACCTTGATTCGGCATTACTGTATCCTAAGCCCGATGATATTACTGATGACAGCACTGATGAGCAAAAAGCTTTCCATGATGACTGGGAAAGATCGAACAGATTAAGCCTTATGTTTCTGCGAATGACTATATCGGAGAGCATCAAATCAACAATTCCAAAAACTGAAAGTGCTAAGGAATTTTTGGAATCTGTCCAAAGTATGGCCCACTCTGACACTGCTGATAAGTCTAGAGCTGGGACACTGATGGGTACGCTGACCACAATGAAATTTGATGGGTCACGTACAATGCACGAGCACGTTACTGAAATGATCAACTTAGCGGCAAAACTCGGGTCCATGGGAATGAAAGTGGAAGAGAGTTTTCTTGTGACGTTCATTATGAACTCCTTACCTCCTCAGTACGGTCCATTCCAAATTAATTATAACACAATAAAGGATAAGTGGAATGTGACAGAACTGCAGACTTTACTGATTCAAGAGGAGGCGAGGTTGAACAAACAGGGAGCTCATTCTATTAATCTTATTGGCCGCCAAGGAGCTGGCAAGAAAACTGGAAAGCCGAAGGAAAAGGGAAAGGGACCATTGAAGGTTAATGCGTCTTCTTTCAAAATCCGCAAGAAGGAACTGAAGAGTAATGAATGTGGGTTCTGTGGAAAATCAGGACACCATAAGAAGGATTGCCTGAAACGCAAGGCATGGTTCGAAAGAAAAGGTACGCTTAATTCTTTCGTATGTTTCGAATCAAACTTAACTGAAGTTCCTCGTAATACTTGGTGGATTGATTCTGGCAGTACTATTCACGTTGCTAATACGATGCAGGGATTCCTTACGACCCAAATCATAAGCCCAAATGAAAGATTTGTGCACATGGGGAACCGAGTCAAGGCATCAGTTGAAGCAATCGGAACTTATCGTTTAATTTTAAGTACTGGACATCATTTAGATCTTTTTCAAACTTTTTATGTTCCTTCTATTTCCCGTAACTTAGTTTCTTTATCAAAACTTGATTCTGCTGGTTTTACGTTTAAGTTTGGTAATGGATGTTTCAGTTTATATAAAAATAATATTTTTACGGTTCCGGTGTGCTTCGTGATGAATTATATAAATTAAACCTCGATAATGACTTCTCTGAGACTCTTATGATCTCGCATCATAATGTTGGCACGAAACGTGGATTATTGAACGAAAGTTCAGCCTATCTGTGGCATAAACGATTGGGTCACATTTCCAAAGAAAGAATACAGAGACTCGTAAAGAACGAAATCCTTTCTGACTTCGATTTTACTGATCTCGGTATATGTGTGGATTGTATTAAAGGAAAACACACGAAACACACAAATAAAGGAAAAGCCACAAGAAGTACGCAGCTCCTAGAAATTATACACACTGACATCTGCGGACCTTTTGATGTTCCATCTTTTGGTGGAGAAAAGTATTTCATCACCTTTATTGATGACTTTTCACGTTACGGTTATGTCTATTTATTGCATGAAAAGTCTCAATCGCTAAACGCATTAGAAGTGTTTATTACTGAGGTTGAGCGATAATTAGACAGAAAGGTGAAAATCGTCAGATCTGACCGAGGTGGCGAATATTATGGAAAATATAATGAGAGCGGACAATGTCCAGGTCCGTTCGCTAAATTCCTCGAAAAGAATGGCATATGTGCTCAATACACGATGCCAGGCACACCTGAACAAAATGGTGTTGTAGAAAGACGAAATCGTACATTAATGGATATGGTTAGGAGCATGTTAAGTTGCTCATCTTTGCCCCCATCGTTGTGGATGTATTGTTTGAAAACTGCCGTTTATTTATTAAACAGGGTTCCTAGTAAGGCAGTTTCTAAAACTCCTTTTGAACTGTGGACGGGAAGGAAACCTAGTTTAAGGCACCTGCACGTTTGGGGTTGCCAGGCAGAAATAAAAATTTATAATCCACATGAAAGAAAATTGGATGCAAGAACGACCAGTGGATTCTTCATTGGTTATCCAGAAAAGTCGAAGGGGTATATATTTTATTGTCCTAACCACAGTACGAGAATAATTGAAACTGGAAATGCACGGTTCATCGAAAATGGTGAAATTAGTGGGAGTGTTGAACCACGTAAAGTGGATATTCAAGAAGTTAGGGTGGAGATCCCCATACCTTTAACTTCTACTCAAGTTGTCGTTCCAGCAGTCATTCAAAATCCCGCACAGGAACAACCAATAAATGTTGAAACACCCCATAATGAAATCACACCTGAAGAACCTGTCGTTAATGAACCACAACAATTAAGAAGATCAGAAAGAGAAAGACGATCTGCTATCTCTAATGATTATGTGGTATATCTACAAGAGTCAGAAGTTGACTTAGGAATAAATGATGATCCAGTTTCGTTTTCACAGGCCATGGAAAGTAATGATTCTGTTAAATGGTTTGACGCCATGAAAGACGAATTAAAATCAATGCAACATAATGACGTCTGGGATCTCGTTGAATTGCCTAAAGGTTGTAAAAGAGTTGGGTGTAAATGGGTCTTTAAGACCAAACTCGACTCTAATGGCAATATAGAACGACATAAAGCTAGACTTGTTGCGAAGGGATTTACCCAGAAAGACGGCGTTGATTATAAAGAGACCTTTTCACCTGTTTCAAAGGACTCGTTTAGAATTATCATGGCATTGGTAGCTCATTATGACTTAGAGCTTCATCAAATGGATGTGAAAACCGCATTTCTCAATGGAGATTTAGAGGAGGAAGTTTATATGGACCAACCTGAAGGTTTCGCTATTAAAGGAAAAGAACGTATGGTGTGTAAACGTAAGAAGTCGATATACGGACTGAAACAAGCTTCGCGGCAATGGTACTTGAAATTTAATGATACCATTACCTCCTTCGGATTTAAAGAAAACATTGTTGATCGATGTATATATCTGAATATCAGTGGGAGCAAGTATATAATATTAATTCTGTATGTTGATGACATTTTGCTCGCTACTAATGACTTATGCTTACTACATGAGACTAAAAGTTTCCTATATAAGAACTTCGAAATGAAAGATATGGGCGAGGCATCCTTTGTGATAGGTATTGAAATATACCGTGATAGGTCACATGGATTGTTGGGATTGTCTCAGAAAGCATATATTAATAAGGTTCTTGAAAGATTTAATAAGGAAAAGTGCTCGTCAAGTGTTGCGCCAATTCAGAAAGGGGACAAATTCAGCCTTATGCAATGTCCAAAGAATGAATTGGAGCGTAAATAAATGGAACGGATTCCTTATGCATCTGTTGTTGGCAGTCTAATGTATGCTCAAACGTGTACTAGACCCGACATTAGTTTCGCTGTCGGGATGTTGGGCAGATATCAAAGTAACCCAGGAATGGATCACTGGAAAGCTGCAAAGAAAGTCTTAAGGTATTTGCAAGGAACAAAAGATCATATGCTCACTTACAGAAGATCGAATCTCTTGAAAGTTATTGGTTATTCAGATTCAGACTACGCTGGATGTGTTGATACAAGAAAGTCAACATTCGGCTACTTGTTCCTATTAGCTGGGGGAGCAATCTCATGGAAAAGTTCGAAGCAGTCTGTTATTGCTGCATCAACAATGGAAGCTGAATTTGTAGCGTGCTTTGAGGCTACAGTTCAAGGATTATGGCTGCGGAATTTTATTTCTGGTCTGGGCACAGTCGACAGTATAGCCAGGCCGCTTAAAATTTATTGTGACAATTCCGCAGCAGTGTTCTTCTCTAAAAACGACAAGTACTCAAAGGGTGCTAAGCATATGGAGCTTAAATACTTTGCCGTTAAAGAAGAAGTTCAGAAACAACGAGTGTCAATCGAGCACATCAGCACCAAGCTTATGATTGCAGATCCACTGACGAAAGGATTACCACCAAAATTATTTAATGAGCATGTTGAAAGGATGGGCATTATGAAAGGCCCTAATTGATGTTATGGTGGTTTTATGTTTCTTATTTATGACTTTAAGCATTTGACACTCTGAGCTCAATTTTATGTTTCTGACAATAAATGCATCCTGTTTTATTTATCGATTGTATATATACGCTAAAGAATTAACGCAACAGGATGAGTCTGTACCTAAGACAATAATGTGGACCATTACGATATATCTCATTAAGATCATGTTGAGTGTAGAGCTGATACTGTGATACATGGAAGGGACTGTGTCGTTACAATGACATACAACCGCTATGATCCTTATTAGCTTTAAGCTTAACAGCGATGAAAGGAATGATCAATTTATGACGGAATTTAGCTAAAATAAATATGCATATTACGGAAGTTATGATTATTAAACCATAAAGTTATATTACGCGGGCCAAGTGGGAGAATGTAAGTTATGACCCACGTTTATGACCCATTTATTTAATAAGGTTTAATAATTAATTAATTGGCTTTATTCCTATTGGTCTAAAGAGATTAACTACCCACTACATTGATGGAATGTAACTCTATAAATAGATTAAGTCGGTCCTCTCTCCACACTAACGCAAGTTATTCTTCATCCATCAGAAAATATATTAAAGAGTGTAAAGGGAGAGAAACACGACTTACGTCTTCTCAAATCGCCAAGATGAATCAAGGTTAGTATTTATTATTTATTATCAAGTATATCATGAGAATCATGTCGTTTGAAGATCATGGGGTTATGTTAATTTGAATTACGTGTAGCATATAAATATGCTAACAATAATCTCTTGGTCTTTAGTGTTTAATTTATTTTGGTATCAATATCCTATTACATGGCTATGTGAAGGCTGTAGAAAATTTCGAAGTTTATAAGGTTTAAGAGTGTTATGGTTTTCGAATTTCAGATCATGTTCATGAGTAATTATACGGCTGAAAGGTTCATAAGAAATCGGTGATTATAAGGTGTACTATTTTCTGGAATTAGTATAATTTTCTAAGATGATTTTAATAGTAGATTAGTTTGGTGTTTTTGAAGGTTCTCGGGGTAAGAAAGATGTTAGGTTAAGGCAGTTTTCCGCAACCTAGGACATACCAAAGTTTTCGACGTGTCGATGTCGTTATGTCCATCAAAGTTTTCGCATATGACTTGTACACCAAAGTTCAATATAAGCAACATAGAAGATAAAGCTTTCGGTGCCTGTGCCTTCATAAAATACATCCAATAAAGTTTTCGGTACTTTTTCATATGGGTTTTCGGTATTCACTCAATGGAGTTTTCGATATTAAATACATGAAATTTTTGGGATCACTTCCATAAAAGTTTTCGCAATTGAGTCTCAAGTTTTCGGCCTTCAATAGCCTTTTCGTCATAGGCATAAGTTTTCGATAATTGTTAATTTTTGGATATTTTTAGCGCTTTTGGTATTTTTAGGTTTTGGGAGCTTCGAAACTCATGCAACTTAGCAAGTATACTAATATAAGAATACTTTATTGTCCAGAGGTTTGACCCACTAGGAAATTAATCAGATTTATTGACGACTGTGATTGGAGGACAGGTAGGTGAATCATTCATGTACAATGTGTAAACACATATGTGATTTATGTGCTTTTATGTGATTCGATGATTTATGTGATTTACGCATTTTTACGTGTTTTATGTACGTTTCATGTGAATCGGTTTGTATGTGTTATTACGATTATATGCATGGCATGTGCATCACATCAGATTGAGAGATGGTTTCCACCGTTTTGAGACGGTGATGATTCGACGTACGGACAAACAAGGTAGACTGAGATGATTTTGACTGTTGTTTGAGGTTGGGCTCGAAGGCCACTTAGCAGAGACAGACGTGATCGATCTGTCTACTCGAATGTGGTCGATTTGAGATGCATACCGCTGATATAGATACGGGTATACTACCCATGGTACTGATACGGGTCTGACCGTCCATGATATGGGTTATCACCCATGATATTGGATACGGGTGTTATCACCCATGATATTGGATACGGGTGGAATCACGTGACCACCCATGATATTTATGGCACGCATGGGTGCCGAGTCTAACCTAGGGCCCTGTGTTGTATGATATGAGATAGGATGTGGGAAAGAAAGAGTGTGCATTGGCATGTGGGATATTGGGATTGAGAATGAGTACACGCTTGCATACATGCATTTTATTCACATACTGGGCAAATCGCTCAGTGTTTACGTGTTGTAGGTACTGAGTCTGGCGCTGATACGCGCCAAGACTGAGGCGGCTGGTGGCGGTGCTCCACGGACTTTTGAGGGCGAGGCGGTACATGGATGAAAACTTGTGGAGCGGCGTTTGGGTTTTTGACATTTTGACATTTTGGGGCTACGCCCTTTGTACATATGCTACTATGAAGAATAATATGTATATTTTATTATTTTTTTAGGAAAAAATTTTCTTCGACGGGTCTTCCGCGACTTATGTTGCGAAAATTCGCCACTAATCTTAGTTAGAAACGAGGGTCGCTACACTTCTGTCGCTGAGCTACCTAAGAAACCGCCACCTACGGGATTGCTGACCACTGCATTGAACTAGAGCTTAAAGCTATGTATTTAAGTGCTGATTTCTCATATAATTTATACTTATTTAAATATTATAATAATAAAATATCGGTAAGATAATGTTACTTAAACCACACTAATATAAATTATATATAACAAATATTATTTAATATTATTTTTAGGTATAAAAAATTGTTTAAATATTATTATCGGGAAACGGGGACTATTTTGTCCCAGTCCCGCCCCGCCCCGGCTATGGGGACAAAATAATTCCCCATCCCCACCTCGAAGGGACTAAAATTTGGGATTCTCCGCCCCTTTGACAAGCCTATTCGACACAAGGTACCAGACTAGATTAACATGTTCTATCCGCAAAATTGTTGCATGGGACGAGGACACATCATCCACATAACACTGGGGCTAGAACCTTTTTTGATTTCTTGATTCTCGATCCACACTCTCTGCACTAGTTTTTGATATAAACTCATCATAGCCCAAACCTAAAAGCCCAACATATAAGCTCATGTGGGGTACCACTATAAAACCGACCTGGAGCAACTCACAAGTTTATATGGACAAGAATTGAGTTTGATACTCCAATAGATAAATAGGGTCTTTACACATAAATACTATTTGCATAAAAACTTGTAATTCAGTACCCTGTCGGTATTTTTTTATATGGTGCTTTGGACCCTTCGTCCGCTTAGAAGTGGATTCGAACCACTGACACAAGGATTTTCAGTCCTTTACTCTAACCCATTCTTATGGTTTTTGCCTCGGCAGTCCCATACAGAATCCTCAGCAGGGATTGGCAGTAAAAAAAATCGAAATTCTCTCGGTGCTACATCGTCGATCTAATGCAATCAAGAATCCGGCGCGGACACGATTTCTTCTATTCTACAGAAGACCACTGAAAGGCACCCAGGACTAGAGCATGTCGTGAAAGAAGCTAGGTACCTAATAGAATAAATAGTTTGCACATAGGTACCCGATCCGCCGCAGGTATGCCATATAACACATTTAAGTACCCTGTCGTAATACGTTGAGAAAATGTTACGTCATATATAACACACTAAGGTACCATATAGAAACCGTATATGGTACCTTATAAACGCGTGACGTGGTACGCAATACACACATGAAAAGGTACGGCAAGACTGAGAAAATTGGTACAAACAGTAAAACGGGTACTGTAAAAATTTCTGACATAGGTACTGATTTGTAAATATTTTATTCAATTTGGTACTTTTCTATAGATGTCACTAAATAAGTATATGTAAGCGTCTCATTGTTGCAAAACTCGGCCTAGGCGGCCGAGTAGGCGGCGCTCGGCGGGCCTGACCGATGCGACTACCACCAAATCGGCCAGTCTAGACGTCGGAACCAACTACTCGGGCTAGGCGGCCGGTTAGTCGGGCTAGGCGGCCGAGTTATTTTTTTCCTATTTTTAATTTTTTTGAATTTTTTTTATACCAAAAATATTAAGGATATTATTTCTGTAGATGAATAAATCAAATATATATTTACTTTGGTAATTGGCATATAAAATAGAAATATGAAAAATGATTATACCGCCTAATTTTCGCCTAAAAACCGCCTTCCCCGCCTAGGCGCTAGGCCCCTGCCGGACGCCCGACTAGCGCCTAACGAGTTTTGCAACATTGAAGCGTCTTTATGAATATTCATACAAATAAAAAAAAAATATTTGGTAATTTTTTTTACTAGGGCTTTCCTTATTCTCTCGCATGGCTTTGGTCAAAGTCGGAACCCTTTTCTTCATTGTGAAAAAAACAAAGGATAAATATTTACTACGACAGCTACGATCATTAAAACAGGATCAACACCGCATTGACAATGCAATTATTTATTTACTCATTTGGATTGAACATTAGAATGAAAAAACAGAAACATGTAGCTACATACACATTTACAAAGAGCCTTCATCATCAATAATCACCCATAAAATGAACACCAAAACCGCCGCAATAACAATAATAATCGCAGTAATCCTCGGCGCTGCAGTAGTCATATTCTCGTCTTCGTCCTCACGCCACTCTTCAAACACCTCCAACAACTCGGTGAAGCATTGGAACCCTAACTGCACGGTCGACGCACAGATCCAAATCAGCCAAGGCTTGCAATCGTTTATCGGGATTCCGAGGTACGTCGTGATGATAGCGAACCTATGCAGCAACTGTTCAGTCGAGGACGTACACGTACAGTGCGGTTGGTTCTCGTCGGCGACCTTGGTGAATCCTCGACTGTTCAAAAGGTTGGCCTACGACGACTGCATTGTAAACGGTGGGAGGCCCATAGGGAGCGGATATGTTATTAGGTTCGTTTACGCCAACACTTATCGCTACGATCTTTCTGTTTCGTCTTATACTTGTCAAAAGATCGACTGATTCATCAATCACAAGTATAAGATGGGCAAAACGCTGCGTATTAGGGTTTGTATGATAGGATTCGGTGGAGGTTTGGATGGTCTTATTGGAAAATCAAGAGCGGTCAATCGTACTAGAATTTAATGTAATGGATCTCGTTTTTTTCCGTTTGAATTTTCGTTTGTTTAATTTTGTTTAGTGTCGATATGATCATCATCTTGATATGTTTGTTTACGTAATTGTTATTCAATTTATTGCTTAGTTGAGAGACGTTGACTGTGATTAGTGGGTTTCCTAATATATTGAAAGATTGTTTGAATTTAGTTTTCTTTTTTGGCAAGGTTTTGTTGCAAGAGATCGAGGATTTGAACCTGAGTTGAAAAAACAGACGGCTTTCCTATGATGATCAACCCAACACTTCAATCAAACAAATTTCACAATCCAACAATTAAACAAAGTTCAATTATGAATAAAAGTACATATTCTAACTCACATCACTATGCAATTACTCTGGCCCATAATTCTCGTAGTTTATTTCCTCGTTCATAAGCGACGTCTTGGAATATTTATAGTAAGGTTGAAATAATTAAAAATAAATAAAAAGAACTTGTGGCACTAAAAAATATAGAGCCATTTCAGCTTCTTCATGCTCTGATTGACGTGTTTGCTTTGATTTAGAATCAATCGACAAAACTTGTAAGCAAGCATTTCCAAGCATATTGCCTCTCTTGATCATATTCAAATAACGGCATCAGTACATGGTGACGATGAACCACCTAAGTGAAATTTTGATTAAAGTCAAAAGGCTTAATTGCAGAGTGCCATTGAAAATAAAACAAACCAAAAGAAACGAGCTTAACGACATCAAGATAAGAAGGACGAACAATTAACTAAAGCAGCGTAGCACAAATCGAACATATTATCTACATACGTCGACTTGAGATGAAAGCATTCTTCAGTAATCAACTAGCTGGAGCATGCATGGTGATTTCTAGGGGGTTTTGATAACGTATTACGTATAGCTGTTGAGATTCCGGCGCCATTTTCACCTTTCGATAAGGTTTTGCCGGTTGTGTCATTATCGGATTGAAAGCCAATTTGTATACGAAACGTCACCAAAAACATAGAAAGAAAATGCAAGAAAACATGGGATTTTTATGTGGTTCGAAGGAAAACCAGGGCTTGGCATATTCTTTAAAGCTGCCCCGACTTGGCATATTCTTTGAAGCTTGGGTTTTTCTGACCCGCATCATCACCTCTGACTAAAGCACTCGCCTTTAAAAACTAAAACCATAAAAAATGATAAATAAATAAATAAATTGAAGGAAAAAAACATACATGTGTGAATCGAACGCACACCACTAACATAGTACTACACTACGATTACCACTATGCGAAATTAATTTTATATTTATATAATAATTAAAATTGGGAAATAAAAAAAGTAGAATTTTTTTATTTTCAACATAAGAGGCGGCCCGGCCAGCTCTGCGTATAGCCTATTGGGTCCGGCCCATATAATGGGTGGCCCAAGTACATATTAATATTATGTAAAAAAAAAAGATAAAAACACTACACACGCACACGACAAAGAAGACAAGCAGAAAGAAAGAAAAAAAGGAGAGAAGAGAGGAAAGAAAAAGAGGGAGAAGAAAAGCTTCGATCCCGTCAATCCGGTGCTCGGATTTAGCCGAAACTTCAGACAGAGAGTCACCTCGACGTGCTCTACACATCTACCGGGTCGGATTGTTCGATTCCTCACGTTGGGTGGTAACCCGCTTTCTATCTCTTCGTATATTCCGAGCTTGTAGCTCGAGGTTGTGGTATTCCGAGTTTGTAACTCGATGTTCTCCGTGCTCGCCTTGTCGGCGTAGTATTTTTTCGGTGTGTTTTTGGGTTGTTGTTACCTCGAGATGTTCTCGAAAGGTGTTGTCCGTTGTACCCGTCGAACTTGGTTATAGTTGACTGTTTCCTTGGATCGGGAGAGCGATCCCGTGGTTTTTCCCGTTTTGGGTTTTCCACATTAAAAGTCGCCGTGTTATTTTCGCTTTCGACGTTGGTTGATTGGTGTTTTTATTGTTCGTGATTTCGACAACCCCAACAAAGTGGTATCAGAGCCAGGTTGTGTTGTGGTGACGTGCGTTCGAAATCATGGAAGGAAATTCTAGTCGGATGGTTATGTTGAACGACGCGAACTATCATATTTGAAAAGGAAATATCAAGGATCTTTTATACGTGAAAGATTATTATTCGTTGGTGTTCGACTTGGAGAAACCGCAAGATAACAGCGACAAGGAATGGGAGTTGATCCATCGTCAGGTTTGCGGCTTTATTCGAGAGTGGGTCGACGATAATGTTTTCAACCACATAAGCGACGAGAAACATGCGAGGACCTTATGGAGCAAGCTTGAGCAGTTATACACTCGAAAGATTGGGAACAACAAGCTTTTCCTAATCAAGAAGATTATGAGTTTGAAGTATCAAGAAGGGAGCAACATGTCGGATCACTTGAATATATTCCAAGGAGTTGTTAATCAGCTAGCTGGAATGGGAATCAAGTTCGACGATGAAGTGCATGATTTGTGGCTTCTTGGTACATTGCCAGACTCATGGGAGACATTCAGAATGTCACTGTCTAATTCGGCTCCAAATGGCATCTGTTCGATGGAATTGGTGAAGAGCAGCGTGCTCAATCAAGAGATTCGAAGAAAGTCACAGGGTTCTTCTTCACAGTCCGATGTCCTAGTCACAGAGAATAGGGGGAGGAGCAAGAGTCGAGGTCCAGGCGATCGAAACAGAAGTAAGAGCAAGTCTGGGAAGTATGCTAGCATCGAGTGTCATTATTGTGGCAAGAAGGGGCACATTAAAAGAGTTTGTCGAAAGTTCCTGAGAGAGAACAAGAATGCGAAGATTCAAGAACAACAGACGACGGATGCTGATAAAGTTGACAAGGTAACTGCAGTCACGACAGATTTCTTTGTTGTGCGCGACGACGATGCTGTTAATCTAACTAGTCATGAGACTAGTTGGGTGATCGATAGCGGTGCTACGATACATGCTACACCACGATGGGATTTCTTTACCTCATATATCTCTGGTGATTTTGGACGAGTTATTATGGGAGACGATGGCGTTGCTAGAGCCATCGGTATCGGCGACGTGCGCTTGCAGACGGAGAACGAAAATACATTGATGTTGAAGGCCGTGAAGCATGTTCCAGAGCTTCGCATGAGTTTGATGTCCACAGGAAAGCTCGACGATGAAGGTTTTCACAGCCACTTTGGAGATAGGAAATGGAAGCTCACGAAAGGCTCCTTGATCGTGGTGAAAGAAGAGAAGACGTCATCTCAGCTTTATGTAACGCAAGCAAAGATTGCAGATTCTACCGTGAATGCAATCGACGATGGTGGTGCGACGGAGCTTTGGCATAATAGACTCAGTCACATGAGCGAAAAGGGACTGATGATACTAGCCAAGAAGAGTGTTCTATCTGGCGTGAAGAATCCTTCGTTACGAAGATGTGATCATTGCTTGGCCGGAAGGCAGACCCGAGTCGTGTTCAAGAACATCACTCACTTGCCGAAATTAGGTACACTCGATCTAATTCACTCCGATATTTGTGGTCGTATGAAAACAAGAACACTTGGTGATGCTGTGCATTACATTTGTAGATGATCATTCGAGGAAGATCTGGGCTTATACGCTGAAGTCCAAGGACCAAGTGCTAGATGTTTTCAAGCAATTTCACGCTATGGTGGAGAGACAGACCAACAAAAAGCTCAAGTGTATTTGGACGGACAACGGAGGGGAATATTGTTTTGATGAGTATTGCAAGAGATACGGTATTCGATATCTAAAGTCGACTCCAAAGACACCTCAGTTAAATGGCTTAGCTGAGAGGATGAACAGAACACTGATGGAGAGAGTGAGATGTTTGCTTTCACAGTCACAGTTGCCGTATTCTTTCTGGGGTGAGGCGTTTAATACAGTTGTCCATGTTTTAAACCTCACATCTTGTGTTCCTTTGTGATTTGAGGTACCATATAAGGTTTGGTCGGGAGAGGAAGTCTCGTATGGGCACCTGCGCATGCTTGGGTGCAAGGCCTTTGTTCACATCCCGAAAGACGAGCGATCGAAGCTTGATGTAAAGACCAGACCGTGTATATTCACTGGCTATGGGTTAGATGAGTTTGGATACAGGTTTAATGATCCCGTGCAGAAGAAGCTTATCAGAAGCCGAGATGTTGTGTTTTATTGAAGATCAGTGCATACGAGACATTCAGTCAGAGAAGTCGACTAAGAAGTCCAGCAGTGATCTATCTAATTTAGATCCACCTCCTGTATGTGTAGCATATCCCGATCAAGGGGGAGATGTTCCAGAATCTAGCAGTGTCGGCAGCGATGAAAATCCTACAGCTGATGATGTTGAGCCAACAGAACCTGTTGATGAAGCTGTCGAAGAACCTTCGGTTGAACCTTAGTTGAGAAGATCTGCTAGGGAGCATTGTTCATCCACGAGGTATCCTTCAGATGAGTATGTGATGCTAACAGATGCGGGAGAACCTGAGGATTACCAAGACGCCATTTCTGTTGACGACAAGAATGAGTGGATGAAAGCGATGGTGGAAGAGATGCGATCACTCCATGATAATAATACTTATGATTTGGTAGAGCTACCTCGAGGAAAGAAAGCTCTAAAGAATCGATGGGTTTATCGACTGCAAAATGAAGAAAATAATTGTCGACCACAGTACAAAGCTCGGTTGGTCGTGAAAGGTTTTGGTCAGAAGAAAGGGATTGACTTTGATGATATATTCTCACCGGTGGTGAAGATGTCCTCGATCCGAGTTGCTCTTGGTTTGGCGGTGCGCTTGAACTTGGAGACTGAGTAACTTGACGTGAAGACTGCATTTCTTCATGGTGACGTTGAAGAAGACATTTATATGGAGCAACCCGATGGATTCAAAGTCAAGGGAAAAGAGCAGCTTGTTTGCAAGTTGAAGAAGAGTTTGTACAGCTTGAAACAAGCTCTATGTCAATGGTACAAGAAGTTCGATTCTTTTATGACCAGTCACGGGTACACCAGGACCTTCGGATCATTGTGTATTCATCAAGAGGTACTCCGATGATGATTTTATTATTCTTCTCTTGTACGTTGACGACATGTTGATTATAGGCCATGATACTAGCAAGATTGCGGCGTTGAAGAGAGAATTGAGTAAGTCATTTGCGATGAAGGACTTGGGAGCGGCGAAGAAAATACTCGGCATGAAAATTTCTCGTGATAGGAAAAATTGAAAGCTGTGGTTATCTCAAGAAGACTACGTTGAGAAACTTAAGTGGTTTGTAGGATGAATGAAACTTCTCATAATTTCAAATAGGTATATTTATAGAGAAACTTCTCATATATGTTTGTGAGTTGGCCCACAAACTTGAAATCTTTTAAAAAACAATAGGTATATTTATTTTTTTCAAAGTATCGTGAGATTAAATACCCAAAGGTAAGTTGAACGGGTGCATAGAATTTAAACAGATGGGTCAAGGTGAAGGGGCGCGACCTGCATCGTAGGATGAAGATCAGACGTACCAGACTGAAGTGGGTCTAAGAACTGATTGATTAAAGGGCACAATAATTGTAACTATTCACAGTATAGCACCTGTCCAAAAGTTATACTCCTTCACATATTCGATCCAGAACTCCTCAGAATCTATAAATAGAACCCCATGAAAAAATTACCCAATGAATGAATTAAATGAAAGTCTGTAAGTTAAACAGTCAGCCTTTGATTTCATTGTTATTACAAACGAATTGATATGTATTTAAGTAATCAAATAGTTATTATGGAAAGAATTATAAGAGCTTGACACATTTGTTTTTCAATTATTGTGCATTTATTACGTACATGATCATATACTGTACAGATATATGTTCTGATAGCGGTCAGTCATATTAACGGTATGCAAGCTACTATTGCAAGACCGAGCTACGTGAAAGTTCATAAACATTTAATGGATTATTATAAAAAAATTTATATGTAATTACGTAATTAAATATTTAAACAGGAAATTTGAAAGGTCAGACGTAGTTCTATTTTTTGAATAATGGTAATATAATCAACAACCTTTATCAATAACTAAATAAATACGAAAGGCATGACTTACTTTTAAAAGGATATTTTAATTGTCAATAGTTATAGTCCAAATCGAGTAAGTAATTGACCTTAGGCATGACTTAATTTTAAAAGGAATCTATAATTGTGAATAGTTAGATAGTCGAAATCGAACAAATAATTGATAATTAATAATGCAATTAAGTAATACAACCTATGCATTTTACTCACATTTGTGTTTCGAGTGTACGCCGATTCATGAAATTAGGTCGCTATAATTGTCGGTCGGATAATAATAAAATACAATGCTCAGTACTGCGCTTTCAGTCTTCAATTTTACAATACTTACATTTCTGTAACAGTTGTCTATAATACATTCTCAGTAATATAATGTTGGTATCAATTTTTTATTGGCACAACTTGTTGAAAATATTGATCATAATATACGATAAATAACCTAATTTCAGGATGACGGTGAAATAGGTAGTTCAACATAGTAAAAAAATCAAAACAACGATAATATAAGGAAACAGACATAAAAACTACTTGGGTTGTTCCATTTTTTCCTCTTTGATTTTCCTTCGTTTACCATTCTTATATGTTGCTAAAGGAGAATCATCATCATCTGAATTGCTTTCTATTGTAATGAGATCCTTTGTAGCAGCTCGAGTCCTCATCACGCTTTTTCCCACAAGGTCCTTTCGCTGTTCTATACAACCCTGCAATTCATCTGAAAGAACGCGCTCAACCATGGACGCCCTATCTGACAGGGTATGTGAAGACTAAACAGCACCAATCGACCCCTGCGTTTAAAATGCGAAACATAATCAACCACCATTAATACATTCGTAGACTATCTTTGTTTTTTACCCCAGCTGACTTTTGATGATCGGACACGTGCTTAACACCAAGAATTTCCGACATACGGGTAACCATCAAGCTTTTATATAAACTTTTAAAATCAAATGGCTTGATCCTCACAAAAAAGTTAAAAGACTTCCCAACCAAAGAAAGAATACAATCAGGAATTTCTTCACCTCCAATATCGTCGTCGTCAATTACAGTCTCCTGTGACAACTGAAAAATATATGAAACAATTCTATTATCAAAATAGAGTTAAAATATGTACTCGCCATAGTGTTCTTCAGGTCTGCTGTTGTGTTTGTCTATTTCTTAGCTGGCCCGTCAAATATAACAAAAGGACCCGATTCAGTTCCATCATCAACAGTCACCTCAATACGAAAACTATGGAAAGGAAAACGCAGTAAAAATCACTTTGTCCGTCTCATAAACCAATCAAATAAACATGCATATGTTGATCAGGCATACACAAGCATTCGCAAATAAGGAACACGTGACTTGATTCACACGATCAAATAGAATAAGAAAAATATTAATACGTAGTCATTATTCGGCCTATCATGGCCTTAATCACCAAAGAATCAAAGCTAGCATATTAATAAAATGAAACCACAAAATTTTTAACGTAGACATAATAGAAAAATAATGTAAAAACTTCGCTTTGGCGGCTCGAAATAATCTCGTCTCGTCGCTGGGCTCTCTTTCTTTTTTTTTTGTCGCAAGGTTCCCTTCGTATTCTTCGTCGCTGCTTCGTTTCTTATTATTTTAGCCGTCAAGCTCGTTTCTCCTCTGCTTTATTCGCTGCCTTCCCTTTATATAGAGATAATCTTAGCCAACTTAAGCAACCAAGTCCAATCTTTTCTCATATTCGAATCTTCATTTGGCTAAAATTGGTTTGACTTGCTATTTCCTTGTATATCTCACGTGGCATATTATGGTGAATCTTTGACTTATTCTTCAAGCCCCTTGCCCTTCACGTTGAATAGCTGCCAAAATAAGAAAGGAAAATCTGGTAAATTGCATGGTTGCCCCAAACTTTATAAAAATTTGCAAGAAAATCCCTAAGGTTCAAATTGTTCCAAAGTGCCCTTATTTTCCCTTTGTCGATCTCGTTTGCTCGGAAATATACCGTAAATAAATTTAAGCATAAATATCGGATATTCGAGGGAATTTTTTGGTAAACAACGATCGGAAAATGCACTTTTATGGGTAAAGAAATTATGTAAAATCCTTACTTCTCTACCATGTCATGAAAAATAGCAAGCATGCATCTCTGAAAAGTAGGTGGTGCATTACATAATTCGAATGGCATACGTCTATATACAAAAGTATCATAAGAACAAGTAAAAGTCGTCTTTTCCTGATCCCCAGGTGCTATAGAAATCTGATTATAACCTGAGTAACCATCTAGAAAGCAGTAAAACTCATGTCCAGCTAGTCTTTCTAACATTTGATCAATAAAATGATCTTTACGGGTGGCATCATTCAATGTTCTATAGTCTATGCATACACGCCACCCCGTAACAGTCCTCGTGGGAAGAAAGTCATTAGAGGCATTCTTTGTAACGGTCATACCTCCCTTTTTAGGAACAACCTGGGTCGGACTAACCCATGCGCTATCAGAGATAGGGTAGATAATAACTGCATCCAAAAGCTTAATTACCTCCTTTTTCACCACTTCTTGCATCGCTGGGTTTAGGCGTCTCTATGATTGTGCAACCGCCTTGTAAGAATCTTCCATCAAAATCTTGTGCATGCAAACGGTCGGACTTACTCCCTTGATGTCAGAACCTTCCATGCGAATGCTCGTTTGTGTTCTCTTAGCACCCTCACTAGCTTTTCGTCCATTAGACCTGTCAAAGTAGAGGAAATAATCACGGGTAAAGTATCAAGAGCGCCTAGATAAACATATTTGAGTTGACTAGGTAAAGATTTAAGTTCCAAAATCGGAGGATCTTCTATTGATGTCGAGGTTGTGTGGCTAATGATCGATCGAGACGCTCTACATTTGGCTTGATCGACCTCCAGTGAGGTGGGTTTGCTTCTAAGCTTGCTACGGTATCGGTCATTTCCTCGGACTCGTCTCTGACTAGGCATGCTTCGAAGTTTTCCTTATTCTTGAAAGTTTTAAAATACTCCAGAGCACATGCGTCAATACTATCAATAAAAGGAACAAGAATCATCATCTGGAGGGTGTTTCATTGCTTTGTAAACATCAAACATAACTTTCTCATGCCCAACATGTAGGATGAGCTTTATCAACATCAATAAGAGCTCTTGTCGTATTCAGAAATGGTCTTCCTAAAATAAGGGGCATGTATGTGGCTTCTTCCATGTCTAGCACCACGAAATCAGCTGGGAAGCAGTGCTCTCCAACTTAACACGTCCTCCAATACTCCTCGTGGGTAGGTGATCGATCTATTCGCTAGTTGGAGGACCGTAGATGTAGGCTTTGGCTCACCAATCCCTAGCTTTTTCACAAGTGAAAAAGGTAACAAGTTAATACTCGCTCCTAAATCACAATGAACATTAGTAAATGATAATGAGCCAATAGAGCAAGGAATAGATAAACTCCCCCTATCTTTGAGCTTTGGTGATAGCTTCCTTTGTAGCACCGTAGAGTATTCTTCGTTAAGGGCTATCGTGCCATATTGCTCTAGCTTGTTCCGGTTTGATAGCAACTCCTTGAAAAATTTGGCATACTTCAGAATCTGCAAGAGAGCTTCATAAAAAGGAATGTTAATTTCTAACTTCTTAAAGATATTAATAAAGCGCTCAAAGTGCTTATCTAGTTTTCCCCTTCGTAATGCTGTGGGATATGGAAGTCGAATCTTGACTGGTGGGAGTGGGTCACTTTCTTTTCTATCGCGAGAGGATTCGGCTCATCCTTGACTTCTTCGGCTCGCTGGTCCTTTCTTTGGTCTTGATGAGCTGTACCCGTGGGTATGAGGTTGATTTCATCGTCGTTTTCCGTCTTTTTTTCTTCCTTCACTCCACCGGTCTCTTGAGTTGATTCAAGCATCTTGCCACTTCTTAGCTGAATGGCCTTAACGTACTCTCGAGGGTTCTTCTCAGTGTCGCTTGGGAGTGTGCCTGGCTTGCGCTCGAACATTGAACTTGTTAGATGCTCTATTGTAGTCGCCAAATTTTTCATTGTGTCCTCTATCTTGTTGAGTCGTTCGTCTATCTTACGACTCTGATCGCCTTGATAGCCCGCCAATTTCTCAAATGCTATCTCCCAATCGGCTTTTTGTTTTGTTGGTGGCCCTCTCTGTTGATTTTGAGCTTCTGGAGCCTTTAAGTAGTGCGAGTTCCATATGATAGATTCGGATGCCCTCTGATCGACACGTGGTGTGTGAATGAAAAGTGCGACAAGTAATAATTAAAACGAATACTAAATTACTGTCACCGACGTGCGATAGGCAGTGGACCTATCGGTTGTAGTGTAGTAAAGTGAGTAAACGAGTATCGAACACGAGGAATAAATCAAGTACTAGTAATGACCTATCGACTCGATATTTAACCTTAATAAAATACGCAAGTTGTTTGACGACTTAACCTAACAGATCACTCCTAAATCAACTAGAGATTTAAATAACACGCTTAAAACTGATACGAAGCTTCAGATAATAAAGATGTGCTCGGGATTCGAATCCCGCTAGGTGTTATTGACTAAGACAATAAAATCGTTCCTACGTGATCTTGACTAAATCGCAGTAATTTCCTACCCGCTCGCGAATTTGCTGTCGCCCTAAACGCTCGCGGGGATCTAAGATTCAATAATTACTAACGGCGAGGATCGAGTATTTGCTTTCGCCTTATCCCGAATCCTATCTTCTATGAACGGCCTAAACGTTGTTTAGCTGTCGCCCTAAACGTTTTTCCACACGATCACTTTAACACATAGACATATTAAAGCGACGAAAAATATTCATAGAACGATAAATAGTCAAAAACACAAAGTCACGATAATACATGTCTTAACTACGAATTATCCTAGCGTTCATCTAATCCCAAACACAGATGGGATTTAGCTACGCATGATAGACGAGAAAACAACGAAAGAAACAAAGGATAAGGGCGAAGAATTCATGTTCTTGATATACGGATGATCTGCGATGGGAACGTTGAAGATTCTTCGTTCTTCGTTAAATTGGGCGTGACTTCGTCGATGATCCGTCTCTTGCGCTCCGGGATGCAATTCTGCGTTCTTTTGTGCTAATTTTCGTCTCTCAGTGATTAGGGATTATCTCTGGTAAGTTGTGTCTTTTTCTGGGTCGAATTTGGGCTTTTTATACTGCTTTCCGTGTCGGTCACGGCCTGGGACATGGGCCGTCACGGCCGTGACCAACATCGCTCGCGTCTCGCCCTTTCTGCCCAAGCTCACGGCCAAGTGCACTGTCGGTCACGGCCGTGACCATCATCAGTCGGCTTCTCTGCCGCGCGTCACGGCCACGTGCATTGCACGTCACGTCCGTGACAGTCACCTATCTCGCTCTCTGTCCCTCGTCACGGCCGTGACACGTAGTGCGTCTGGCCGTGACAGAGGGCAGTGTTGCCCCTTTTCGCGCTGTTTTGCTCGTTTTCGCTCCTTTTCGCCCGAAACTCGTTCTAAGCTCCTTCAACAATAAAACAAGTTTAAATATATCGAATAAATGCATAAATTGATTGCTAAAGCTCTATTATACCCCAAATAAATACTACGATAAACGCATTGAAATGCGTTTATCAAACCTCCCCACACTTAAGCATTTGCTTGTCCTCAAGTAAATTAGAAATCAGATAAGGCATCAAACTAGGATAACGGCACGATTGTTCGCAATTTATCATCAAAGGTAGAAAGCACAAAAGGAATCAAGCAAACAATCACGGACATTACACTAATGACTTGCACTCGTCGACCTGAATTTTCTTCGCACTGCTAATCGAGACTCATACCTCACAAGGATTCACTCAATTCACTCAAGTGTATAGGCTAGTATATGATGAGTCGCTCAATTCGTGCACTAGTCCAACCCCTACCATAAACTTGCAAGTTAATCGCATCTCTACTATTCAAGGGGCAAGTATAAATCTGAGGGTCTTTCTGGGGAAAACGGGTCGAACAATCATGAAGCGGCAAGCATAAGTAATGAACACTTAATCTTAGAGCTAGGACACGTGATCGAAAATTATCAAAGAATACAGCATGATCAAACAGTCAGTCACACGTCCCAACATAACTCGACGTTCTCGCTCCGAAATCCCAGACTTTTCTGCTCGACCCTCTCAACTCAGTTCCCTTTCATTTTCTGCCCTTTCACCTTAGTTACGCTCTACTTTTGTGCACTGCCCTTATTCCCTAAAAACATCAAGGTTCGGCTTTTGTCGCAAAGAATACATCGTCACAGCGAATGCCGTGTACCTAGGGATACTTATTACCGAGACCTATATCTTGCCAAAGGGTTATGGGCAGGCTTATGCAAGGGATCGGGTCATTTCAGAAAACAGTCAAGTAAGGGACGAGTCATTTCACGAATAGCAGAGAAGAACATCAAATCAAACACTGGAACAGTAACTTTCAAGTTCGACTTCTGCTTTATTCTAATCAACTCAGGCTCATAAAATCTCTGGAGGTTTATTCGGGTCAGTGGCTTCTATAACATACGAGGTAAGCAATGAATAGGCTCAGGCTCATCGTGGCTAACTAATGGGGGTTCGTCATGGTTAAGAAAATTTTGGCCCTGGACTTGATTCCTATTGCCCTCATCATTTTCACACTAACACATCAAAACAGTTTCAACACGCATCAGACAGGCAAGTTCTAGAGAGATATAGACTAGGCACGTCACACAACCAAGAAAAATGAGCATAAGCTCGTCAGGCTCAAACTCTCACAACGAAATAGGGTTATGTGTACGAATCTCTTTAAACAGTGCTATATCTATTCAGGCAGACATGATTCGATCAGTTATGCATATCCTAATTGCTCACAAGAATTCATAATAATGCAGACTAACTCGAGATAATGCGCAAAAATCGTGCCTGAATTCAATAATCCATGCCTTTCAACGAAATTTATAGCTCACAGACACGTCATAAAAAATTAAAATTTTCACGTAAGTTTTCAACCTAAATTCCCCTCCCCAGACTTAAGCCATACGTTGTCCTCAACGTAAAATTTGAATAAACGAAAGGGAAAAGTAGGTGTAAGAGAACGAAACTTCCCTGACGAAAAATGTTGACGTGGTCGTGACTAAACGCGTGATGGTTGTCGTATCGTGACTCGTGATGCCTGACATGACTAAAAGGAAAACTAAACGTAACAGAAAAAACAATGAATGATAATAATGATAGACATAATAAAAAAAATACTAGATAGCTAAAACCTGGGTTGCCTCCCAAGAAGTGCTTCCTTTACCATCTTTAGCCGGACGTGCTTTCGTTCGCTTAGGGTGGCTGGAAGTCGAGGTACAGCATCTCTTTTTTGCTTAAGTTTCCCTCGCCTGCATCCATACCTTGGAGGTGTCGCCTTTCGCCGGGCAGCGGTTTCAACTCTAGTGGCGGTCGCTCCTTGACTGGGCTCTTGTCTTTAACTTCTTCGATGCTCTCGTCGATGGCTATGATGGGTTCGTCGATCTCCTCCCCACACTTATCGAATGCCATAATCGTGTGCCTATCATGCTCGCTGACCTGTGATAGACCTTGACGGAAAAGAGAATATCGTGCTCAAAGACATCTAAGAAATAGCATTTATCATCTTGCTCGTTGCTCTTTTTCATCGAGTCACTCATACTGAACGTAACCTTTTCACCGTCTACTGTCACGGTTAATGTTCTAACATCTATCATGGTCTCACCTGTAGCTAAGAATGGTCTACCTAGAATTTATGGAACATTTTCATCCTCGTCCATGTCTAAGATCACAAAATCAGCAGGGATAACGAACTTATCGACCTTAACTAGAACATCCTCGATAACACCTAGAGGGTATTTTAATGATCTATCGGCCAGTTGAATATTCATTCTAGTGGGTCGTGGTTCACCTAATCCTAAGCGCTTAAACATGGAGTACGGCATTAAATTTATACTAGCGCCTAGATCAGCTAAAGCATGCTCAACAACTAAATCACCTATCAGACAAGGAATAGTAAAACTCCCTGGGTCCTTGAGTTTTTTCGGTATCTTGCTCTGGAGTATCGCCGAGCACTCTCCTCGTAGGTATACCGTGGAGACGTGTTCGAGCTTCCGTCGATTCGTCAGCAAGTCCTTCAGGAACTTAACGAAACTGGGCATCTGCGCAATAGCTTCAACAAACGGTAAGTTAATATGTAATTCTTTGCACATACCCATGAATCTGCCAATTATCGCTTCTTCTTTGTCCTTCTTCAACCGTGTTGGATAGGGAATCTTCGGCTGGTACGGCATCACTAGTGGCCGCTCGTTCTCCCTCGCTTTTTCTATTTTGTGTGCAGCCTCCTCCTTTTTAGGTTGAACCTTCTCTTTTTCAGGTGCAGCTCCCCTCAACCGAGCTGGATATGGGATCTTTGGTTGATACGGCTTCACGAATGGTCGCGTCTTTCTCTCGTCATCCTTGACCTTCTCGACTCCGTCACCCTTACTTTCCTCCACTTCTGGCTCGTCGTGGCCCTCGAAATCGACTTTCTCCTTTAAATTCTGCTTGGTGGGAGCTTCTTGTAATCCTCTCCCGCTTCTCAGGATTACCGCATTGCAATACTCCTTGGGGTTTCTCTCGGTGTAGCTCGGGAGTGATCCTTGATTTCGCCCCGCCATTTGCTGTGCTAATTGCCCCACTTGTTGCTCCAACCTCTTGATTGAGGCGTCTGTATTCTGAGCACGGATGTCATTTGCCTCCATGTACTCCTCCATCCTTGTCATTCGGCTTTCGTGGGCTGCGGTTGTGCTGCTGAAATTCGTGAGAAGTGCCTTCATCATGTCCTTCATCTCCCTCATGTCGTCGGATCCTCCTGCGGGCGCGTTCTGGTACTGTCGTGGTGGCCCATTTTGGAATTCGGACGGTCGGGGCTGAAATCCTGACGGTCCTTGGCCCTGATGGTTCTGATTCCCGTACGCCAGGTTTGGATGTGCACGAGGCTGGAAGCTTTGCTGGCCACCTTGGTAATTGCCCATATAGTCTACGTGCTCCAGCGGCTGCCCAAGTTGGCATTCTGATGTCTCGTGGGCTGCGCCACAAATTCCGCACAATGGCACGTAAGACGTGTGCTGCGTCGTGCGATGGTGGCCACGGCGTTCACGGGCTGAGTTTGCCCGGACTTGGGAAGTAATGCGCCAATCATCGTCTGCAACTGGGAGTTTGTCGAGGCGATTTGTTGCTGAAGTGCCTCGATTTTAGCGTTAGTGGCCGTCTCCTCACTCACTCCGAACACACCGGGTGTCTTCATCCTGGTATTGCCCCTCATGAAGCTGTTCCTCGAGTAGTCCTCGATCAGATTCCAAGCGTCGGTAGCATTGAGCTTCACGAGTCCTCCTCCTGCGGCTCCGTCTAGCATATGGACAGTCTGGTCATTGAGCCCCTCGTGAAATCGGTTGATCTGTGCTGTCTTCGACATCCCGTGCTGCGGGCACCTCTTCAGTAGTGCCTTATATCGCTCCCACACCTCGTAGAGGTTTTTTGAGTCTTCTGATGGAATAGGGAGATCTCTGTCTTTAACCTTAGCACCTTCGTCAGCGGGAAATAGTGGCCGATAAACGCGGCTCGCAGCTCCTCCCATGTAGTGATTGAGCGAGGTGGCAACATCTCCAGCCAATCCTTCGCTCTGAACTTCAGGGAGAACGGGAACAACATCAACTTAATTGCATCGCCCGAGACCCCGTTGATCTTGATGGTGTCAGTCACCGTCAGAAAAGCCTTCAGATGGGAGTAGGGTTCGTCATCGGGATTGCCTTCAAACTGGACTGTCTGGAAGATCATCTGAAGCCAAGAGTGCTTCAGCTCAAAATTGTTGTTCTCGATCGGCGGGATGACAATAGCCGACTTAGTACTGCCTAGCGCGTCATTCCTGAGGAGATCCTGTAGTGATGGCTCCTCCTCGTGGATGGGTACTCTATGGTCCGCCATATCTACTTCATCTGGACTAAAAGAAATCGACTCGTAAAAGAAATAACGAAAATAACAATAACTAGAAGAACAAATAACGCCGACAGTAATAAAGAAAAGAAAAGGAAAACTTCAAAAACAATGGCTAAATTACCGAACTACGGTGGTCCTAATATCAATTTATTCCCCGGCAACGGCGCCAAAAACTTGATCGACACGTGGTGTGTGAATGAAAAGTGTGACAAGTAATAATTAAAACGAATACTAAATTACTGTCACCGACGTGCGATAGGCAGTGGACCTATCGTTTGTAGTGTAGTAAAGTGAATAAACGAGTATCGAACACGAGGAATAAATCAAGTCTCTCAGTGATTAGGGATTATCTCTGGTAAGTTGTGTCTTTTTCTGGGTCGAATTTGGGCTTTTTATACTGATTTTCGTGTCGGTCACGGCCTGGGACATGGGCCGTCACGGCCGTGACCAACATCGCCCGCGTCTCGCCCTTTCTGCCCAAGGTCACGGCCAAGTGCACTGTCGGTCACGGCCGTGGCCATCATCAGTCGGCTTCTCTGCCTCGCGTCACGGCCACGTGCATTGCACGTCACGGCCGTGACAGTCACCTATCTCGCTCTCTGTCCCTCGTCACGGCCGTGACGCGTAGTGCGTCTGGCCGTGACAGTGGGCAGTGTTGCCCCTTTTCGCGCCGTTTTGCCTCGTTTTCGCTCCTTTTCGCCCGAAACTCATTCTAAGCTCCTTCAACAATAAAACAAGTGTAAATATATTGAATAAATGCATAAATTGATTGCTAAAGCTCTATTATACCCCGAATAAATACTACGATAAACGCATTGAAATGCGTTTATCACCCTCGCCAACCTTGGTCGTATGTGTTGAAGTACGCATTCTTTTGCCTATTGTGGATGTAATTCACCGCTTCAGGGTCCGTCGATTGTATCTGGTCTAACCTTTTTATGTATGGCTTCGAATTGCGCCTCCAACGAGCTACTTATCTCATGTACTCCAGTCGTCTGACGGTCCAAATCATGCTCAGTATATCTTGCTGGGTAGGCTGCAATTTGCTTGATGGCCTGGAGTGCTTGTTCTTCGCCTTACTCCATAAAGTTTCTAGTGAATCCACCATCGACGATCCGTTTATTTGGTGTGCTCAGCCCTAAGAAAAATGACTGCACTGGATGCTCAGGGGTATGCTGTGGTTCGAGCATTGTCTCAGAAGGCTCTTGTATCTACTTCATGCATCGCTCAAAGATTCACCACCTTCTTGTTTAAAGTTCACTAGTAAGCTCCTAATCTCGCTAGTCCTCGACAAGGGTAATATTTTCCCAGAAAACACTCCACTAGTTGCTCCCAACTAGTGATATGCATGTGGCAAAGATGAGAACCATTCAGAAGCCTTACCTGTCGAGGAAAAGGGAAAAAATGTCAGTTTTATCACTTCTGTAGAGACGCCTAATTGCATTAATACGTAGTCATAATCCGGCCTCACACGGCCTTAATCACAAAAGGGATTAGCCTAGCCTATTAATATACGAAAACGACAACGAATCGAAAGAAAACATTGTCAAAAACGAAAAATTAAAAGGTAAGAAATTCGCCATTTTTTGGTGCTCGACTTGTCTCGCTCTTAGCCGTCGTTCGCCTCCTTATTTTCAGTCGTCGATCTCTGCTCTTTTTTATTTCAGCTCTCGGCTTCCTCTAACTTCAGCCGCCGGCAAAGCCCCAAGATCATCTGCTCGTTATTCTCTCCAAGAGCTCTCCGTTATTTTTCGTTGACGTCTTATATATAGGTAAAGAGAACCGACTTTGAGAGATCTTCGCCCGATATACTCTCCTTAATTTCCTATCCATGATTGCGTGTGTATCTTGCACTTTGAAAACATATATTCAACGTTCGAATAGTGTGTCCTTGACTTTTTCTTTCCATTCTTTGCGCGTGAATGTGCCTTAAGGTGTAGATCTCCTCATTTGATTTCCTCAATGCATTTTAATGGGCTCTTCACATACGATGGTTTGGGCTAGCGAATAAATGTAGGCATAATACTCTTAGATAGGCATAGATACTAAAGAGCCGGTACCCGCTTTTGGTTATTTTTCTCCAATGTCTACAAAATATGAAATGCAAACGTAAACAGTATATTAAATTACATTCTCATAAATATCGATCGAAAAGACATCTTTATGGGGTATAAATATCATGTAAAATCATAACTTATCAACAACCCCAAACTAGCTTTGATCGTCCTCGATCATAAAAGCGGAATAAAACTAAATTAAGTTAGGATTATATAACATCAATCAATGAATTTCTCCTGTATCTCAGAAAACGTAAAGCATATAAGGTCGAGATAATCATCAACTAATGAACGATATAGTCAAAACACGAAGTATGAGGTAATATGTTGCAATCTTATCATAGCATGAAAGACATTTTTAGAATCATACGACGCATCATTCCACAACTCTCACTAGGGTCGCTCAAGTCGCTCGAAGTGTTTTTCAAAGGGATCAGTATAAGGACTCTCAGTTCACGACATGAAAAGATATTAATCTAAGCTTGCAAATATATCACATCATAGTCACATAGTAGAAGTCATGCACGAATAAAAGGGTCTTTCATCGAGGGTTGTAATGGGGCTCGGGTTTTGAAAGGTCCGTCATATGGGAAAGTGAGCTAAAAATATCAAACGTGTCAATCATCGAATCGCTCTTCTAATCACTTATTTCGCTCTTCTAATGCCGTGCCTTTCACTCGACTCGTCCTTTTCCTTTTTCTAGCTCGTCCCGCCCGCTTCATTTTTTTGTTCTTCTTTCTTTTTTTTTCTCTTTTTTTTCTTTTTTTCTCTTTTCTCTCTCTCTCTCTCTCTCTCTCTCTCTCTCTCTCTCTCTCTCTCTCTCTCTTTTTCAAACCAGCCCCTCCTATCTTTTTTTTTGTGTACGTCTTTTCGAAGGGAGAGTTTTCTAGTTCGCTGCAATAGTACGGAGATCTATATCATAGGACGGGTTCATAACTAACATGCATCGACGATTAGCTCTTTCTCAACCAACAAGCCACTATTCACGATATCGATAAATTAACACGTTGATACGGGTCGTATAGGCTAAATTGAGGCAATCAGGCTAAATATCATGGCTCCAAATCAACAAATAAGTCAAAAGGCTCAAAGGGGCTCACTAAATGGTAAATACGTAAGGTATGAAATAATTGGGCCAATGACTCAATCCTAGTGCCCTTCTCATTTTCGCCCACAAAAATCCACATAGTAACCATTGAGATGCATAACAGAGCAAGTTCGAAAATATTCAGTCCTTGCGTGTCACGCAGGAATAAACACCGAGCATAATGAATAGCTCTGAATTAATCTCTGAAGGCTCAAAAACTCACATATATAACTGGATTTGTGCTTCATGATACGCAATACTCTCCTAAAGCAGTCAATATAGCCAAATGATCGACACGTGGTGTGTGAATGAAAAGTGCGACAAGTAATAATTAAAACGAATACTAAATTACTGTCACCGACGTGCGATAGGCAGTGGACCTATCGTTTTTAGTGTAGTAAAGTAAGTAAACGAGTATCGAACACAAGGAATAAATCAAGTACTAGTGGTGACCTATCGACTCGATATTTAACCTAAATAAAATACGCAAATTATTGACGACTTAGCCTAACAGACTGCTCCTAATTCAATCAGAAATTCAAAGGGCGCGACTAACTGATACGAGAGTTTTCGGATGATAAAGACGTGCCCGTGATTCGAATCCCGCTAGGTGTTATCGGCTAAGACAATGAATTATCGCTCCTACGTGATTTTGACTAAATCGCAGTAATTTTCCTACCCGCTCGCGAATTTGCTTTCGCCCTAAACGCTCGCGGGGATCTAAAATCCAGTAATTACTAACGGCGAGGGTTGAGTATTTGCTTTCGCCCTATACTCGAATCCTATCTTCTATGAACGGCCTAAACGTTTCTTAGCTGTCGCCCTAAACGTTTTTCCACACGATCTCTTTAACACATAGACATATTAAAGCAACGAAACAATTTCATAGAACGATAAATAGCCAAACACATAGTCACGATAATTATAAGTCTTAACTACGAAATATCCTAGCGTTCATCTAATCCCAAACACAAAGGGGAATTAGCTACGCATAATAGACGAGAAAATAATGAAAGAAATAAGAAACAAAGGTGCAGAACTCATGATCTTGATATACGGATGATCTGCGATGATTGTGCGGGGAGACCTTCGTTCTTCGTCCAACTATGCGTAGAATTCGTCGTTGATTCGTCTCGTGCTCTCCGGGACGTGATTCTCTGTTCTTTTCACCCTAATTTCGTCTCTGGATGGTTTGGATTTGATCTCTGGTAAGTTGTGCCATTTCTGGGTCGAATTTGGGCTTTTTATAGCGATTTCCGTAACGGTCACGACCTGGGACATGGGCCGTCACGGCCGTGACCATGGCCGACTCAACTTGCTATGCTCACTGCCCAGTGTCAGGGTCACGTGCAATAGATGTCACGGCCGTGACCATCTTCAGCCCAAGTCTCTGCCCGTTGTCACGGTTTGGAGCACTGCACGTCACGGCCGTGACTGTTGGCAGTGAGTCCATCTTCGCTTTCTGTCCCTCGTCACGGCCAGGTGCATTACACGTCACGGCCGTGACTGTCTTCAAGTCTCGCCTCTGGTGCCTGTCACGGCCAAGTGCATCATGCGTCACGGCCGAGACGCATGGCAGTAAAGGGTGTTTTCGCTCCGTTTTTCCTCGTTTTCGCTCCTTTTCGCCCGAAACTCGTCCTAAGCTCCTTCAATAACAAAATAAGTGTAAATCTATCGAATAAATGGATAAATTGACTGCTAAAGCTCTATTATACCCCAAATAAATACTATGATAAATGCATTGAAATACGTTTATCAAACCTCCCCACACTTAAGCATTTGCTTGTCCTCAAGTAAATTGGAGTTCAGAAGAGGCATCTAATCAGGATAGCGGCACGATTGTTCGCAATTTATCATCAAAGCATAGAAAGCACGAAACGAAATCAAGCAAGCAATAATGACATCGCACTAATGACCTGCACTTGTCAACCTGAACTTCCCTAGCACTGCAAATCGAGACCTATACCTCACAAGGATTCACTCAATTCACTCAAGTGTATAGGCTAGCATATGATGAGTCGCTCAATTCGTGCACTAGTCCAACCCCTACCCTAACTTGCAAGCTAATCGCATTTCTACTATTTAAAGTGGCAAGCATAAATCTGACGGTCTTTTCGGGTGGACATGGGTCAAATAGTCTCGAAACGACAAGCATGTAATGATCACGTAATTTAGAGCTAGCATATGTAAGCGAATATAATCAAAGAACATAGCATGATCAAAAATGATAATCACATGCCCCAACATAAGACTCGATATTCTCGCTCTGAAATCCTAGACTTTTCTGCCCGACCCCCTCCGACTCAGTTCCCTTTCATTTTCTGCTCTTTCACCTCAATTACGCTCTAATTTCGTGCACTGCCCTTATTCCTTAAACATCAAGGTTTGGCTTTTGTCACAAAGAGTACAGCCATCGACTGCTGGGAATACTTGAGCGTCGTGTCCATGGCTTGAAGGGCCTGGTTATAGCGCTCTAGTTCTGCGTCGTAACGCCGGTGGGCTTCTTCGTTCTGGCGCTTGTACTCTTCCTGTCGGCGCCGAGTCTCTTCGTTGTATCGCTGGATCTCTTCGTCCCTCTGCAGTGATTCAGCGTTCATGCGCATCATGTACGGGGCGACGCCGGATGATTTGCCGTGGTGATAGCCGGATGAGTAGGAGGGCCATGCGGTCGTCGTTTCTGTCTCCACTGGGTGGGGGCCCTCGAGGTAGAGCTGGTCGTCGGGGACGGCTCCGTGGTCGGTCTGGCCACGATACATCTCATGCCAGATATACGCCTTGTTGGCGCGAGTCCAGGTGGGCGTCTTCACGAGCATCTTCATTTTCACAAGCATCTCCTCGTTCACGGGATGGCGCCCGCCTACTATCTCCATCTCGGGTGCGTTCGCCGGCCATAGGCGTAATCCCTTGATCACCTTGGTGATGAGTGGGCCTACGGCGATCTTGCCATGGGGTCGTGCTTCCGCCTGAGCACTGAAGGCGTGGGCCACCGCCATCCCTAAATTGATCCGTTCGCCTCGCTACAGCTGGGTCAGGAAAAACAGATCGCGGAGGGTGACTGCTCCGTGTGAGTCACCCCTCGCTGTAAGCGAGGTCGTCAGGAGGCGGTGAATATAGCGCAGTCCTGGGCTCCTCGGCGCAGACGCCTTCAACGTCTTCGCGCTGTATGCCGGCTCGCTCGGTCGAGCGATGTCAGCCCAGCACCCCTGTCGTCCGCCCGGTTGATTGAAGTAAGTCGCAAAGGACCGGTGTCGGGGCTGTGGGACTCCAAGTGCATGGCACAGATTGTCAGCCGTCACTATGTGCTCTTCGTTGAATGCCCGGAATTTGAGTGTGCGGCTGCCGTATTCCTCGAAGGAGCAGGTGGAAAGAAACTCCAAGGTGAGTTCCTTGTATGCCTGTTCGTCAATGCCGACGAAAGTGGTCCATCCACTGAGCGAGAGGTACTGCGCGACCTGCTGATCGATGTGGTGCTTCGCCAGCGTATCGTAGTCGATCTGGTCCATGAGGATGAACTCCATACCCTTCACCCTGTTGTAGCGTGCAGTCTGAGGTTCGTCAGCGAACTGACCCATGGCTTCTAGAATTGTCGGCGGGGGCCCGCCTCGCCTTTGACGAACGGGCGAACGCGAGGTGGGGTCACGTGAGGCTGAAGAGCGGCTTTTACCCATAGTACCTGGAAGAGAAATGTGAGCTCAAGGAAATGGCAAGTAACGGTAGACAGTTCGACTCGACCAAAATAGCGACAAAGGGATGTACTATTCAAGATTATATGAAAAAATTCAAAGAGGCATTTTATCGAACACGTGACGTGCAACCGAAATTACTCGATCTAAATTTAAAATTGAACGAATTAAGCATACCCAATTAGCTATTTGCATGTATATCATCATTATAGAGCAAAGCAAACACAAAATTAGGGCCAATTTTTAAAAACCCCGAAATCGAAATTAGGGTTCTTCGTAGACATGTCGAAATTCAACATCAATTCACGCGATGAAGTATGCACCAAAATGTTATTCACATATATATAGCCATGATAAAGCATGAAGAATACGAAATGGGACTCAATTTTGAAAAACCCCAAATTTAGAATTAGGGTTCTTCGGAGAAATTTCGAAAATCATCCGCAAATTAACGTAATCAAGAGGCAAATATTCGAGTATCGAACCCAAAAGAACTATATACTTTAGAAAACCGTCGTTTAAATATCCTAGTGAATATTTTTGTAATTATTTTTGTGATGTTCGTAAATTTAAATAACGATAAACACTTAAAATAAACAGTTTAATAAAAATATAAAAACGGCGACCTTATGAACGAAAACGTATTTGAGACTTCCAATCCCCCTAGCTCGACCGAACGACAGATAAATAATATATTTAGCTAATTATTAGACCGTGAGGATTCCTATGATATGTATACGAATTTCTACGATTGGGCGAAACTGCGCTTACTCGCTTTGACTCGCAACAACTAATCTACGTTTTAAATAGCTGGGCAAGCTTCCCTAACTACTTAATCGCAGACCGCAATAAATAACGATGAATCCCGCTATTAGATTTGACTCTAATCCGGCGGGATAGTTCAACCTATCTCTAGCGATGAGTTTATTCCGCTCGTTTACGAGTGGTCTAATCGTCGCACCTCTCTCGAGCGTAGCGTTCGATTTCCCAACGTACGTACGATCTCGGTAGGGTTCATCTAATCTCAAATACTACCGGATTCAGCTACTCATATTAAACATTAACACAACGACGAGCGTAAATAACAACGAGAAAAACATGTTTCTTCCCTGAATTTCGGCTCCGCGTTTAACCCTTCGTTGAGGCGTTTTGTCGAACAGGTGGTGGGCGTCTCAGCTTCTCCTTTTCTTACGAATCCTTTGCACTGCCCGCTCGCTTCTCCTCCTACGCCCGCAGCCCGTCACAACCCAATCGTAACCGAAACTTAGCTTGTTACCTCGCTCGTGAACCCGGCTCGGATCAGCCCTTCGTCAGTCTTCGTGCGCCCGGCTCGTAGCTTATTGCTCACATGCACCTGCTCACAGCCCAAGGATCAGCCCCGTGCTTCCGTCGCCGATCAGCCCTGCCGCGTTGTACGTGTATATGGCTTCGTCACCTCCCAAGCTCCTCCTACGCTTCTCTCGTCTCTTCTATTTATAGATGATATGAGAGTTGAAATCTTCATAGCTGCTCCAACATGCATAAGATATGGTTGTGATTTTCCTTCTTGAGCCGTGTGAGGCGATTCTGTTTTTTTCTTGCAAGTCTCGATCGTAGATCTCCTCGTGTCTTTTTCCTTATTTTCCTTCTCTCGCGTGCTTTGATCGATCATGTGGGTGTATGCTTTTCTTTTTATTTATTTTTTTTAAATCATCACTTGGGCTTGGGCCTTTCTTGGGCTAGAACAAATGGGCTGACTTTTACTCACCGGCCCAATTATTTTTGGGCCGATATTTGATTCGACGGTTCCTCAAATTCAAGCCCGAATATTCCCGATAGTTCTTTTTCCCAATATCTGTCGAAAATGAAATATAAACGTAATTTTATGATATTCAAGGAAGTTTAGATAAATACCAATCGTTAATACACTTTTGCGGGGTATAAAATGCGATATAAATTTATTTTATCAAATCTCCCCACACTTAAGCATTTGCTTGCCCTCAAGCAAATAAAAATAAAAAGGCATAGAAAATGATAAAATCATGCAACGTACCAGTCAAGAATGAAATCACGTAGGCGATAATGCAAGTAAAGTCGGAAAACATATTTGGAATCAACGACTAACTACACTATTTTCTTTAGTGATACCGTCGAAATCCGCACCTCACAGATATTCACTCAAATCACTCAGTGTATGGGTTAAGATGTCGATGATATCTCTCGGGCACGCACTAATCTAATCCCTACCATAAGCTTGCAAGTAATTCGTAAATCTACCACTTTCAATTATCAAGCGTGAATCGGAAGGTCTTTTACCGGGTTATAGCATAGCTCAAATATATCAAATGCAAGGAATAGCGTCAAAGGATATGAGTTGCAGTCAGATCGGGATCATGCCATTGTCTTGAACGCGCCAAAAGTCCGCCTTTTTTTTCTGCGTCTCCGCCGTTCTTGACTAAGCCCTTCTTCTCTCAACTCTCGATAAAGAAAATATGTAGTGTGCGTTGAGAGTGAGAGATTATCCGAGGAAAGGTTCTTAGCTCTCTCTCTCTCTTTTTTTTTTCGACGGCGTTGAGCTCCCCTTCTCTCTGCCTCTTTGCGAGTGAGAGATTATCCGTGGGGGAGTTTTTAACTTTTCTTTTTTTTTTTAACTAAAGGCTTCGTTTTGGGACGCGCCTTTCGACTTTGGCATTCAGCCTTCATGTCCACATTAATTCAGTAAGATGATCTCTGGAGGCTTATTTAGGTCATCGGCTTATAATTCCGGGTATCACGAATAAAAGGCTCAGGCTCAAAGTGGACTAACTACGGGGTCAGTCGTGGTTGGATATTTTGGCTATGGACCGATTCCTAATGCCTTCCTCATTTTCACGCAATCACACATTAAGTAGTTTCAAAACGCAATAAACAAGCAAGTTCTGAAGAGAAATAAACTAAGCATGATTCACACAACCAAAGAAATGAGCAAAAAGCTCGTAGGCTCAAAAATCTCACAAAAATCGAGTTATGTGTATGAATCTCTCAAGTATCGCCAAGTTCATCATGTAAGAAAGAAGTAGACTACGCATATGTATCCTAATTACTCACAAAATTCCAAACATAAAGTCATCCCTTCATGATAAGAAACACAATTTTCGAAAAAAACATGTTATGCCAAATTTTCGAAAAAATTTGTACCAAAAATCAAGACATGCATATATATATATAACATGTTCGCCTAAATTTCACAGAAATTCCCCTCCCCACACTTAAGATTTACGTTGTCCTCAACGTAACAATCATGTAACACAAGGAAAAGAGAATAGAAAGATAAACGAACTTCTCTGAATAGTTCGATATGCATGCTTTGTACGACTCCTCCCCACACTTGAGATTTTGAATTCCCTGCGATCGTTGAAAAACAAAATCATAAAAACTAAAAATGCGCATAGAAATTAAGTAAAAACATAGCATAGGCTTGGGGTGCCTCCCAAGTAGCGCTTTCTTTAATGTCTTTTAGCTAGACATAGTTTGGTGTTTTTTAGCGTTGGGTGGTGTTGAGGAGGTGGATCGTTCTTTTTCGAGCGCCTCGATGTCACTGCCATAGTAATGCTTGAGTCGATGCCCGTTCACCTTGAAGGTCCCCTTCTCCGGATGTGTGATCTCGACAGTTCCGTATGGAAATGCTCGGGTCACCGTAAATGGTCCAGGCCATCGCGATTTCAGTTTACCAGGAAACAGCCGCAGGCGCGAGTTGTAAAGCAAGACCCGGTTGTTGCCTTCTTGAAATTCCCTTTTCATGATTTTACGATCATGATACAACTTCGTACGCTCCTTGTAGAGGCGAGTATTTTCGACGCCATCTGTCTCCACTCGTCGAGCTCGTTGATCTGTAAGTTTCGCTTTTCACGCGCAAGATTCAAATCAAAATTTAGTTTTTTTAGTGCCCAATACGCCTTGTGTTCAAGCTCGACGGGTAAATGACAAGATTTCCCGTAAACAAGTCTATAGGGCGTAGATCCGATAGGCGTCTTATATGCTGTTCGGTACGCCCATAAAGCATCGTTTAGCTTGTTCGGCCAATCCCGCCTATGGTGTTCCACGGTCTTCTCTAGTATCCGCTTCAGCTCCCTGTTCACGACCTCCACTTGGCCGCTAGCTTGAGGATGGTATGCAGTGACGCCGTATTTCTCGAGCATCTTTGCAAATTGGGTGTTACAAAAATGCGTTCCTTTATCACTGATAATGCAACGAGGCGCGCCAAATCGTGAAAATAAAGATTTCAAAAATTTAACGACTACCCTAGCATCATTAGTAGGTAGCGCTTGCGCTTCTACCCATTTTGACACATAATCGACTGCTACTAGGATATATCGATTTTTAAAAGATGTCGGAAATGGACCCATAAAATCAATGCCCCATACATCAAATATTTCACCAACGAGTATAAAATTCTGAGGCATTTCATTGCGCTTAGAGATATTAATTGTTCGTTGGCATCTATCGCACATTTCTACATACCTTTGCGCGTCCTTGAAAATTGTTGGCCAGTAGAATCCACATTCTAGTACCTTTTGGGCGGTTCGGTTGCCTCCATAATGACCTCCGCACGGTCCCGTGTGGCAATGCCTCATGATGTTGATTGTTTCGGGGTAGGAAACACACCGTCAAATTATGTTATCTGCACATATTCGAAACAAATAGGGATCGTCCCAAAAGTAATACTTCAAGTCTGAGAAGAATTTCTTCTTCTGATGACTTGTGCATCCCTTTGGTAAGATCCTGGCCACAATATAATTAGCGATATCAGCATACCATGGAAGTTCCTCAGATACCTCATGTATAGCGTAAAGGTGTTCGAGAAATAAGTCTCGAATCGTTTCCTCTTTTGTAACCTTGCTGGATGTCTCTTCCAGTCTCGACAAGTGGTCTACGGCAAGATTCTCCGTTCCTTTTTGGTCGCGAAACTCTACGTCGAACTCTTGGAGTAGTAGGATCCATCGGATCAGCCTTGGCTTTGCATCCGGCTTCGCAAAGAGATGCTTAATGGCCGAATGATCCGTGTAGATGATGACCTTCGATAGGATAAGATACTGACGGAACTTGTCGATTGCAAACACGACTGCAAGCAATTCTTTCTCGGTGGTAGTATAATTTGATTGCGCCTCATTTAAAGTCTTGCTTGCGTAGTGTATCGGCTGGAAATACTTTTCTCGTCGCTGCCCCAAAACTGCACCTACTGCAAAATCACTGGCATCGCACATTAGTTCGAAGGGTAGCCTCCAATCCGGGGCTACCATGACAGGAGCATTAATAAGCTTATCCTTAAGTAGAGTAAAAGCATTCATACAATCGGTCGTAAACTCATACGGGACATCTTTTTCTAGCAAGCGAGTTAAAGGTCTAGCAATTTTAGAAAAATCTTTAATAAATCTACGATAAAAACCAACATGTCCTAAGAAACTTCTAATTGCTTTTACCGACGAGGGTGGAGGTAATCGTTCAATAGTTTTTATTTTTGCTCTATCTACCTCGATTCCTCTAGCCGATATCTATGACCTAAAACGATACCTTCTTTAACCATAAAATGACATTTTTCCCAGTTTAGCACAAGGTTCGTTTCCTCGCATCGTTTAAGTACTGCCTTAAGATTGGAAAGACATGCTTCAAATGAGTTACCAAATATCGAAAAGTCATCCATGAATACCTCCATTCCTTTACCGATTAATTTGTCGAAAATGGCCATCATGCACCGTTGGAAGGTAGCCGGAGCATTACACAGTCCGAAAGGCATCCTCCGATATGCAAAGGTTCCGAATGGGCATGAAAAAGTCGTTTTCTCTTGATCTTCTGGTGCGATCGGGATCTGCAAATAACCTGAAAGACCATCAAGAAAACAATAAAATTCATGACCGGATAACGCTCAAGCATTTGATCAATGAACGGTAATGGAAAATAATCTTTTCGTGTCGCGTCGTTTAATTTCCGGTAGTCGATGCACACTCGCCACCCTGTAACGGTCCTTCTTGGAATGAGTTCGTTTTTTTCGTTGGTTACCACCGTCATTCATCCCTTCTTTGGCACCACTTGAACTGGGCTCACCCATGCACTGTCTGAGATCGGGTATATGACGCCCGCATCAAGTAGCTTTATTACCTCAGCTTTTACTACCTCCTTCATGTTCGGGTTTAGACGTCTTTGATGTTGCACCACCGGCTTGAACTCGTATTCCATCAGGATCCTATGCATGCAAAAGGTCGGGCTGATTCCTCGGATATCTGATATCTTCCATGCAAGCGCCTTCTTATGCTCCCGTAACAGGTCTAGGAGCCTGATTTTCTGTTTCTTCTCCAAATTTGATGCTATAATTACGGGGAGCTTCGAGTTTTCCTCGAGAAACGCATACTTCAAGTGATCGGGCAGTTGCTTGAGTTCAAGGGTTGGTGGCTCCTCTACGAACATTTTTCTTTTTCCTCTTCTTTGTTCGGGTGCACTTCGATGTTAGGTTCCGCCTTGTCTTCGTCTGCGTCTAATTGGTCAACCTCAAAAGATTGTTCATGCATTGGCTCTTCAGTCTCTGCTAATCCGGACATCGAAGCAAACGTTTCTGGTTGGTCGTTCCATGCATCAATGTAAAAACATTTATCGTCTAATTTCTCGGAATTTCTCATTGATTCGGTCATATCGAATGTGACTTTTTCGCCATCTATGGTTAACGTCAATGTTCCGTTACGAACATCGACCATGGTTCCTCCAGTAGCGAGGCCTACCCAATATTAGAGGAATATTTTCATCCTCCTCCATATCGAGAATAACAAAGTCTGCAGGAATTATAAATTTATCGACTTTAACGCTACAGTGCACAATTTCACAGTTCCGTTACGAACATCGACCATGGTTCTTCACGTTTAATACATTCTAACCCTTCTTTTGATCCTTGTTTGGTAATATAAGGGCCAACATAGCTTGTTTTGTAGAATGGCAGAGCACTCTCCTCGCACTCAACGGTGGAAACATCTTCAAGCTTGCGCTTGTTCGTGATAAGATCCTTCAAAAATTTTGCCCAGCGGGGCATCTGCGCAAGGGCATCAACAAGTGGTAAATTAATATGTAATTGCTTAAAAATAGCGAGAAATTTACCAAACTGATCATCAATGATTTCCCGTTTAAGTCTTGCTGGGTATGGAATTTTTGGTTGATACGCCTTGACAGATGGCTTAGACACAGTTTCTTCTTGTATGTCGGCCTCGCCGCTCGGTTGCGTGGGTTCAAGTTCTTCTCCGTTTTCTGTACTTCCTCGAGCTCTTTCCCGTTACGAAGTGTCACCGCCTTTACATGGTGGTCCTTTGGATTGGTCTCGGTGTAACTTGGCAACGAACCGGAAGGACGTTGTTGGATTGATTCGGCGATCTGCCCAACTTGCTTCTCTAAGGCCCGTAGGGAAGACTCGGTGTTGTGCAACCGTGCTTCTTGATTATCCAAGCGAGAGTCGAGCTTTCCCATTAGCTTTTCGAGCATTCCCTCGAGCTTATCAACGCGATTATACGAGGTGGGCTCAGCATTCGCACTATGGTATCCTTGCGTTCTTTGGTTTTGAAATCCTGGTGGAGCTTGTTGTTGATTACCGTAGGCCAAGTTCGGATGAACTCGGTTCGGGACGTAGCTTCGTTGGCCTTGGTAGTTACCCATGTAGTCGACGTACTCCATCGGAATAGTGGATGGACAACGGGTTGCGTCGTGATTTTCGCCGCATGTAGCGCATGGCGGAGTATAATTTGTGTATGCATGAGGAGGTGGAGCAGCTGCAAGAGTCCTTGGGACAGATTGTACCTGCATAGCATTAACAACCGGATTTGTTGTTAGCGTGGGTAATAGTGTATTCATCAACGTTTGCATTTGGAGGTTGCTAGCTGCGATTTGTTGTTGGAGTGTGTCGAACTTGGCATTTATTGCAGTTGCATTATCGTCATCGTACATCCCCGGTGGTTTGCCTCTATTGCTAGAACTCCCGCGCCGGAAGCTATTTGCGCTATATTCTTCGATTAGATTCCACCCTTCCGTCGCGCTTAAATTGCATAAGCCTCCATTGCATGCCCCGTCAAGTAGTTGCACGGTAATATCATTCAACGATTCATGGAACCGCTGAATCAATTCGCTCTTCGTCATACCATGTTGTGGGAAGCGATTCAGAAGCATCTTGAAACGTGTCCATACGTTGTATAAATTCTCGCCTTCCTTCTGCTTGAATGCCGTAAGGTCCATTTTGAGTTTCAGCACCTTTGACGGTGGAAAGAAGTGCGTGATGAAGGTGGCGTGCATCTCGTCCCAAGTGGTGATGGATCGTTCAGGTAGTAGATTATACCACTCCTTGGCGTTACCTCTTAGGGAGAACGGAAATAAGTAGAGCCGGTCTCAGGGCTTACTCCTTGTACTCGTATTGTGTCGGCGACGGACAGGAAGTCTCGTATGTGTCGGTAATCGTCTTCCTCAGAGAGTCCATCGTATTGAGCTGTCGTCTGAAGCATTTGAAGCCAATGATGTTTCAGCTCAAAGTTATTCGGGACTTGAGGAAGGACTATCGCTGAGCCGACCGACCCTACGGCGTTGTTTCTCCACAGCTCTCTCATTGGAGGTTCTCTAGGTACAAGCGGCATATCGTCACGATCTTGAGTCGCCATTTCGACTCGCCTTGCGTTTTCTCGTAGGTTATGTCGGAACGTTCTTTCGATCTCCGGGTCTCCTTCAACGATTGGTCGCGAGGGATTTATTCGGGTCATGCACGAGCGTTCACGTACCTAGACAACAAAATAAAGATAACAATGCCAATAAGAGATAAAAACCAATAAAACAAAATATAGTGCTAAAAAAATAAAAATAAAAATGAGTGAATGCTAATAATAATAAGAAAATAATAAACGTAGATTAGTTGTTGCGAGTCAAAGCGAGTAAGCGCAGTTTCGCCCAATCGTAGAAATTCGTATACATATCATAGGAATCCTCACGGTCTAATAATTAGCTAAATATATTATTTATCTGTCGTTCGGTCGAGCTAGGGGGATTCGAAGTCTCAAATACGTTTTCGTTCATAAGGTCGCCGTTTTTATATTTTTATTAAACTGTTTATTTTAAGTGTTTATCGTTATTTAAATTTACGAACATCACAAAAATAATCACAAAAATATTCACTAGGATATTTAAACGACGGTTTTCTAAAGTATATAGTTCTTTTGGGTTCGATACTCGAATATTTGCCATTTCTATACTATTTTCGATAGGTACACTTGCCTGTTGAGCGTAGGATAGTTCGTCGATATTCGTTTTATTTTTATTACTCGATCCGCTCGATCAAGTTTTTGGCGCCGTTGCCGGGGAACTATTGATATTCGGAAAACTTTAGTTTATTATTCTAGCTCTATTATTATTACTACTATAATTATTGTTATTATTATTGTTATCATTATTATTATTATCATTATTATTTTCGCGCTTATTATTTTTATCTATATTTTTTTTTCTTCGTTAGTTTAGCTATTTTAATTAGTATTATTTGCTGTTATTTTTTTTTTTGATAGAATGAAACTTTCATTAAATCAACTTCCTCAAAACTTGTACAGACCTCCTTTTAAGCCTCTACCCTACCAAATACACAAATTAGTAACTCGTTTGTAAATGTCCAAGCTTGGAGCAGACTGTACGCGACATATCAGCCTGATCCTAACTTCCATCTCCCCTGCTATCCTCTGAAACAGATGGTCCTCATCCACCGAGCCCACATCATGCAATCGTCTGTTCCTCTCTGTCCATAGATGGTAAAGCATCGATGAAAAACATGCTAGCAGAATTCTGTTCTGAGCCTTCTTCGTCTTTCCTACAGCCATCATCCACGCACAACACGCTTCCCAAGAACAGAACATCAAGCTGGTATTTAGCCAGGAATTCAGCTTCTGTAATAAGGACTTACTAAACCTACACTTCACAAACAAATGTTCTAAATTTTCCTCCTCTACATTGCAAAGAGGGCAACTTCTATCAGCCACAGTCACCCCCCATTCGGACAGCCTATCCTTAGTTAGAATTCTTTTATGTACAATCAACCAAAGAATGAATGAGTGTTTAGGTACATTGTACCTATTCCACACAGCAATACAGAGAGGAAATCTGGTAGCTGGTTCCTTGATCCACTCATAACCCGACCTTACAGTATATATACCATTCTCAGTCAGAGCCCATTGTCTCCCCCTATACCCAGCCTGGAATCTGCTCTTAATCATATGCAGCTTCTTCCAATGCCAACACGAGTCTAGAGCAGGGGAAAAATCCCAGAAACTTCTGCCCTTCAGGTATACCACATGAACCCATTTGATCCACAGGGTATCTGTCTTCATTGTGATTTCCCAAATCTGTTTCCCAGCTAAAGCCATGTTCCATGCCACACAGTCCCTTATGTTCAATCCACCTAACTTCTTCGGTTGGCAGACTTTATCCCAGCTCAACAATGGTACTGCTTTCCCTTGCTGATTCCTACCCCACAAGAACTCCCTACATATCTGATCTATCTCCTTCGATACAGCAATGGGCAATAAGAATATCGACCCCCAATACCCATGAGTGGCCAACAACACAGAATTGATGAGACAAACTCTACCTGCATATGATAAGTTCCTCGAGGACCAGCATCTAATCCTTGCAGTAATCTTCTCCACTAAAGCATGGCAGCCCTGTTTAGTCCATCTCGTGGGAGCTAATGGGACTCCCAAGTACCTCAAAGGATAACTTCCCACTTGGAACCCCGTAAGGTTCGCAATGTTTTGAGCTTCTTTACTAGAAATACCAGCCATGAAGAGATTGGACTTCTGTTCATTAGCTGCCAGCCCAGACACCTTCTGAAAATGGTCCAAGGACTCCTTGATCACACTCACAGCTTGCTGTTTTCCTTTGCAAAATATCATGAGATCGTCCGCAAAGCATAAGTTGATCAGCCCAATAGCTTTGCACATTGGATGGAATTTAAACCGAGGGTCACTAGCTTCCACTTGTAGCTTCCTAGTAAGGTACTCCATTGCAATGACAAAGAGAAGGGGAGACACCGGATCACCCTGCCTTAGTCCTCGAGCTCCTTGAAATAAACCATCAGTAGTACCATTCACAGAAATTGTGTAAGACACTTTAGTCACACACTTCATGATCCACCTGACAAATCTCCTAGGAAATCTGAGCATGCACAACCACTGCTCCAGAAATACCCAATCAACAGTGTCATATGCTTTCCTAAGATCCACCTTAAGTAGAGCCCTAGCCGAAGCATTCCTCCTGTTGTAAAGTCTGATGAGGTCTTGGCATAGCAATATGTTGTGCACAATAGATCGACCATGCACAAAGGCATTCTGGTTAGGATTAATAATCAGAGGCAGCAGAGGCTTCATCCTCGCACAGAGCATTTTGAGATACACTTATACACAGTGTTGCAGCACGATATTGGCCGAAAGTCCCCTGCTGTGACTGGGTTACCAATTTTGGGAATTAGACATATAGTGGTAGCATTCATCCTCGGGTGTAGTTTACCAGTCTCAAAGAATTCCATTACAGCAGCAGTTATGTGCTCCCCAACCACTCCCCAAGTCTTATGGAAGAAGCCACTTCCAAAACCATCTGGACCTGGTGCAGCCTCTACATGGATTGCCTTCATAGCCACCTCAACATCCCTCCTAGTGAAACGCTGCAGCAACTTCAATTGGTCAGCCATCGAGAGCCTATATCCAGCCTCAGCCACCCTACTGTCCAGGGCCTCAGTTCTGGTGCTTCTTTTGCCCAGCATTCTCTGGTAATAGTCCACAAAGTGGCAATGAATATCTGCACTATCAGTCAATATGTCCCCATCTGAGGTAGTAATAGACAAGATCCTGTTAGCATAGTTTCTCTGTTTGATCACAGCGTGGTAGTAGGCTGTATTCTGATCCCCTTTGTCCAACCACCTGGTCTTAGCCTTTTGCCTCAAAAATTTATCATTAGCCTTACTTAAAAACTGGTATTCCTCTCTCGCAGCCTCCTCCCTAGCCAAAAGTGCTCCATTCATAGGGTCTTCATGCACAACACTTTGGCACTCAGCAAGAAGTTGTCTCCCCTGCTCTGTTCTGCTAACAATATTGGCAAATAGCTCCTTGTTGAGTCTTTGAAGAGGCCCTTTCAATTTCTGAAGATTATAGCACAGCTTTGCCATAGCTGACCCCTGGTATCCTTCCCATGTTTCTATTACAGTCCTCAAAAATGAGGGAGCCATGCTCCACATATTAAAGAATTTGAATGGCTGTTTATGCCTAGGAGGCTGTCCCATATCCCTAAGTAATAAGGGGGTATGATCAGATACTCCCTCCGGCATAACAGTCACTGTAAATTCAGAGAAAGTAGAAATCCATTCCACATTGGCAAAAGCCCAATCGATTCGACTCCATATTCTCATCTCTTGTTTCTGTTTATTTGACCAAGTGAAATGGCAGCCATTCCTTTTGATCTCCTCAAACTGACAGTGTCGTATGCACTGATTGAATGTGCTGAATTCATTGACAGTCACTTGAGCTCCTCCAATTCTGTCATCCAGATTCCTGATGTTATTGAAATCTCCCCACGTCATCCAGGGGTCAGACATAGCATCTCCTATCCTTTGTAGATCATTCCACAGTACCTCACGCTCTGCAGGGTTATTAGAGCCATAGACACAAGTAAGGAAGGTAATTAAGGACCCACTGCTGGATACTCTAAAATGCATAAACTGTTTAGATTTGCAAATTAGTTCCAGCTCCAAACCTCCTCTCCATAGTACTATAATTCTACCATTCGGATGCTCACTTAAGTTGTGACTCCACTGCCAGCCACAGAACTTTCTGGTGAGCACCCCAGCCACACTGTCACACTTAAGCTTGGTTTCCAACAGACACATTAAGTTCAGCTTGTATTTACAGCAGAAGAGTTCCACTTCTCTCTGCTTTGCAGGGCCATTGAGGCCCCTAATATTCCATATAGCACTTCTATCCATGACCACTGTCATGGACCCTCTGCTCGGAAGGGTTAATTCTTGCACCACCCGGCCTGTCTGTGCCCTCAAGCTGAACCAAGTCAGCCCACGAGTTCCTAGTCCTCTCATTACCCACTGTCTCCCCCACTGCTTTACCTTCTTGTCTATTGCTTAGCACAGATTTAGTGTTACTCTTGCCACTGTCATCAGGCACCTTGCCAGAATTTTCCTGTTTCTTACCCGCCTCCTCAGGAGCAGGTCCAACACTGGTAGCGCCTTGAGCCACTTGCCAAACCTTCTTAGTATCCTTTCTACAGTTAACTGCTTCATGCCCATATTTGTCACATTTGGTACATAACACTGGCTTCCACTCATATGTAACCTGTTGATCAAGTAATTGCCCCTTCTCGTTCAGGAACTGAATATTATCTGGGATTGGTTTGGTCAGGTCCACTTCCACCAAAACCCGAGCATAGTGAATCCTTTCCTTTGTCCTAGTGAAGTCATCTGTCATGATTGGGCTGCCAATCAAGCTTGCTAGCTTACTCAACGTTTTATTTCCCCAATACTTCAAGTCAAGCTGCGGAAGTTGGACCCAAAGAGGCACTCTGTCAACCCCCACTTTACTCAATTGCGTCTCCTCAGACCATGGAGCTAACACCACTGGCTTGCGATCAAAATGGATAATCTCTGTTTGTAAGATCTTGTCTCGAGCTGCCACACAGTCAAATCTGGCCAGGAACAGCCCCTGGCGAACCTGCCAAACATTCACAAGACCTTTTTTCTCCCACTTCCGTTTAAGGAACCCAGCCATAACACCATAAGGTGGATTGGCTCCCAAGACATAACACATCACCGCTGAGCTCCAATGCTCCACTTCAGCCTTAATTTCATCACCATCCACACATCCTATTTTCTGACCATCCTCTGAGATAGGCTCAATAAATTCTAGCCTGTTGTCCTTATTATTCAGCAGATTTGGATTAAAAGTAACCCACGGGTTACCTCGTTCCACACCAAACTCCTTCGTCTCAGATCTACCGTCAAAGAGAGATTTCTGTGCCGACAGTCGCCCAACTGATTCCCCTGGAGTAGGCCATAACTTCGCTGCCGAGGCATTCACCTCGTTCTGCTCTATGGTCTGTACCCCCAATGGAACAGTAGTCCCGTGAGATTTCGATCCTGCGCTTCTACTATTCTCCAAACTCACCTCCTTGCTCACAGTGCTAATCAATTGCCCATTCGATCCTCCGTTGGTAGGGGACGGCGTCATCGACACGATCGACGCTGCCCGTTGCTTCGTCAATTTCTTCTTTTTCGCCATGGCGGAAGAGAGAGAAATTTTCGATCCTAGATGGAAGTTTTACAGTGATGATAAGTATTATTAAATATATTATATATTTTTTCGCTTAATCCAAATTCGTTTGGTCTAGGTACGTTTATTAATATAAATATTATTATTATTTCTTCAAACTATCTATTTTATTTTTATCATCACAATTAAAAAAAATATATATAAATAGCTGGGCAAGCTTCCCTAACTACTTAATCGCAGACCGCAATAAATAACGATGAATCCCGCTATTACATTTGACTCTAATCCGGCGGGATAGTTCAACCTATCTCTAGCGATGAGTTTATTCCGCTCGTTTACGAGTGGTCTAATCGTCGCACCTCTCTCGAGCGTAGCGTTCGATTTCCCCATAATTATTTCGACCACGTAGACATAATCAAAACAATAGCATATATCGTAACCGAGTCATAATAAAAAGCACATTAATAATACGTTCAACATACGTACGATCTCGGTAGGGTTCATCTAATCTCAAATACTACGGGATTCAGCTACTCATATTAAACATTAACACAACGACGAGCGTAAATAACAACGAGAAAAACATGTTTCTTCCCTGAATTTCGGCTCCGCGTTTAATCCTTCGTTGAGGCGTTTTGTCGAACAGGTGGTGGGAGTTTCAGCTTCTCCTTTTCTTACGAATCCTTTGCACTGCCCGCTCGCTTCTCCTCCTACGCCCGCAGCCCGTCACAACCCAATCGTAACCGAAACTTAGCTTGTTACCTCGCTCGTGAACCCGGCTCGGATCAGCCCTTCGTCAGTCTTCGTGCGCCCGGCTCGTAGCTTATTGCTCACATGCACCTGCTCACAGCCCAAGGATCAGCCCCGTGCTTCCGTCGCCGATCAGCCCTGCCGCGTTGTACGTGTATATGGCTTCGTCACCTCCCAAGCTCCTCCTACGCTTCTCTCATCTCTTCTATTTATAGATGATATGAGAGTTGAAATCTTCATAGCTGCTCCAACATGCATAAGATATGGTTGTGATTTTCCTTCTTGAGCCGTGTGAGGCGATTCTGTTTTTTTCTTGCAAGTCTCGATCGTAGATCTCCTCGTGTCTTTTTCCTTATTTTCCTTCTCTCGCGTGCTTTGATCGATCATGTGGGTGTATGCTTTTCTTTTTATTTATTTTTTTAAATCATCACTTGGGCTTGGGCCTTTCTTGGGCTGGAACAGATGGGCTGACTTTTACTCACCGGCCCAATTATTTTTGGCCGATATTTGATTCGACGGTTCCTCAAATTCAAGGCCGAATATTCCCGATAGTTCTTTTTCTCAATATCTGTCGAAAATGAAATATAAACGTAATTTTATGATATTCAAGGAAGTTTAGATAAATACCAATCGTTAATACACTTTTGCTGGGTATAAAATACGATATAAATTTGTTTTATCACTCAAGCATCTATGGCACATAATGAACGAAGAATAGCAGATAGCATCCTCAAATGAACAATTATGAACAAAATTTTCGAATTCGGAGTAGATAGGGCAAAAAATTTCATTACATATATATTTCGAGCAAATTTATTACCCGACAAGAGAGAAGACGGAAAAGAAGTTTTTGCATTGCTGGTAAGTGTTCGAGCAACGTGGGAGTATCCAACTTCTTCGTTCTCTATCATTTGAAGAGAGAAAGGCAGTATCAATGTAACGAGCAATATATGATGTTCGTATATATGAATTAATAATTAGACTACTGTGTAATCCCTATGGAGATCGTATTTTAGTACGCAGTAGCAGTCTAAGCACTCCTCGATGTACAATGCATACGCGTGTATCCCCGAAGCTAATAAAATATTGAACAGACGCATATATTAGATTAGGGTTAGCAAAAATCATACAGAACGTAGGCCTAAATTGCAAGCCAGCCAAATTTTCTGACTATTTTCATAATTTGACGCTGCGTATGGTGTTTTATTAGCCATGAATACTATTCGAGTTGAAGACAGCGTACCAATAGGGCTCGATTAATCTCTAAAGTGCAACAACTTCAGCATATGTCCTCTGCTATCGTAGTACTGAATTAATTCCTCAACGAATGAGTGGTCGACTTCCCTTAACGCGCGATGTATCACTATCAAAGTTTTTAGTTCTACCTATTGGAAGTAGAATGAGATCTTATAAAGAAGATGATTTTGGCACCTTAGAAGTTGGATTAGGGTTTTAATAAAAAAATACTTTCATTACCACCCATGTGTGTGTTTTTGCGAGACGCATTGTGAGCCCGTGTATGCAATAGACGACGTCTCCTCTTGGTCTCGACCCTGAAATCGAACCTAGAATAGCTGCAAGAAGTATAATAAAAATATTTATTGTTCTTTCCTAAAGGGATTCAAACAAAGGACTCGTACCATATAAACAGTGAAAACTCACTTCTTACATGCTTCTCTTTGGGTAAGATTTCAACGTGGTTCGTTGCTTTAAGAATGGCGATATCAAGACCCTGATAACGAACCAAAAATCTTAACAAATTTACTTTGAAGGAGATTATATCATGAAATCAGTTTCTAGCTAGAATTTGTAGGTACGAGAAAATGTTGTGAATGTTAGCTCAGATTAACCTCTTAATTGACAATTCTATCAATTAGATGATTCGCTTAACGAATTGCAACTCGATCGAATCAAACCACAGCAAAAATAGAAATTGAATGCACACAATTTACGTGGTTCAGCTACGATGTGTAGCCTACATCCACGGGCCAAGGATCACTTCTTGTTACTGAGAATCTCCGGAGAGTTACAGAGCACATACCAATCTACAGAAACTCGTGTTATCAACTTTCACCCTAGCTCAAGCTACAGAAAGTTACACGCTCGCTCTCTCTCACCCGCGAACACCAGCTATGTCACATATATAACGTGAACTGGGCACATGATGCTCACACGCTATGAATCCCGCGGGTAATTGAAAACCCTGTAGAAGTTGTCGCTAGCACCAGCAACTTGTAGCTATTCGCATAAACCATTCGCATTTCCTATTCTACTTTCCTATTCTAATTAGAATAGCCCCCATTTCCATTCTAATTAGAATAACCCCATGCTTCGATGAATTATCTTCACAAAGCTCCACCTTAATTCATCAGTCTCCCAGCTGTGACCCTTGGCTCTCACTCCCTGCTCGATCAGGGAGTACCTGCGCACCTGCCTGACCAGCTCCAAGCAGAAATTGAACTTCTTGCTTGTGACTAGTTTGGTGAGCATATCAGACGGGTTATGTTCAGTTGAGATTTTCTTAACTGTTATTTCACCTTTCTCAACCACTTCCCGAATGAAATGAAGTCTGACATCCACATGCTTAGTTCGCTCATGGTGTACACTGTCCTTTGCTAGGTGGATAGCTCCTTCATTATCACAGAAGACCTCAACCATCTGCTTTTCTATCATGAGCTCACTCACTAACCCCTGCAGCCATATGGCTTCTTTGATTGCCTCCGTTAATGCCATATATTCCGCCTCTGTTGTGGATAATGCAACCACCCTTTGAAGTGTTGATTTCCAGCTTATTGCAATCCCAAATGAGGTGAACACATAGCCTGTTAAGGACTTCCTTGTATCCAAACAGCCGGCATAGTCAGAGTCCACAAAACCTTCAATCATGTTCCTTCCATTTTCCTGCTCCTGGTTTTTTCTGAATATCAGACCTCTATCCAGTGTTCCTCTGATATATTTCATCACCCATTTCAGAGCTTCCCAATGAGTCTTCCTTGGTCGTGACATAAATCTGCTCACCACACTTAAAGCATGTGCCAGATCAGGTCTAGTACAGACCATGGCATACATGAGTGATCCCACCACACTTGCATATGGTATCTTCCTCATGTAATCTGCTTCTTCTTCATACATTCCTCTGAACCTTTGCTAAGCTTAAAGTGTGCTGCTAGAGGAGTCACAACAGCCCTAGACTCACCCATCTGAAACTTATTCAAGACAGCACTCAGATAATTCTTCTGCTGCAAACTCAGCTTGCCCTTCGATCTGTTTCTTTGAATTTCCATTCCCATGATTTTCTTTGCGGACCCGAGATCCCTCATCTCAAATTCTGCCTTGAGTAATTCCTTGACTATGCTTATCTCATCCTTATACTCACAAGCAACCAATATATCATCCACATAAAAGCAGATAACCGTTTTTATTATTTCTGCAGGTTTTATAGTAGATGCAAGGATCATACCTGCTCCTGTTAAAACTGTTCTTGACCATGAATAAATGGAACCTCTTGTTCCATTGTCTAGGGCTCTACTTCAACCCATACAATGATCTCTTCAGCCTGCAAACCTTTCCCTCTGCCCCAGGTTTTACATATCCCTCTGGTTGAGCCATAAAGATCCTCTCTTCCAGAGTTCCATACAAGAAAGCAGTTTTAACGTCTAATTGCTCGAGCTCAAGGTTATACTGTGCCACCAATGACAGCAGCAACCTCACAGATCTTTGCTTTACCACTGGAGAGAACACTTCATTATAATCAACTCCCTCCTTTTGAGTAAATCCTCTAGCAACTAGCGTAGCCTTAAATCTGACTTTGGAATCTGCCTCCTGTTTCCTTCTGTAAATCACTTGCAGCTAATGATCTTTTGACCCTTTGGTTTGTCAACTAGCTCCCAGGTATCACTTTTAGACAATGAGTCTATCTCTTAATCCATGGCCCTTTTCCAGCTTTCCCTGTCACTGCATCTGACTGCTTCCATGTAAGACTTTGGTTCCTCACCAATTTCTTCAGCCATCAGGAATGTAAATGCAGCTATGTTCGTGTCAGCAAACCTTGCAGGTGGTCTAGTTTTCCTCCTTGCTCGATCTCTGGTCAGCATGTAATCTGAGACATCAGCTGTTGATGAGGTATTATAACGACCCTACTTCTTAAATACGTATTTTTTGCGGGTTTTACGCAGCGTAAGCAGCGAAAAGCCCATTTAATAAAAACTTTTTATTACATAATAAGATCATATACTGGGCCAAAGCCCAAAGGTCCAAACCCGAGTATATAAAATATATTACAACACACACACGTTTATGTATTGGGTCGAAACCCTAATAGTAAAATAGAACATAGATTAAAATACTCCACAGGTCGCATTCCCATGTACTGCCCGCACTCAAAAGTCGTGGAGTCACCGCCATCAGCCGCCTCACCTACATACGTAAACCCTGAGCTTTGGCCCAGTAGATGAAAATGTGCAATGCAAATGCTCTCACACCCCAATCCCGACTTATCTCGCAAATATACACGCTCGACCCTTTTCTCATATCTCATATCTCATATCTCATATCTCATATCATATATCATCACATCACATTCAGGGCCCGAGGCTTAGGTACTAAAGGCAATACGCGCGCGCAGGGGTCCGTAGCTCGGGAGGCCCCACTCCCCACAAGGGGTCAGTAGCTCGGGAGGCCCCACTCCCTCCATATAAAGTGAGCCTTAGTCCTAACTTCACTCATACAACTCATCAACATTTCTCATTCATAAACCATCTCACTCGCGTCTCTAGACAACACTTTCATGACTCCGTACTCCCCTCGTAACACGTGTATGCAAATGCCGTGCAAATAAAGATGCAACACATAAAATGCAACATATCCTTTCCACATTACATATCGGCCCGAGGTATTAGCTCGGCTCGATTCCCAATGTCAACATTCGACAAATAATTCGGGCCCAAAGCCCGCGTTCCGATTTTTAATCGGCCCGAAACCGTAACCACAGAATTCCCTCTCGATCTTAAACTAAAAGTTCTAAGTTTAATTCTTTCTACCTTACGATTCACTCCAACGCCAGTTTTAGATTAAGTTTCAAAAATATTTTAGAAAATTTACAATTAACCCCTCAGAATTTCCGAAAATTGCATAATGACCCCAACAGAATTCATTAATCATTTATTTAAACTCAAAAGTTTCTAGAGATTTGAAATTGACCTCAACCGCATTTATTGATTATTTATTTAACCCCATAAATTTCCGAAAATTTAATTTTTCGAACCCTACTGATTTTAATAATTATTTATTTTTAATTCCGAGTGTTTATCCGAAAATTTACATTTGACTCCAATCAAATTTAATGAAAATTTAATTATTCTAATATCCTGTAATTTTGCAAAAGAACTCCTCGTCCATTTTTAATTATTTATTTAACCCTCCGAAAATTTTGAAAATTATAATTTAACCCCGGCCAAGTTTTAAACTATTTATTTAAAAATCTAAAAATTTCTGAAAATTTCATTTATACTCTAGCCAAAACACTATATAAATTTTTAGTACTCAAACTTTTGAAAAGTTCCAATTTGGTCCTTATCAAGTATTATTTAGTCCCCAATAACTTTTGAAAAGTTCCAATTTAATCCTAGCCGAATTTATATATATTTATTTAGCATTCACAACTTTTGAGAAATTCTAATTTCATCTAGCCGAGATTATATAAATTTAACTAACGTCCCTAAACTCTTGAAAAGTTCTAAGTTCATCCTAATCGAAATTATATAAATTTATTTAGCACACCAAATCTTTTGAAAAGTTCTAATTTCTCTCCAAAAGAAATTCAGTATTTTCATTAAAATATTCCCTGTTTTACATTTTTTATCCCTAGATTTTTAAAACTTACCAATTTAGTACCCGGATTTTTTAAAATTGCACAAAGGACCCCAATTATTTATTCCAAATTTTAAATATGTCTTAAAAGCTTATATTTCTTTAAAAATATTCTTTTTTCATGATTTTACAACACAGACTCCCCAGATTTTGTAAAAATTCGATTAAGTCCCCAAAATTTTTAAAAATAACTATTTTATAGGCTGTTTTGCGACAGTTTCGTATTTTTCAATGATCATGAGGTAACCGATGTCCGATGGTCCTGAAATTTTAACCATATATAAACGACATGCAAATCCAAATTCTGTCCGAAGGGATTTTTAATCCGACGTCTAGATTGTAAGATATGAATTTTTGAACCTCCAGACCAAAATGAATAAGGAAGCCCTAATTCTCCCCAAGTTTTGCTCTATCCTCTTAATCTAAAGTCCTCTATCCCTATTTCCAAATATTCATAGATCTAAAAATGCTCAATCTCATGCTTCCTAAGCTAACCAGCGAAAACTTCATGCAAGCAAATTATTATTATCACATAAACACGAAGAATTCGATGAATAACATGCAAAACACGTAAAATTCACAAATCCTAATATTGTTTACGTATGCAGGTGATCTTCACCTACCTTAATCCGCAGAGAATTGTGTTACGAGTGTGATCCCGAGCTCTTCCTCGCCCGTGAGCTTCTTCTTTCCTTTTCCCTCTTTTCTTTTCTTTTCTTCCCTCCCTCTCCCTCTCTCTCTCTCTCTCTCTCTATCTCCCTCTCTCTCTCTCTCTCTCTCTCTCCTCTCTCTCTCTCTCTCTCTCTCTCTTTTTATACCACGGTTTTTGTAATACCCGTAAATTTAATACGGGATTACGGTGTAGTTGGCGGAATAACATTGTAACTTAGAAATTTTAATAAAGAAAATATAAGGTTTAGAAGCTTCAATTTCAATTAAATTGATTGCTCCAACGAAAGACGTATCCGCTAGTGGAATATTTTTGGACTTTAAAGTACGTTCTTATTGGTGAGAAATTTTCGTGGGCATATATATTATATATACCAAAATTTTCACGAGTAAAGACTAAAAGTTTTCATTACATATATAATAAAATATTAAATGAGGTGGAAATATTAAGTTTTTAGGAGGGACTAAATTTTCGTGACTGACATTATATTTATATGTATAATGATTGGTTTACACACACATACGTATATAATAATATTACACCATGAAAGGACTTAGAAGCAAGCACACGTGGTGGCCATCAAGGTTATTATCAAGTATGACTAATAAGACTTTCTTAACCCTAAGGTAATTTGTAAAGCATACACGCGTGTCTATATACATATGATTATAGGTGTGGGTGAAAGGAAATTCATATAGAAGACTTAAACAACGAAAACTAAGCTTTAGTTAGACCCAACTTTTCATAGGATGTGGATAGCATAAGAAATGAAAGTCTTCGATGTGGCCATACAAATATAAATATTATTAGTGATGGGGGATAAGGACGAACTTCAGAGAAATAAAATATTATGCATAAGATAAGGGAATGAGATAAGTACACTAACGAATCATTTCATGAAAACCCTGTGAACAACTAACGAAGAAAAGGGAAAGCATAGCACGAAAATAAGAAGGTACATGCTCCGATGTCTATGTAATTTATATGATATGAAATATATGATGAATTATGTGATATATGCTCGAGCTAGGTTAGAGCTTTGAAGGACTTATGTGAGGAATACGTTTGTTCTTAGAAGATTAGTTTTCATCATTAGAATAAGGGTTGAATTATTAGGGTTTAATTTATTTGAGACACATGATTTTTCAAGTAGGATGGTTTTCGATATGTGTTAACTTTTTGGTAATTCTATGCTTTGGCTATCCTAGGTCTCGAAATATTTATGTGATTTAGATGTTATGTATGATTTAGGTGGTATTAAAGAATTGATGTGATCATCGTGACTTCATCTGTTAGGGTATCTTCAGATTATTAAATAAGCCATGATAAGTGTACGTTAGTATTTATTGGAGGGGTTCTCGATATTAGAACAGTGATTGAAACGTAAGGGATTTATAGTGGTTACTAATTTTGGGGGTTGGATTAGTTTAGGATATGATAACTTTTGGATTTAGAATGGACATCAATACATAGATATGTATGATCCTTATGGTGTTGAGGTTTTCGGGAAACCCTAGGAAATTAATCTTAATTTTCGGCACTTTTAGATAGATATTACAAGCTGTAGTTCCTGTATGAAAGTTCTCGGTGTATTACATTTAGAGAAAAGATTTTGGTTTTGTATCACATTAAGTTTCGGTGTTGATACTTTGGAGTTTTTGGGATTTCATATTCAGCCTAAAGTTTTCGGAGTATTATGTGATGTTCTTTAGAATTTACTGTTTAAGATGTACGGTTTTCTGGAATTAATATAATTTTCGAAGGTGATCATAGCGATAAGAATTTAGATAATTTCAAGTTTTTGGAAGAATTTTGTTTTTACTTTGAATGAATTTTTTAGTGTGTTTTGTGACGTCAAGTGAACTTCGCGAATCGAACGAAGTTCGCGAACCAGTAGGGGTTTCGCCAGTTGACCGTGACTTCGAATTTAATCTCGAAACTTAATTATTTTAGACCAGTATAGTTTGAGAATTACCCTCATACTGATCATAACTATATGTTCAGAGGTCCGAGAGTTAGGAAGTCCACCAGATACCGTAACCGATTATCGCAGGAGGACATGTAGGTGAAACATTCATCTACAATGCGTAAACACGTATCTGATACTTATGTGTTTCTATGTAATTAAATGATTTACGTGTTTTATGTGTTTTACGTACACGTGGAAGCATGTTTTCATATAGCATCACATTTATATGCATAGAATATGCATATCATATCACAGGGGAGAGATACTCGTACCGTATTGAGACGGTAATACTTTGACGTACCGGTGAGCGGGGTAGTGTGAGATTGTTATGATTTTGTGACTCGTTGAGGAGTCGAGGTTGGTACTCATATGACACCTGACGGCAGACAGGCGTGATCGATCTGTCTACTCGGGCGTGAACGTCCCGAGGTGCAAAACCGTCGTGATTTGGTTTTTAGCGGAGGGACATTGACAGGGCAGTTGCGTGAACGTCGAAACGCTGTCAATGTCGGCAACCGCTTACGGAGGAGCGACCTAGTAGGGCAGTTGCGTGAACGTCAAAACGCTGCTAGTGTAAGCTTCCGTTATGTTATAGGCGCGCGAGGTGTCGAGTCTGACCTAGGGCCTGTGTTGTGTGATTTGAGATAGGATTGTAGAAAAAGAAAGAGTGAACATTGCATGTGACATTTGGGATCGGGAATGAGCGTTCACGTGCATAAATGCATTTTTATTCACCTACTGGGCAAATCGCTCAGTGTTTACGTTTTGTAGATACTGAGTCTGACGCCGATGCGCGTCAAGACTGAGGCGGCTGGTGGCGGTGCTCCACGGACTTTTGAGGGTGGGACGATACATGGATGACGACCTGTGGAGTGGCTTTAGGGCTTTCGTAATCTTGATATTTTGGGACTTTGGCTATGTATAGTGAAGACGATGTAGACAGATTTTATAGTTATGTATATTATTTTACGAAAAAGTTATTGTTAGACGGGCCTTCCGCGGCTTACGTTGCGGAAATTCGCCACTAACGCTAATTAGAAAAGTAGGGTCGTCACAGGTGGTATCAGAGCGTAGGCTTTAGATTCTGCAGACTGTCCATGTACTGCCGCTCAAAAGCCTGGAGAACCAGCATGGCCTGTAAGTCCAATACGTGAGTATGTGATTACGTGTTATTTGAAGTGCGCTTTGTATGAATGACGATAGATAATTATAGAAAATGATGAGAGAAAGGGTAGAGCATGTAGATGAATTTATCATCTTCAACACTTAAATAAATTCGAGTTAATGATTAATGACATGCCTTCATGATTTAATTTGATTTATGTGCTATTATGTGCTATCATGTTCTAGGAGTTTTATTTGATCTAGATAAATTTTCGAATATTGCATGTAGACGAAAACCCTAATTTCTGGATTAAAATGTGTGTTGACATTTCCTGTCATATTTCCTATGTGCTTAGACTTGTAAGAGTAAAAGAATTTCGAGTAGAGGAATTAACTCTTCGAGTAATTGAACTTATTTTGAGTCTATACAATTTACGTGGAATAATGAGGAAGTTCGAGTAGATGAGATGAGATTATTTACAGGTAGCATAATATTCTTGAACATAGGCTAATTTCGGGTAAGAAGATTCGAATCCAGCAATGATGACGGGTATGTTGAAATGCTTATAACCATACCCATTCCTATATTAGTTAATTTCAGGGGTCGCATGTTTATTCGTGCTGAATAAATATGTGACATAAGTGACAATGATTCCCGCTCTATTTAAGTACAACCACGTACCCCCATTATTCTAATTTGCTTAATATCAGAGCGCAGCAGAAGCGTGGTGGGAATAGAAATATGTATGCCTAGAGGGTATGGAGAATACACGAATTAAGGTTAGTCGTTGAACCGAACGTGAGTCCACCACTGAATTTCAGGGACGAAATTCTTTTAAGGGGGAGGATGTAATACCCGTAAAATTTAATACGGGATTACGGTGTAGTTGGCGGAATAACATTGTAACTTAGAAATTTTAATAAAGAAAATATAAGTTTTAGAAGCTTCAATTTCAATTAAATTGATTGCTCTAATGAAAGACGTATCCGAAAATATTAAATGGTCTAGTGGAATATTTTTGGACTTTTAAGTACGTTCTTATTGGTGAGAAATTTTCGTGGGCATATATATTATTTATACCAAAATTTTCACGAGTAAAGACTAAAAGTTTTCATTACATATATAATAAAATATTAAATGAGGTGGAAATATTAAGTTTTTAGGAGGGACTAAATTTTCGTGACTGACATTATATTTATATGTATAATGATTGGTTTACACACACATACGTATATAATAATATTACACCATGAAAGGACTTAGAAGCAAGCACACGTGGTGGCCATCAAGGTTATTATCAAGTATGACTAATAAGACTTTCTTAACCCTAAGGTAATTGTAAAGCATACACACGTGTCTATATACATATGATTATAGGTGTGGGTGAAAGGAAATTCATATAGAAGACTTAAACAACGAAAACTAAGCTTTAGTTAGACCCAACTTTTCATAGGATGTGGATAGCATAAGAAATGAAAGTCTTCGTCGTGGCCATACAAATATAAATATTATTAGTGATGGGGGATAAGGACGAACTTCAGAGAAATAAAATATTATGCATAAGATAAGGGAATGAGATAAGTACACTAACGAATCATTTCATGAAAACCCTGTGAACAACTAACGAAGAAAAGGGAAAGCATAGCATGAAAATAAGAAGGTACATGCTCCGATGTCTATGTAATTTATATGATATGAAATATATGATGAATTATGTGATATATGCTCGAGCTAGGTTAGAGCTTTGAAGGACTTATGTGAGGAATACGTTTGTTCTTAGAAGATTAGTTTTCATCATTAGAATAAGGGTTGAATTATTAGGGTTTAATTTATTTGAGACACATGATTTTTCAAGTAGGATGGTTTTCGATATGTGTTAACTTTTTGGTAATTCTAGGCTTTGGCTATCCTAGGTCTCGAAATATTTATGTGATTTAGATGTTATGTGTGATTTAGGTGGTATTAAAGAATTGATGTGATCATCGTGACTTCGTCTGTTAGGGTATCTTCAGATTTTTAAATAAGCCATGATAAGTGTATGTTAGTATTTATTGGAGGGGTTCTCGATATTAGAACAGTGATTGAAACGTAAGGGATTTATAGTGGTTACTAATTTTGGGGGTTGGATTAGTTGAGGATATGATAACTTTTGGATTTAGAATGGACATCAATACATAGATATGTATGATCCTTAGGATATGTATGATCCTTACAAGCTGTAGTTCCTGTATGAAAGTTCTCGGTGTATTACATTAGAGAAAAGATTTTGGTTTTGTATCACATTAAGTTTCGGTATTGATACTTTGGAGTTTTTGGGATTTCATATTCAGCCTAAAGTTTTCGGAGTATTATGTGATGTTCTTTAGAATTTACTGTTTAAGATGTACGGTTTTCTGGAATTAATATAATTTTCGAAGGTGATCATAGCGATAAGAATTTAGATAATTTTAAGTTTTTGGAAGAATTTTGTTTTTACTTTGAATGAATTTTTTAGTGTGTTTTGTGATGTCAAGTGAACTTCGCGAATCGAACGAAGTTCGCGAACCAGTAGGGGTTTCGCCAGTTGACCGTGACTTCGAATTTAATCTCGAAACTTAATTATTTTAGACCAGTATAGTTTGAGAATTACCCTCATACTGATCATAACTATATGTTCAGAGGTCCGAGAGTTAGGAAGTCCACCAGATACCGTAACCGATTATCGCAGGAGGACAGGTAGGTGAAACATTCATCTACAATGCGTAAACACGTATCTGATACTTATGTGTTTCTATGTAATTAAATGATTTACGTGTTTTATGTGTTTTACGTACACGTGGAAGCATGTTTTCATATAGCATCACAATTATATGCATAGCATATGCATATCATATCACAGGGGAGAGATACTCGTACCGTATTGGTACGGTAATACTTTGACGTACCGGTGAGCGGGGTAGTGTGAGATTGTTATGATTTTGTGACTCGTTGAGGAGTCGAGGTTGGTACTCATATGACACCTGACGGCAGACAGACGTGATCGATCTGTCTACTCGGGCGTGAACGTCCCGAGGTGCAAAACCGTCGTGATTTGGTTTTTAGCGGAGGGACATGGACAGGGCAGTTGCGTGAACGTCGAAACGCTGTCAATGTCGGCAACCGCTTACGGAGGAGCGACCTAGTAGGGCAGTTGCGTGAACGTCAAAACGCTGCTAGTGTAAGCTTCCGTTATGTTATAGGCGCGCGAGGTGTCGAGTCTGACCTAGGGCCCTGTGTTGTGTGTGAGATAGGATTGTAGAAAAAGAAAGAGTGAACATTGCATGTGACATTTGGGATCGGGAATGAGCGTTCACGTGCATAAATGCATTTTTATTCACCTACTGGGCAAATCGCTCAGTGTTTACGTTTTGTAGGACTGAGTCTGACGCCGATGCGCGTCAAGACTGTGGCGGCTGGTGGCGGTGCTCCACGGACTTTTGAGGGCGGGGCGGTACATGGATGACGACCTGTGGAGTGGCTTTAGGGCTTTTGTAATCTTGATATTTTGGGACTTTGGCCTATGTATAGTTGATATGGGGCAAACCCAATCAAAGGTATTTTTATATGTGGGGGCTCTGAATACTTAGTTAGCGGTAGATCGGTTATTATGCTATTTGTTAGATATACGAGGGTTGTTGATGCTGGGACGTAAACAGAAAGAACACAGGGGTTTACGTGGTTCGAATCCTTTTGGATTCTACGTCCACGGGGCGCTGGTGAACTGTCTTTCACTAAGTAGCAACACATGACACACTCATATAATCCTTACCTTCACTCTTGAAATATGGAAAATACGTCTAAGATATCTAAAGAGAGAATGTTATGTAAGTGCTTCTGTAGAGAGATAAAGATTCTTGAAAATATGGCCAAGTCCTCTTTTTATACCAGCTCCCCGCCGCTTGTTTTCTGCCAGGTTCCAGGATTTCTGGGGGGACGTACTACCTAGGATGCTTAGGAAAACTGACTGACTGCTTAGTGGGATGACATCTGCGATAGTAGCAGCCTTTTGCTCAGTGGTATCCTCTTGTAACAAAGCGACACGCGTCCCTGCAGCTGTCTTTCTTTCTATCCATCATTCCTGTACTTTTAGACACAACAGTCCTTCTCCCTTTGTCCGGTCCAAACTTGCGCCCGCCAGGTCCTAGCGGATGCTTGTAGGTCCTTCCCCCCAGGCAGATACTTCTTCATGGGCCTTCTTCTTTATGGGCCTTGTTGGGCCTTCCTTTGTTTGCTTTTTTCCGGCCCATCTTGATTGAGTCCACATCAACCACTCCCCTACTCTGATTTATTTTTGGGGGCCAAAAGTGAATTAGAGTAAAAAATGATAAGTTCAAACCTTACCTCATTTCAAGGGCCTTCTGTCATGCTCCCTTGAAAAGACATGCCCTTTCAATACCTCGGGAACCGCTTCTTTTTAAGAGGGGCTTCTGGAAGTCCACTCCTTATTTTTGAAAAGGGTACTCCGCCATTCAACAGGTACGTCTCTTTCTCTCTCTGTTTTATTTCATCTTCTTCCCTCGTCTCGATGGCTTCCACTGTTACAGCTTCAGCAAACCCTTCACCTTCCCCTACTCACTCCCACCAGTCGCTTTCTTCTGATACATCGTCTACTCCTCCAATTTCACAGCCTATCTCCCCTCTAGAAGCTCATACCCATCGTGCTGCGGTTCCTCCAACCAGCAATCGTCCCCGAACCCGTTCAGCTGTCGCTTCCGCCATGGCTTCCCATCCTCAGGATAAGGCGGGATCTGCTGATTCGCCGGCCGATACCCAAGGTTCGGTTGCACTCCCTGGTCCGCTGCCCCTTCCAAACCCTAGATCCGCCCCTTCTTCTTCCGTCGGGACCCCTTTGAGCATTTTCAAAGCTTCGACATGTTCGTCGACTGGCCTGGATGCTTTGGTGGAGGGGGGTTTTGTTTTCGAGGGTTATACGGTGAGGATACCCTCGCCGGATCAAAGGGCCGACCGGCCGCCCCCTTCGTGTTTGGCGTTTTGGGAAGCCCAGGTTAGGGCCGGGCTTCATTTCCCCGTTCCTCTCTTTCTGTCTGAAGTATCCAGGGCCTTCAAGGTCCCTCTTAATCAGTTTCAACCCTCCGCCATTCGTCTCCTCGTATCGTTCTTTGTGGCGGTGCGGGCTGTCGGAGGTGTTCCTTCCCCCGATTTGGTACTTTCCTAGTTTTCACTCAAGCTTCATGGCGCCTTCTTCTATCTCTCCTCTATTTCTTCCAGTTTGGGGGGAGAAACCCACTTTTTTGGTAAGAACCATAAAATGGACAAGGATTGGCATGGTGCGTATTTCTTCGTGGAGGCCCCAGGAGGTTCGTGGGATTTTCCTTGCGATAAGTGGGTGAATGGGGCCCCTCCTCGCGGCTCTGGTAAGTGCTCGAAAAGGAATCTGAAAGCCTTGGCTGCTTTGAATGCCCATGCTGAAGAGCATGGTTCCCTGAGCCCTTCTTCCTTAGTCAGATTCCCGGGGGTCCTGCATCATTTTGGGTTTTCGCCCTCCTTTGCCAGCCTCTCTTTCGAGGGTAACTGTGGTCGTTGTTCTGTCTTCACGGTTTTCTGATACCGTTATTTTTGCTAACTCTTTTGTTGGGTGCAGGGATGACAGGCTCATGGCTTAATCTGCTGGCGAATGTAGAGGAAAGGAATGCTCCCTCACCCCCTGGTACTGATAGACCTGCCCCAGTTCCTAACCTCCCAATACTTCCCGGGGCCCTGGACATTCGGGCTGAGGTTGGTCGGTCCCCACCCAAGGATTCAGGGACTTCTGAACTGCCCCCAGCTTCCTCAGCTCCTAAGGCAAAGCGGAAAGCTGGCTCTTTGGCAAAGCCTGCCAAAAAGTCTAAGAAGAAGTTACCCCTTACTGAAGGCGAGGGAGATGAGGCTCCAGTCGAAGCTCCTCAGGAAGGGCTTCAACGAGAGAGCCCACCTCCTTCCGGGGGTTCCGTGGCCAGAGTGGGATTGGCGACATTGAGCGGCCTGGTCCCCGCAGAGGATAGGGAGGTGTTTGCCAATAGGTCCTCCGCAGAAAATGAGGCAGAGCTTGCCTATCATCTTTCCAAGGTACGTCTCTGGTCGCTCTCAGTGGGTACTCCTTCCTGCTTGTCTTGTTTTTAGAGTTCCTCCGAGTAGCCTGTGCCTTCTCTGTTCTTCTTGTCTTAGGATTTCTTTTTTCGTGGTACCTAGGTGATAGGTCTGGTATCTGTGAAGTCTTCTGAGAGCTCGTTGGTGCTGGAGTTGGAGGGGCGAATTAAATCCCTCCAGGAGCAGCTAGAGCAAGTTCAGGCCAGTCTGGCCGCCCGTGACAAAACAATCGAAGAGATTCAAGCTAAGTTCGAGAATGAGAAAGAGAGACTGGAGGAAGAGAAGAGAGAGCTGGCCAAGCGGTATGAGGAGCTGCTCGAGTCCTCAGAGAAGGAGAAAGAAGATCATGCGGCCCTTCTGAAGCTGCGTGAGGAGGAGCTCCAGAGCTCCTTTGCCAAGGAGAAAGCGAAGTGGGACGAAGATTTCGTCCGCATGACAGAAGTTCATGGGCCGGTCGAGCTGGAGGCCATGAAGGTGGAGGGCGCTCAGATTTGTCAGCGTCACCTTTTGTCGACTGCAGCTGGTCAGAAGTTCCTGGAGGACCTGGCCAAAGATTGGCGTCTGGCGTATCTGGAGGACCCTGTCTCCCTCGGGGACTTCGTCCCCTTCATGCAGCACTACTTTCTGGGGGGCCATCGTGCAGGATCCGCCGGTATTGCTGTCGTTCCCGCTCTCAAGGACCTTCCTCCCCCTGCCTCCTTCAAAGGGGATCCGCTAGCTGAGGAAAATCCCTTGTTCTGGCGCCCCTCTGCTGAGAAGCACATGGCAGTTGTCGCCCAGGGCGATATCTCCGACCTCCCTGGCATCGTTTTCTACCCTGTGGATTCTTCTGTTTAGTTTTCTTTTCTTTGTGTTGTGTAATGGACCTTTTTCCTTTTATGCTTTTGCGGACAGTTGTTTTTCTAGTGGGGGAGCTTAACTCCCCTGCTTTCGTATGCTTTTGCTGAGGTCCCCCTTTTCCTTGTAATGTGGGACCTCTTTTATTAAGTATCTTTTTCCTTCCGTGCTTTTCTTTGTTGAATTTAGTCGTACTTCACCAGCACCTCGTTAAATTCGGGAGCCAAGTACAAATTATACACGCCTTTGGTTGTAAGGACCATCATCCTTATTCAAAGGTGTCACATAGGCGCTAGGCTCTCTTTGTCCGTAGCGAATTCAGTAATGTAAGCCCGAAGGTCTTAAAAAGTGGGGGACTACCCCACCGTTTTACCCTGGTTATAGCGCCAGCTACGCTAAGGTACCTATACACGTCGCAGGCCTTACTGGGGACCTTTGATGTCCTGTACGCCACAGCTCGTCAGCGGTGGTATCTTGTACGCCCTCACGGGCATCTTTCACATCGCAGACCTGTGGCCTTTAATGTCGGGTACGCCGCCGACCCGTCGGTTTTTGGCATCATCACACGTCGCAGGCTATCGGCCTTTGATGTCTTTGTACGCCGCAGGTCCGTCGACCCTTGGTATCGTTTCACGTCGCGGGCTGTTAGCCCTTGATGTCGTTGTACACCGCAGGTCCGTCGACCTTTGGTATCGTTTCACGTCGTGGGTTGTTAGCCCTTGATGTCGTTGTACACCGCAGGTCCGTCGACCCTTGGCATCAATTGTAAGTACACTTTGTTATGACAAAACGTTTATATTCCGCTGGGGAGGTACGCCTCGTTAAAACCTTATCTGGGCAAAACCTCCCTTTGAGGCAAAATCCCAGATGAAGGAAAAAGAATACGTCCCCTCCCTTTCTTACATAGTAGTGTTACACATAAAACTTTTTTAAGTTAGAGACATTCCAAGGACGGGGCAAGGACCTCCCCTTGGCATCTTCTAACTCGTAGGCTCCACCTCCAAGCACCCTCGTCACGCGATAGGGCCCTTCCCAGGGAGCTTCCATCTTCTTCAGGGGTCGTAGGACATCGGCCCTCCTCAGTACTAGATCCCCTTGTTGAAATCCCCTTGGTCGGATTCTCCTATCGTACATTGCCTTCACACGGCTCTTATATCCTTCGGTCCTTACGTGGGCCTCTTCTCGTATTCCTTCGACGAGGTCCAGGTCCTCCCTTCTTAATTGCGCGTTCTCCTCTTCGTCATATGTCATCAGGCGGTGTGTCTCGATGCCAATTTCAGCTGGTATTACTGCGGCCGAACCGTACACTAGCTGAAATGGCGTTTCTCCTGTTGCCTTGCGACGGCTCGTTCGGTAAGCCCAAAGGACAACATCCAGCGCCTCTACCCATTTGTTCCCATCCTGCTCGAGTCGGGCCTTGATCCCCCTGAGGATGGTTCGATTGGAGACTTCGGCTTGCCCATTTGCTTTGGGATGTCCCACCGCCACGAACCTCTGAGTCACCTTCATGCCTTCACAGAATTGTCGTGTCTAAGCCCCGCAGAATTGGGTTCCGTTATCTGAAATGAGGATCCTGGGAGCCCCATAGCGGCAGCAGATGTTCTTCCACAGGAATTCGATCACCCTTTCCTCGTCTATTCGCGCTACTGCCTTAGCTTCGATCCATTTGCTGAAGTAATCTACCGCCACAATAACGAACTTCTTTTGCGCTTTTCCTCGAGGGAATGGACCAACTATATCGATCCCCCATTTATCGAAAGGACATGGAGATTGCATCGTCCCCAGGGTTTCCGCGGGAACGTGGATTCTGGGACCATACATCTGGCAATTACTGCATCTCCTGATCAGGTCCTTGGCGTCTTTGATGATGTTGGGCCAGAAGTATCTGGCCCTGACTACTTTCCTAGTGAGGGATTTATATCCTGCATGGTCCCCCGCACATCCTTCGTGTATTTCTTCAAGTATCTTCTTGCCCTCCTCTTTGGAGAGACACCGGGCGTATGCGCGTACGAAAGATTGTTTGAAGAGACAGTCGCCTATCAGGCAGAACCTCTGTCGGTATCTCCTTATGTCCTTCTGGTTGGAGTTTCTTAGGGTGGCTAAGATAGGGGCCCTCCAATCATTCCTTTCTTCTATGTCTGCCACGAACTCCCCTGCTTCTTCCTTGTCTACGGCGAGGTAGGTAATACCTTCTTCTTTGAGAGCCGGTCCGGAACTTGCTGCCTTTGCTAAATAATCGGCTTTGTGGTTTTCCTCCCTGAGGACCTGTACAATCTCATAGGAATCGAAAGCTTTCGTTAGCTCCTCAACCTTTTTACCATATTCGACCATCTTTTCATCTCTCGCTTCATAGTTCCCCCTCACTTGCTGTACCACCAACTGCGAGTCCGAGAATAGGGTAACGTCTCGTGCTCCCAGCTCCTTCGCAATTCGCAGACCATGGATGAGGGCTTCGTATTCTGACTCGTTGTTGGAGGCCTGAAAATGGAAAGTGATGGCAAAGCGGAGCTCCTCTCCCTCAGGGTCGATGATGAGAACTCCTGCTCCCGATCTTTGGAAAGTGGCGGACCCATCTACATACACTTTCCACCGACATTTGGGAGGTCCCTTGGTGGTTTCGAGGACGAAGTCTGAGAGGGCCTGGGCCTTTATGGCGGTCCTTCGCTCGAACTCCACATCGTACTCCCCTAATTCGATGGCCCATTTCACCATCCTTCCTGATAGATCTGGCTTGTCTAGTGTCTGCTTCAGAGGGAAGTTGGTCCGCACGCTCACTTTGTGTGATAGGAAATATGGCCGAAGTCGGCGAGCAGATGTCATTACTGCTAGTGCAGCCTTCTCGACCTCGGAGTATCTAGTTTATGCATCCAGCAGTACTTTACTTACGAAATAGATGGGCCTCTGGGAGGTCCCTTCCTCTTTTAACAGGACGGAGCTTATTGCGTGGTCCCCTATGGAGAAATATAGTACCAGCACGTCCCCAATCAAAGGCTTAGTCAGAAGTGGGGTGTTGTGAAGGTACTCCTTCAGTTCTTCAAAGGCTTGCTGGCATTCCTGGGTCCACTCGAATTGCTGGTTCTTTCGCAGTACCTTGAAGAAGGTTAGGCTCCTTTTGGCCGAGTGGGAGATAAACCGACTAAGGGCTGCCAACCGCCCCGTGAGCCTCTGGACTTCCTTGACGCCCTGGGGAGGTTGCATCTCCAGGATAGCTTTTACTTTCGCGGGGTTTACCTCAATACCTCGTTGTGTCACCATATAGCCCAGGAACTTTCCCGATCTTACTCCGAATGCACATTTTTCGGGGTTCAGCTTCATGCCGCTTCCTCTAATTGCTTCGAACGCCTCCTCCAGGTCCCTGGTATGATCAGTGAGGTGTATAGACTTCACGAGCATATCATCTACGTACACCTCCATGTTCCGGCCTAACTGCTGCTTGAAGACCTTATCCACCATCCTTTGGTACGTGGCTCCCGCATTTTTAAGTCCGAAGGGCATTCGCACGTACCCGTATGTTCCCCCTGGTGTCACAAAACAAACTTTATCAAAGTCATTTGATTCAGGACTTACCTGGTGATAGCCCTGGTAGGCGTCCATCATGCTGAGGACCTCACACCCTGAAGTGGAGTCTACAAGCTGGTCTATCCTGGGCAGCGGGTAGTGGTCCTTGGGACAGGCCTTGTTGAGGTCCCTGAAATCGATACACATTCTCCACTGCCCATTTCCCTTCTTTACTAGAACAGCATTAGCCAACCAAGTGGGGAACTGGATCTCCTGGATGTGGCCCGCTTGAAGCAATTTGTCGACTTCTTCCTTCAAGGTCTGCGCCCTTTCAGCCCCGCACAATCGGAGTCTCTGCTTAATGGGTTTGGTGCCAGGTAGGACGTTTAGATGATGTTTGGCTATATCAGGGCGGATGCCTGTTGTAATACCCGTAAAATTTATACGGGATTATTTTAATAATATTCGGACGGTATGAAGTCGTCGAACATACACCGATTTTCTTCCCGAGTCAAGACAAGAATTTAGAATTCGACCCGATAATGAAAAATAATGGCCCAATTGTGAGAGATAGACTAGAATTGAGAATCTTAGCCCAATAAAATATAATAATAATAATTATTATTAAAAAAAAATAGTAGAGGCCGAAATATTTTTAAGAGAGATGGACCTCCCAACACATCATCACCTTAGACCATAAATGTTATAATATTAATGGAATCAAAACAAAGCAAATAAAACAAAACAAACCAACTCAAAACTAAAATAAACAAAATTAAAAATAAATTAGTACCCTACTTTATTACCCTAAAATATTTAACAACTCAACTACAATAAAAGGGATGGGGTGACGAAAAAAAAAAAAAAAGTGGAATAAAAGAGAATAAAGTGATGTCCAAGTACTTGTATACAAAAATTCAAAGTCATACAATGCCACCTAATATACCATAATAATAGAATAAATAGGACTAAGCATTCAATAGACAAAAACATGCAATAAGAGAGGAGGGACCGAGAGAGATAAGTGGAGAAAGATAAAAGAAAAGAAAAAGGGAGAGAAAGGGGAGAGAGAGGCCGAGAGGGAGAGAGGGGGAGAGGGAGAGAAGGAAAGAAAAGAAAAGAGGAAAAAGAAAAGGAAAAGCTCACGGGCGAGGAAGAGCTCGGGATCGAAGGGTCGGGATCACACTCGTAACACCACGTTCTACGGATTAAGGTAGGTGAAGATCACCTACATACGTAAACATTATTAGGATTTGTGAATTTTACGTGTTTTGCATGTTATTCATCGAGTTCTTCGTGTTTATCTGATAATAATAATTTGCTTGCATGAATTTTTCGTTGGTTAGCTTAGGGAGCATGAGATTGAGCATTGTTAGATCTATGAATATTTGGAAATAGGGATAGAGGACTTTAGATTAAGAGGATAGAGCAAAAATTGGGGAGAATTAGGGTTTCTTTATTCATTTCGGCCTGGAGGTTAAACAAATTCATATCTTACAATCTAGACCTCAGATTAAAAATCCCTTTGGACAGAATTTAGAGTTGAAAGTCTTTTATCTGTGGTTAAAATTTCAGGACCATCGGACATCATTTACCCCGTGATCATTGAAAAATACGAAACTGTTGCAAAACAGCCTATAAAATAGTTACTTTTAAAAATTTAGGGACTTAATCGAGATTTTACAAAAATCTGGGGAGTCTGTGTTATAAAATCCCGAACAAAGAATATTTTTAAAGAAATATAAAGCATTTAAGACATATTTAAAATTCGGAATAAATAATTGGGGTCCTTTGTGCAATTTTCAAAAATTCGGGTACTAAATTGATAAGTTTCAAAAATTTGGGGACTAAAAATGTAAAAATTCAAACAGGGAATATTTTAATGAAAACACTGAATTTCTTTTGGAGAGAAATTAGAATTTTTCAAAAGTTGTGAATGCTAAATTGGAACTTTTCAAAAGTTATTGGGGACTAAATAATATTTGATAAGGACCAAATTGAAACTTTTCAAAAGTTTGAGTACTAAAAATTTATCTTGAGTTTCAGCTAGAGTACAAATGAAATTTTCAGAAACTTTTAGGTTTTTAAATAAATAGTTTAAAACTTGACCGGGTTAAATTATAATTTTCAAAATTTTGGAAGGGTTAAATAAATAATTAAAAATGGCCGAGGAGTTTTGTTGCAAAATTACAGGATATTAGAATAATTAAATTTTCATTAAATTTGATTGGAGTCAAACGTAAATTTTGGGAAAAACACTCGGAACTAAAAATAAATAATTATTAAAATCGGTAGGGGTCGAAAATTAAATTTTCAGAAATTTATGGGGTTAAATAAATAATCAATAAATGAGGTTGAGGTCAATTTCAAATCTCTAGAAACTTTTGAGTTTAAATAAATGATTAATGAATTCGGTTGGAGTCATTATGCAATTTTCGGAAATTCCGAGGGGTTAATTGTATTTCTAAAATATTTTTGAAACTTAATCTAAAACTGGAGTTGGAGTGAATCGTAAGGTAGAAAGAATTAAACTTATAAATTTTAGTTTAAGATCGAGAGGGAATTCTGTGGTTACGGTTTCGGGCCGATTAAAAATCGGAACGCGGGCTTTGGGCCCGAATTATTTGTCGAATGTTGATGTTGGGAATCGGGCCGGGCTAATACCTCGGGCCGATATGTAATGTGGAAAGGATATGTTGCGTTTTATGTGCTGCATTTTTATTTGCACGGCATTTGCATACACGTGTTTACGAGGGGAGTACGGAGTTATGAAAGTGTTGTCTAGAGACACGAGTGAGATGGTTTATGAATGAGAAATGTTGATGAGTTGTATGAGTGAGGTTAGGACTAAGGCACACTTTATATGGAGGGAGTGGGGCCTCCCGAGCTACTGACCCCTTGTGGGGAGTGGGGCCTCCCGAGCTACGGACCCCTGCGCGCGCGTGTTGCCTTTAGTACCTAAGCCTCGGGCCCTGATGTGATGTGATGTGATGTGATGTGATGAAATGAGATATGAGAAAAGAGTCGAGCGTGTATTTTGTGAGTTATGTCGGGATTGGGGTGTGAGAGCATTTGCATTGCATGTTTTCATGGGCAAAAGCTCAGGGTTTACGTATGTAGGTGAGGCGGCTGATGGCGGTGACTCCACGGTCTTTTGAGTGCGGGGCAGTACATGGAACGCGACCTGTGGAGTATTTCATTCATGTTTCGTATTGTTACTATTTGGGCTTCGGTCTAATACAATAATATGTGTGTTGTAAAACAATTTTTTTTATTTACGGGTTTAGACTTTTGGGCTTCGGCCCAGTACTTGAATATTATTATGTAATAACAAATTTTTATTAAATGGGCTATCCGCTGCTTACGCTGCGTATAACCCGCCAAAATACGTATTTAAGAAGTAGGGTCGTTTTACCTGTCATATCCTTCGGGGAAATGCGAATAAGTCCGCGTTCCTCTGCAGACATCCAACAAGCTCCTTCGTGGCTTGCTCCCCTAGATGTGTCCCTATTTTGGTGGTCCTCCCTGGTTGATCAGGGTACAGCTCTACGTTGACTAGCTCCTTATCTGGTTCGGGCTGCAAGCTCGTAGGTCCCCCTCCTTCGACCTTGATCCTCTTGTCTCGACCGCTTCCTTCTCTAACGTCCTCTTTTCCCTTGGTTACTGCCTTAACTTCATTGGCGTAGCATCGGCGGGAACTTTGCTGATCCCCCAATATTTCTCCGACATGCTCCCCTACGGGGAACTTAATTTTCAAGTGGTAGGTAGAGGGGATTGCTCTGAACTCGTTGATGGCAGGCCGTCCCAGAATGACATTGTAAGAGGAGGAGATGTCAACCACAAGGAAGTTGATCGTTTTCACAATCCGAACGGGATCTCTTCCCATTCCGACGGGTAACGTTATTTCTCCCAGGGGTTGTATCCCTGGTCCCCCGAATCCGTACAAGGCCGTGGAAACGGGTCGTAGCTCTACTCCCAGGTCCATTTTTCTGAAACAGTCTAGGAATAGGATGTCAGCTGAGCTCCCCCCGTCTATAAAGACTCGGGACACGTCGTATCCGGCGATATCGGTGGTGATGACCAAGGCATCGTTATGTGGTCTCGTGATGTCTTCTTCATCCTTCGGCCCGAATTGTACGTTCGCGATGGCCTCCGTGTGCCCTACTAATCCCCCGGGCCGGAGTTCCTCAGTTGTCCTGGCATAAGATTTCCTAGCTCGATTGGAATCCCCACCGCTGGGACCTCCGATAATAATCAGGATGGGGGTCCTGGGCTGCCCTGGAGGACCTTTGTCTGCCGGAGGTGGCAGCGGTTTACCCTTATTCGGCGTAGGTCCCCCTCTTCCTTTTCGTTCTTCCGGGGGATGGGCTCAGGCCCCCGCTTAACAAACTCCTTCAAATGTCCCGCCTGTATAAGTCTCTCTATCTCGTCCTTCAAGTGATAGCAATTGTTAGTATGGTGCACGTATTCATTATGGTAACGACAATATAAGTTAGAGTAAGGTCTAGAGGGTCCTGAGGATCCAGCGAGGGGCTTTCTTAAGGCTGGGTGTCGTCCCGCTACCGCTAAGACCTCCTCAGGATTAGCACGTAGTGGAGTGAACCTCCGTGGGGCCCTGGCCGGAGATCCCCAAGGCTCTTTGTGAGGCAGACGCAGAGGTGGCCTCGCATGTCCTTGGCTTCTCACGGCCCATTCCCTCTTTGGCGTGGTTATCTGCTTTTCCTCTTGCGCCTTGGCCATCTTGCTCTCTTCCAAGTTAATATACTTGTCTGCCCTCAGCAATAGGTCCTCGAAAGTCGGCGGTGGTCTCTTGGAGAGAGAAGCGAAGAAGTCCCCATCTCGAAGTCCGTTTATCAGGGCACTAACCTTAACAGAAGGCGTAGCCGTCGGTACCTCCAAAGCTGCAATGTTGAACCTGCTTATGTATGCCCGTAGGCTCTCATTCTCCCCTTGCCATACTTGGAAAAGTGACATGTCGGACTTAGGCTGCTTTCGGGCGCTGGCGAACTGAGTGATGAATATCAGCTGAAATTCTACAAAAGATTTGATAGATCCCGGTGCTAACTGGCTGAACCATTGTTGGGTTGCCCTTACTAAGGTGGTTAAGAACACTCTGCATTTGACCCCATCCGAGAAATCATGGAGCAGGATGGTGTTCTGAAACGCAGGACGTGTTCCACGGGGTCTGTCGTCCCATCGTATTCGTACAGCAACTGTTTGAAGTTAGATGAGACCTCCCCCACCAGTAGCTCCTTTGCAAAAGGTGTCCCCGCAACTAACCCTTCTCCTATCCTTGGCGGCATGGTTCTGCTTCTGACACCGTCCACTACCTGCTTAAGGTCCGCCAGTTGGTCCCTCAGCTCTTTCTCTCTTTTGGTCCAAGTTTCCTCTTTTTCCTCTGGGCGTAGCGTGACCTTTTTCCTTCTTTTAGAGCCTTCGGCCCCCTTAGCGTGGTCCGGGGCTTTGCTGACGGACTCGTCAGAGATCAGCGTGGGAGTTCTCACATCCCTTTCTGGCTGATCCGCCTTTTTTGGCTCCTCCTCCTTCCCCCGAACCTGTTCCGCAGCTCCCCCACGTCCCTCAGGTTGCTTGGGGGGTTCTTCTTCCTTCCTAGATTCATTCTCCGATCCCGACAATCGCTTGCTATGTTCAGAGGGCGTCGCCTGAGGCTGCGGCTGCGTCTCGTTTTCCCCAGTTACTTCTGTGAACTTACCGTCTACTTGCTCAGTCTCGACACGTGGCTGGGCCCTTTTCCGTTGTCTCCTTTTCTTTCTTCTCTCAGCCAGGGTGCTATTAACAGTGTTGCGCACCAAGAGGTCTAACTGCGCGGCAGTCAAGGTGATTGGTGTTTCTGGCGATATCACAACAGGAGTAGGTGCCGGGGTGGCGCCCTGCCCTGCCGTATCGCCCCCTGCCACCTCCCTGAATTGCGGGTCCAAGTTTTTCGGTATGGAGGAGTCTCCCTCCATCAGCGTCCTCACGTTCCTTGTCTTATCCCTGTAACACAAAAATAAAAAACATACGAGAAATTTTTCAACACAACCTCGTACCTTGCTCAAGAAATTTCTCACGCCTTTAACTCCGAGTTTCCCACAGACGGCGCCATTTGATATGGGGCAAACCCAATCAAAGGTATTTTTATATGTGGGGGCTCTGAATACTTAGTTAGCGGTAGATCGGTTATTATGCTATTTGTTAGATATACGAGGGTTGTTGATGCTGGGACGTAAACAGAAAGAACACAGGGGTTTACGTGGTTCGAATCCTTTTGGATTCTACGTCCACGGGGCACTGGGAACTGTCTTTCACTAAGTAGCAACACATTACACACTCATATAATTCTTACCTTCACTCTTGAAATATGGAAAATACGTCTAAGATATCTAAAGAGAGAATGTTATGTAAGTGCTTCTGTAGAGAGATAAAGATTCGTGAAAATATGGCCAAGTCCTCCTTTTATACCAGCTCCCCGCCGCTTGTTTTCTGCCAGGTTCCAGGATTTCTGGGGGGACGTACTACCTAGGATGCTTAGGAAAACTGACTGACTGCTTAGTGGGATGACTTCTGCGATAGTAGCAGCCTTTTGCTCAGTGGTATCCTCTTGTAACAAAGCGACACGCGTCCCTACAGCTGTCTTTCTTTCTATCCATCATTCCTGTACTTTTATACACAACAGTCCTTCTCCCTTTGTCCGGTCCAAACTTGCGCCCGCCAGGTCCTAGCGGATGCTTGTAGGTCCTTCCCCCCAGGCAGATACTTCTTCATGGGCCTTCTTCTTTATGGGCCTTGTTGGGCCTTCCTTTGTTTGCTTTTTTCCGGCCCATCTCGATTGAGTCCACATCAATAGTGAAGACGATGTAGACAGATTTTTATAGTTATGTATATTATTTTAGGAAAAAGTTATTGTTAGACGGGCCTCCCGCGGCTTACGTTGCGGAAATTCGCCACTAACGCTAATTAAAAAAGTAGGGTCGTCACAGTTTTCTCCCTCCCATTCACTTGGTTTCTCTAAAAAATTTTGGTCCTATTTAACTTTATCAATATGGTGCATTAGGTGGCTTTTGATGACTTGATCTTTGTCTACAAGTGTTTGGGATGCCATTTATTCTTTTCTCCTCCATTATTTCCGCCACCTTTCCCCTCATCTCTCTATTTGATTTGTTAATCCTTGTCCTTGTATGATAAAGATTTGCAAAGATTTTATTTTATTTTGTTTGTTTTATTTTTTTTTTGAGTCGGTTGGTTTTGTTTTATTTGTTTTGTTTTTTATTCTATTAGTATTATAGTTTTTATGGTCATGGTAGTGAGGTAGGTCCCTCTACTTAACTTAATTCGCCACTTTTAATTTATTTTATTTTTTTAATTTTTTTTAAAAATTATTATTTTATTTATTGGGCCAAGATTCTCCATTTCTAGTCTACCTCTCAAAATTGGGCCATTATTTTTCATTATCGGGTCAAATTTTAAATTCTTGTCTTGACTCGGGAAGAAAATCGGTGTATGTTCAAAATCGACTTCATACTGTCCGAATATTATTAAAATAATCCCGTATAAATTTTACGGATATTACAGTATCCACCATATCCTCAAATTCTGGAATGATCTCATCCTCTTGCTCATGGATTTCTTCCTCCTTATCTCTTTGAAAATCCTGCCATTTTCCTGTCAAAGAGGTCTCCACCTCAAACTGAGCTCTCTTCAACAATTCAGGCTCATTCCCCTTCTTTCTTTCCCTTCAGCAGAATGCTTTCCCAGGTATGCCATTTCTGATTCCACAAACCTGACATCTCTGCTAATGAGACACCTTTTATTTCTTGGTTCAAGGCTCCAGAGCTTGTACCCTTTAACTCCCTCTGGGTACCCAATAAAGATGGCCTTGATAGCTCTTGATTCCAACTTATCCTGCTTAATGTGTGCATATGCAGTACAACCAAAGATCCTCAGATGCTGCAGATTTGGCTTTGTACCACTCCAAAGTTCTTCTGGTGTTTTGTATTCAATGGCAGTTTAAGGGAACCTATTCACCAAGTATGTGGCAGTAGCTAAGGTTTCAGCCCAGAAAGACTTTGGCAGTCCAGCACTTATCATCATACATCTGGTCCTTTCAAGTAGAGTTCGATTCATCCTTTCAGCTAGTCGATTCTGTTGAGGGGTGTATGGAACAGTATGATGTCTCTTAATCCCCTCTGCCTCACAGAACTTATTAAACTCAGTTGAACAGAACTCGAGCCCATTATCGGTCCTTAGCATCTTCACCTTCTTGCCTGTTTGAAGCTCAACTGATCTCTTCCAGATTTCGAACTTTTCCAAAGCCTCATCTTTGGTTTTGAGCAGGATGGTCCAAACTTTCCTAGAGTAGTCATCTATTATTGACATGAAGTACTTGGCTCCACCATGGGACACTACACTGGCTGGCCCCCACAAATCTGAGGGCAGATAATCCAAGAGAGCTTTGGAGATGTGTTTTCCAGTCCCAAACCTTACCCTGTGTGACTTTCCAAATACACAATTCTCACAAAACTTAAGCTTTTCCAGCTTTCCCTCTCCAAGCAGTCCCTGTTTAGACAGTTCAAGCAATCCCTTTTCACTTACATGCCCCAATCTGTGATGCCACAGAGTTGCTAAGCTCAGATCTGAGTTTGCCACATTTGCTGTCCCAATTACTGTGGTCCTAGGAGTGAGTATACCCCATTTTTCTTTACTCCCTTCATTACTAACAGAGCCCCTCTGAACACTCTTATTTGGCCATTCCTTGCATCAACTACATAGCCTAAATCATCCAACATGCCTACTGAAATCCGATTCCTTTTTAGTTCAGGGATGTATCTCACATCCTCAAGGATAAGCTCACTGTCTGTGTGCAGTTTTAGCTGCACAGAGCCAATACCTTGAACCTTACAAGGTGTATCATTCCCTAGAAGTACTCTACCTCCTTCAATCTTCCTGAAGTTTGTCAGCCAAGACTTGTTTGAGGTCATGTGATAGGAGCATCCAGAGTCTAGGATCCACTCCTTAAATTTGTCAACTTCTGTCACATTAAGGACTTCTGCAGAGTCATAGCCTCCTGACACATTTGAAGCCTCACCATCACTCCCAGACCTTGGCTGTTTTGACTTGTTCCTCTGCGGGCAGTTTCTCTTTAGGTGACCTTCCTCTTGACAGTGGTAGCACCTAAACTTCCCTTTGGACTTTGATCTGCCTTTCTTGTACTTCTTTTTCTGATCCCTGACTTGTGTTCTGCCTCTAACATTTAGACTTTCTCATGGACCTTCGAGCCTTGTATCTGATTTCATGTTCAGCTACCTTGAGTGTATTGCAGCCAATACATCTTCCAGACTCAGCTCTTCATGAGCATATAGCAATGTTTCCTTGAAATTGTCATAGCTCTTTGGCAGAGAGTTCAGAAGCATGATTGTGTTGTCCTCATCTTCAATAAAAACTTCAATATTTTCCAGGTCTAGTATTAGTTTAGACCAATTATCAATCTGCTCATCTATAGGTCTATCATCAGTCATCTTGAAAGAATGCAGAGCCTGCCTCAGGTACAGCTGATAAACGCATTTCAATGCGTTTATCGTAGTATTTATTCGAGGTATAATAGAGCTTTAGCAATCAATTTATGCATTTATTCGATATATTTACACTTATTGTGTTGTTAAAGGAGCTTAGGACGAGTTTCGGGCGAAAAGGAGCGAAACGAGGCAAAACGGCGCGAAAAGGGGTAACACTGCCTCCGGTCACGGCCAGACGCATTACGCGTCACGGCCGTGACGAGGGACATAGAGCATAGGCAGTCCCGCTGACGATGGTCACGGCCGTGACTGGTGATGCCCCAAGCCGTGACGCACGGCAGAGAAGCTGACTGATGATGGTCGGCCGTGACCGACAATGCACTTGGCCGTGACCAAGGGCAGAAAGTGACGAAACGCGAGCGATGTTGGTCACGGCCGTGACGGCCCATGTCCCAGGCCATGACCGACACGGGAATCAGTATAAAAAGCCCAAATTCGACCCAGAAAAAGACACCACTTACCAGAGATTAACCCTAATCATCGAGAGACGAAAATTAGCACAAAAGAACGCAGAATCGCATCCCGGAGCGCAAGAGACGGATCATCGACGAAATCACGCTCAAGTTAACGAAGAACGAAGAATCTTCAACGTTCCCATCGCAGATCATCCGTATATCAAGAACATGAATTCTTCGCCCTTACCCTTTGTTTCTTTCGTTGTTTTCTCGTCTATCATGCATAGCTAAATCCCGTTTGTGTTTGGGATTAGATGAACGCTAGGATAATTCGTAGTTAAGACGTGTATTATCGTGACTTTGTGTTTTTGACTATTTATCGTTCTATGAATATGTTTCGTCGCATTAAAAAATCTATGTGTTAAAGTGATTGCGGGGAAAAACGTTTAGGGCGACAGCTAAACAACGTTTAGGCCGTTCATAGAAGATAGGATTCGAGTATAGGGCGAAAGCAAATACTCGATCCTCGCCGTTAGTAATTATTCAATTTTAGATCCCCGCGAGCGTTTAGCGCGACAGCAAATTCGCGAGCGGGTAGGAAATTACTGCGACTTAGTCTAAATCACTTAGGAGCGATTTTATTGTCTTAGCCGATACTACCTAGCGGGATTCGAATCCCGAGCACATCTTTATCATCTGAAGCTTTGTATCAGTTTCAAGCGTGTTATTTGAATCTCTAGTTGATTTAGGAGCGATCTGTTAGGTTAAGTCGTCAAACAATTTGCGTATTTTATTAAGGTTAAATATCGAGTCGATAGGTCATTACTAGTACTTGATTTATTCCTCGTGTTCGATACTCGTTTACTCACTTTACTACACTACAAACGATAGGTCCACTGCCTATCGCACGTCGGTGACAGTAATTCAGTATTCGTTTTAATTATTACTTGTCGCACTTTTCATTCACACACCACGTGTCGATCAAGTTTTTGGCGCCGTTGCCGGGGAGTAGATTGATATTAGGAACACCGTAGTTCGGTACTTTAGCCACTGTGATTTCGACGTTTTCTTTGTTTTTACTGTTTGCGTTATTTGTGTTATTTGCATTAGTTGTTTTCATGCGTCGTTATTGATTTCGTATTCTTATTCGGCGTATTTGTTTACTTTTTTGCTAATTTTTATTTCTCACTCATTGAAGGCACGATTCAGTGGTGAATGACCCGAAGCCATCCATCGGGTCCCATCGTTGACGCAGACCCGGATTTTGAGCGGAAGTTACGAAGGAAACTGAAGTACGATACCGAAGGAGCATCCACCAGCTCTCAGGATCCGTTAGTCTGTTATTCAGAGGATATTTCGCAGGAATCCATCCAAAACTCACGTGTAGAGACAGCCGTAGATAGTCCCAATACAGAAGTAGACATGGCGGACCACCGAGTGCTCGTCCACAACATTCCAGAGGAGGAACCATCGCTTCAAGACCTCCTCACCGAGCTAGGCGGTACGGAATCGGCGATTGTCATCCCGCCGATCGAGAACAACAATTTTGAACTGAAGCATTCTTGGCTTCAGATGATTTTCCAGACGGCCCAGTTCGAGGGCAACCCCAATGACGATCCTTACTCCCATCTGTCTGACGGTGACCGACACCATCAAAATCAATGGTGTTCCGGGCGACGCGATTAAGCTCATGTTATTCCCGTTCTCTTTGAAGTTCAGAGCCAAGGATTGGCTTGAGATGTTACCACCTCGCTCAATCACTACATGGGAGGAGCTGCGAGCCGCATTTATCGGCCACTACTTCCCACTATCGAAGGTGCTATGATTGAAGACAGAAATATCTTTATTCCACCAGAAGGAGTCTGAAAATCTTTACGAGGTGTGGGAGCGTTACAAGGCGTTATTAAAGAGATGCCCACAGCATGGGATGTCGAAGGCAGCCCAGATCAACCGATTTCACGAGGGGCTCAATGACCAGACAGTCCATATGTTAGACGGAGCCGCGGAGGAGGGCTCGTGAAGCTCAACGCAACCGACGCTTGGAACCTCATTCAGGACTACTCGAGGAACAATTTCATGAGGGGCAATACCAGGATGAAGACGACAGGCGTATTTGGAGTGAGCGAGGAGACGTCCACTAACGCTAAGATCGAGGCGCTCCAGCAACAAATCGCTTCGACGAACTCACAGTTGCAGACGGTGATTGGTGCATTACTTCCCAAGTCCGGGCAGACTCAGCCCGTGAACGCCGTGACCACCACCACACCGACACAGCACACGCCTTACGTGCCATTATGCGGGATTTGCGGCGCAGCCCACGAGACCTCAGATCGCCAACTTGGGCAGCCGCTGGAACACGTAGATTATATGGGAAATTACCAAGGCGGCCAGCGAAGTTTCCAGCCTCGGCACATCCAAACCTGGCGTACGGGAATCAGAACCATCAGAGCCAAGGACCACCAGGATTTCAGCCAAGACCTTCCGAATTCCAAAACGGGCCACCACGACAGTACCAGAACGCGCCCGCGGGAGGACCCGACGACATGAGGGAGATGAAGGACATGATGAAGACACTCCTCACGAATTTCAGTAGCACCACCACAGTCCACAAGAGTCGTATGACGAAGATGGATGAGTACATGGAGGGGAACGACTTGCGTGCTCAGAACACAGACGCCTCGCTCAAAAAGCTGGAGCAGCAAATGGGCCAGATGGCGAAGCAGTTGGCTGGGCATACCCAGGGATCGCTCCCAAGCTACACCGAGCCGAACCCTAAGGAGTACTGCAAGGCGGTGACGCTGAGGAATGGGCGAGAATTGCAAGAAGTGCCCGCCAAAAAGAAGGCCAAGGAGAATGCCAACTTTGAGAACCACGACGAGCCCGAAGTTGAGGAGATCAGGGGCGACGATGTCGAGAAGGCCGACGCTGAGAAGGAGAAGGTCGAACCCGAGAAGGAAAAGGTGACGGAGATCCAGCGGCCACCAGTGAAGCCATGCCAGCCGAAGATCCCATACCCGGCTCGACTGAAGAAGGACAAGAACGAGGCTCAGTTTGGTAAATTTATGGGTATGTGTAAAGAATTGCATATTAACTTACCCTTTGTTGAAGCTATTACGCAGTTGCCCAGCTTCGCCAAGTTCTTGAAGGACCTGCTGACGAACAGAAGGAAGCTCGAACACGTCTCCACCGTTTGCTAAGAGGAGAGTGCTCGGCGATTCTCCAAAGCAAGATCCCTAAGAAGCTCAAGGATCTAGGGAGTTTTACTATTCCCTGTCTTATAGGAGATTTAGTGATTGAGCGTGCGTTAGCAGACCTAGGCGCTAGCATTAATCTTATGACGTATTCTATGTTCAAGCGTTCAGGATTAGGCGAGCCACGACCCACTAGAATGAGCCTCCAACTAGCTGATAGGTGTTGAAGTACCCTCGAGGTGTTATCGAGGATGTCTTAGTTAAAGTCAATAAGTTTGTGATTCCCGCAGATTTCGTTATTTTAGATATGGAGGAAGACGAGAATGTTTCCTTGATTTTAGGTAGACCGTTCCTAGCGACGGGGGAGACCATGATAGACGTTAGGAATGGGACTTTGACCCTGATAGTAGACGGCGAGAAAGTTACTTTTAATATGGCCGACTCGATGAAAAAGAGCGGTGAGCAAGAAGATAAATGTTACTTTTGGACGTGTTTGACCACGACTTTCTCTTTTCCGTGCAAGGTTTGTCACGGGTCGACGATCACGACATGCATACACTTATGGCGATCGATGAGTGTGGGGAAGAGGTCGACGAGCCGATCATAGCTATCGACGAGAGCAGCGAAGAGGACAAGGAAAAGAGCTCGGTCGAGGAGCCACCGGTCCTGGAATTGAAGCCGCTGCCCGACCACCTCGAGTACGCGTTTCTGAGCAACAATGGAGGGCTGCCGGTCATCATCTCGTCGAACCTCGACGACGGACAGAAGGGCCATCTCTTAGATGTGTTGAAGGCGCACAAGAAGGCGTTGGCGTGGAAGATATCCGACATAAGGGGTATCAACCCAAGCTATTGCACGCACAAGATCCTCATGGAGGACGATTTCAAGCCGGTCGCTCAACGCCAAAGGCGGCTCAACCCCAACATGAAGGACGTGGTAAAGAAGGAGTGATCAAATTGCTAGACGCGGGGATGATCTATCCCATTTCAGATAGCGCATGGGTCAGCCCGGTCCAGGTAGTTCCAAAGAAAGGAGGCATGACGGTCGTCACCAACGACAAGAACGACCTAATCCCGACGAGAACCGTGACCGGATGGCGCGTCTGCATCGACAGGAAGTTGAACGATGCCACGCGAAAGGATCGTTTCCCTTTACCATTTATTGATCAAATGCTAGAAAAGTTAGCGGGTCACTCATTTTACTGTTTCCTTGATGGCTTGCCAGGTTATTTACAGATTCCCATAGCACCCGAGGACCAAGAAAAGACGACGTTCACTTGCCCGTTCGGAACGTTCGCGTACCGAAGGATGCCGTTTGGCTTATGCAATGCCCCAGCCACCTTCCAGCGATGCATGATGGCCATATTCGACGAATTGGTAGGTGAGGTAATGGAGGTATTTATGGACGATTTTTCTGTTTTCGGGTCGTCGTTTGAAGCATGCTTGTCAAACTGAAACTCGTACTCGCACGATGCGAGGAAACGAACTTAGCACTTAATTGGGAAAAGTGCCACTTCATGGTTCGAGAGGGTATAGTCCTCGGTCACAAGATCTCCTCTAAAGAAAATCGAAGTTGACCGGGCTAAGTTAGAAACCATAGAAAAATTGCCTGTCCCCTCGAACGTGAAGTCGATTAGAAGCTTCCTAGGACATGCGGGATTTTATCGTAGGTTTATTAAGGATTTCTCTAAGATCGCAAGACCCATGTCTAGGTTGCTAGAAAAAGATGCCCCGTTCGATTTCAATGACCAGTGTTTGCATGCTTTTAATTTGCTTAAGGAGCGATTAGTCACAGCACCTATTATGGTAGCCCCTGATTGGGGGCTGCCCTTTGAACTAATGTGTGATGCTAGTGACTATGCAGTTGGGGCCGTGCTAGGGCAGCGTAAAGACAACCACTTCAGACCGATCTACTACGCGAGTAAGACGCTAGACGCAGCCCAGGCCAATTACACGACCACCGAAAAGGAGCTGTTGGCCGTCGTTTTCGCTTTCGACAAGTTCAGGTCATATCTAATCCTATCTAAAGTTATTGTTTTTACTGACCACTCTGCTCTTAAGTACTTGTTAGCAAAGCCCGATGCCAAGCCACGGCTAATTAGGTGGATCCTACTACTGCAAGAGTTCGACATCGAGATTCGCGACAAGAAAGGTGCAGAGAACTTGGCGGCGGATCACCTCTCTCAACTAGAGGAGTCCGAGATATATCAGAGGGACGAAAGGGCGATACACGATAGGTTCCCAGACGAGCACCTCTACGCGATACATGTGGTAAGTGACGACACCCCGTGGTTTGCAGATTATGCTAACTATCTTGTTGCAAGGGTCCTACCAAAGGAGTACACGAGTCAGCAAAAGAAGAAATTCTTTTCTGAGTTGAGGTACTACTTTTGGGAAGACCCGTATCTTTTCAGGCGATGTGCAGACCAGGTAATACGGCGATGCGTGGCGGCCCCAGAATCGACGCAGATCCTTAGACATTGCCACAATGGACCGACCGGAGGACACTACGTAGCAAACAGAACCGCTCAGAAGGTTTTGGAGAGTGGATTTTACTGGCCCACGATCTTCAAGGACGCCCAAAGGTACGTTGACACTTGTGATCAGTGTCAGCGCGCAGGTAATCTCTCCAAACGCGACGAAATGCCTCAGAATTTCATTTTGGTATGTGAGACATTCGATGTATGGGGCATAGATTTTATGGGTCCATTTCCTAGCTCATACAATAATAAGTACATCCTAGTTGCCGTCGATTATGTGTCTAAGTTGGCCGAGGCGCAAGCCTTACCCACGAACGACGCTAGGGTAGTCGTTAGATTTTTGCGAGCGTTATTTTCACGTTTTGGGGCACCTAGATGCATTATTAGTGATAGAGTCACTCACTTTTGTAACACCAAGTTTGCACGCACTTTAGAACGTTACGGTGTTAGACATAGCCTATCCACTCCGTACCATCCCCAAGCTAGTGGTCAAGTCGAAGTAGTGAATCGCGAATTGAAACGCATTCTAGAGAAAACTATAAAGGGGAACCGTAGGGAGTGGGCGAATAAGTTGAATGATGCACTTTGGGCATATAGGACTGCGTATAAGACTCCCATAGGCACCACACCATATAGATTAGTCTATGGAAAAGCATGCCATCTTCCCGTAGAAATAGAGCATGAGGCATATTGGGCCATCAAGTCCTTTGATCTTGATTTGGGGAACGCCGGCGGAAAGCGGCAACTCCAAATCAACGAATTAGACGAGTGGCGCTTATCGGCTTACGATAACGCCCGCATGTACAAGGAACGCTCCAAAGCCTATCATGATAAAAAGATTAGGCAAAGGCGAGAGTTTCAGGAAGGGGACCAAGTCCTTCTTTTTAACTCTCGACTTAGGCTTTTTCCTGGCAAGCTTAGACACGCTGGTCAGGACCGTTCACTGTTACCCGTGTTTTCCCCTATGGTACTGTTGAGATTTCAGGTATGGAGCAGGGTACTTTTAAGGTGAACGGCCAGAGGTTGAAGCACTATCTCGTTGGCGGGGAAGACGCGACCGAGAGGGAAGTGCTGTACCTGGACTTCCAGACGTGAGCGAACGAAACGACGTCCGGCTAAAGACGGTAAAGTAAGCGCTTCTTGGGAGGCAACCCAGGTATTTTCATTTGTGTCTTAGGTATAGCCTTAGTTGAAAAAAAATGGTGTCACGGCCAACTGCTTAAGCAGTCACGGCCGTGACAACCCCCAGAGGCACTCACTGCCTCGTGTCACGGCCAACTGCATAAGCAGTCACGGCCGTGACACTTACGGGTTAAAAAAAAAAAATTCGCCCGATTTTGTCACGGCTTGTGACATTGATGTCACGGCCATGACTAGCGGCAGAAGAAGCCGCTGCCGAGTGTCACGGCCAAGACCTATATAGGTCACGGCCGTGACCTCGACGATTTCAGTTATAAAAATTGCTTTTTTTCCTTTTTCTCCCTCTTCTCTCCCTCTCTCTCGCGATTTTTTTCTCTCCCACCAACACTACCACCCACAAATCACCATCATCCATCCTATCACCGCCACAAATCGACGCCGCCGCCACCTAAAATTCACGGTGATTCTTCTCTAGTTTAATTCAACCTTCAAGGTATGAATTTTCTTCTTCTTTGCACTATTTCGATTTAAATTTTGAAGAATCTCGTCGAAATTGTTAATTTTTTGATATGAATCTGTTCTTAATTGTTCATTACATATCTACTATTGGGTATGCTTAATTCGTTGAAATTAGTGCGAATTTTCGGATTTTGATGACGAACCCTAATTTTCGAAATTGGGGCTTTTTGAATTGGGATCAATTTTGTGTTTCTCTTGCCCCGTTATTGATAGATACATGTTAGGAATGCTTTGGGTAAGCCTAATTACGTACATTTGATGTTAATTTTCGAAATTCTTACGAAGAACCCTAATTCCGTTTAAATTAGGGCTTTTTCGAATTTTGCCTCTATCTGGGTTAATTTTGCCTTATTATGATTAGATACATGCTATGAATGCTGTGGGGCATGCTTAATTACGTGAATATGTGGTTGAATTGCGAGACTTTACAATGAACACTAATTCTCTAATTTGGGGATTTTCGAAATTGGGTACAATTTGGCGCTTTTGGTATTCTTTTATGATGATATATGCCTTGGGAGTGTTTAATTTGTTTATTTGAGTCATTAATTTTGAATTCTGGGAAAGACGAACCCTAGCTCTACATTTGGCCTATTCGGAAAGCATTATCAAAATTTTCTTCTTATGATGTGGGTTCGTTTTGGGTACGTTGGTCGCCCTGATTTGGAACGTGCTATGCATGTCTTCATCTGTACGCTATCTATTCGATAAAATGCCACCTTGAGTTTCCATGAGTTATTACATATGCAAGTTACTACCTCGCCTCTATTTTGGTCGAGTCACGCTACTTCGAATTTAATTGCTACACTACCCTTGAACTCACATCTTCCCTTTCAGGTACTATGTGTAAAAGTCGATCCTCAGCCTCACGTGACCCCGCCTCGCGTTCGCCGTTCGTCAAAGGCGACGCGGACCCCCGCCGACAATGCTAGAAGCCATGGGCCAGTTCACTGACGAGGCCCAGGCGGCACGATACACCAGGCTGAAAGGAATGGAGTTCATAGTCATGGACCAGATCGGCCAGGAGACACTGGCGAAGTACCACATCGACCAGCAGGTCGCCCAGTACTTCTCACTCAGCGGATGGAACACCTTCCTGGCCATCGACGAACCAGCATACAAGGAACTCACCTTGGAGTTCCTTGCCACGTTCTCCTTCGACGAATACGGCGACCACAAAATCCGCTTTCGCGCGTTCAACGAAGAGCATATAGTAAGGGCCGACAATGTGTGCCATGCACTTGGAGTCCCAGAGCCCCGACACCGGTCCTTCGCGACCTTCTTCGATCAACCGGGCGGACGACAGGGGTGCTGGGCTGAAATCGCTCGACCTGGCGAGCCGGCATACAGCGCGAAGACGTCGGAGGCATCTGCGCTGCGAAGCCCAGGACTACGCTATATTCACCGCCTCCTGACGACCTCGCTTACACGAGGGGTGACTCACACGGAGCAGTCACCCTCCGCGATCTGTTTTACCTGACCCAGCTGCAGCGAGGCGAACGGATCAATTTAGGGATGGCGGTGTCCCACGCCTTCAGTGCTCAGGCGGAAGCATGACCCCATGGCAAGATCGCCGTTGGCCCACTGATCACCAAGGTGATCAAGGGATTACTGGCCGGCGAATGCACCCGAGATGGAGGTAGTAGGCGGGCGTCACCCAGTGAACGAGGAGATGCTGGTGAAGATGAAGATGCTAGTGAAGGCGCCCACCTAGAGTCGCGCCAACAAGGTCTATATCTGGCACGAGATGTATCGCGGCCAGACCGACCACGGAGCCGTCCCCAACGACCAGCTCTACCTCGACGGCCCCCACCCAGTGGAGACGGACACGACGACTGCAGGGCCCTCTTTTTCCTCTGGCTACCATCAGGGCAAATCATCCGGCGTCGCCCCGTACGCTTCAACGGCGGACCTCGAAGCACTGCGCCATGACATGATGCGCATGAACGCCGACTCGCTACAGAGGGACGACGAGCTCCGGCGATACAATGAAGAGACTCGGCGCCGACAGGAAGAGTACGAGCGCCAGAACGAGGAAGCCCACCGCCGTTACGACGCAGAGCTAGAGCGCTACAACCAGGCCCTTCAAGCCATGGACACGGCGCTCAAGTATTCCCAGCAGTCGATGGCTTTCCTGCGCCCGAGGCCACCATCACCACCGCCACCGCCGCCACCTTAGGGATTTCTTCTTTATCATTTATGACATTGCGTTTGCTTGCGTAGTCGCGTGTGTTTCATTTATGACATCGCGCTTATAACTATGTTTCTAGTTAATCTTATGACTACTCTCTTTTCGTGTCTATTGTTCTCTATCTAGCGCCAGGATACGCATAATGGATTACAACACGACCTTCACGCGCATAATAAACACCTACGACACGACCACGTCAGGGGAGTCCCGTTCTTTTAAACTCCTTTTCTTTCCCTTTTATCATTTTTACGTTGACGACAACATCTGACTTAACTGTGGGGAGGGGAATGTAGTTTTAGAACTTACGTGAAAATTAATAAATTTTTATGACGTGTTCATGAGTCGTTGAGTTCGTTGGAAAGGCATGAATTACTGAATCAGGCATGATTGTTTGCACTTATCTCGAGTTGGTCTGCATTCTGTGAAATTTCATGAGCAATTAGGACATGCATGACTGATTGAATCTTATCTGCCTGAATAGATATAGCACTGTTTTGAGAGATCCGTACACATAACCCTGTTTCGTGTGAGAGTTTGATCCTGACGAGCTTACGCTCATTTTTCTTGGTTGTGTGACGTGCCTAGTCTATATCTCTCTAGAACTTGCCTGTCTGATGCGTGTTGAAACTGTTTTGGTGTGCGAGTGTGAAAATGATGAGGGCATTAGGAATCAAGTCCAGGGCCAAAATTTTCTTAACCATGACGAACCCCATTAGTTAGCCACGTTGAGCTTGAGCCTAATTGTTGCGTACCTCGTATGTTATAGAATCCACTGACCCGAATAAACCTCCAGAGATTTTATGAGCCTGAGTTGATTAGAAAAGCAGAAGTCGAACTTGAAAGTTACTGTTCCAGTGTTTGATTTGATGTTCTTCTCTGCTATTCGTGAAATGACTCGTCCCTTACTTGACCGTTTTCTGAAATGACCCGATCCCTTGCATAAGCCTGCCCATAACCCTTTGGCAAGACATAGGTCTCGGTAATAAGTATCCCTAGGTACACGGCATTCGCTGTGACGATGTATTCTTTGCGACAAAAGCCAAACCTTGATGTTTTTAGGGGATAAGGGCAGTGCACAAAAGTAGAGCGTAACTAAGGTGAAAGGGCAGAAAATGAAAGGAAACTGAGTTGAGAGGGTCGAGCAGAAAAGTCTAGGATTTCGGAGCGAGAACGTCGAGTCTTATGTTGGGACGTGTGACTGTCTGTTTGATCATGTTGTATTCTTTGATATTTCGATCATGTGTCCTAGCTCTAAGATTAAGCGTTCATTACTTATGCTTGCCGCTTCATGATTGTTCGACCCGTTTTCCCCAAAAAGACCCTCAGATTTATACTTGCCCTTTGAATAGTAGAGATGCGATTACTTGCAAGTTTATGGTAGAGGTTGGACTAGTGCACGAATTGAGCGACTCATCATATACTAGCCTATACACTTGAGTGAATTGAGTGAATCCTTGTGAGGTATGAGTCTCGATTAGCAGTGCGAAGAAAATTCAGGTCGACGAGTGCAAGTCATTAGTGTGATGTCCGTGATTGTTTGCTTGATTCCTTTTGTGCTTTCTAGCTTTGATGATAAATTGCGAACAATCGTGTCGTTATCCTAGTTTGATGCCTTATCTGATTTCTAATTTACTTGAGGACAAGCAAATGCTTAAGTGTGGGGAGGTTTGATAAACGCATTTCAATGCGTTTATCGTAGTATTTATTCGGGGTATAATAGAGCTTTAGCAATCAATTTATGCATTTATTCGATATATTTACACTTATTGTGTTGTTAAAGGAGCTTAGGACGAGTTTCGGGTGAAAAGGAGCGAAAACGAGGCAAAACGGTGCGAAAAGGGGTAACACTGCCCTCGGTCACGGCCAGACGCATTACGCGTCACGACCGTGACGAGGGACAGAGAGCATAGGCAATCTCGCTGACGATGGTCACGGCCGTGACTGGTGATGCCCCAAGCCGTGACGCACGGCAGAGAAGCCGACTGATGATGGTCACGGCCGTGACCGACAATGCACTTGGCCGTGACCAAGGGCAGAAAGTGACGAAACGCGAGCGATGTTGGTCACGGCCGTGACGGCCCATGTCCAGGCCGTGACCGACACGGGAATCAGTATAAAAAGCCCAAATTCGACCCAGAAAAAGACACCACTTTTACCAGAGATTAACCCTAATCACTGAGAGACGAAAATTAGCACAAAAGAACGCAGAATCGCATCCCGGAGCGCAAGAGACGGATCATCGACGAAATCACACCCCAGTTAACGAAGAACGAAGAATCTTCAACGTTCCCATCGCAGATCATCCGTATATCAAGAACATGAATTCTTCGCCCTTATCCTTTGTTTCTTTCGTTGTTTTCTCGTCTATCATGCGTAGCTAAATCCCGTTTGTGTTTGGGATTAGATGAACGCTAGGATAATTCGTAGTTAAGACGTGTATTATCGTGACTTTGTGTTTTTGACTATTTATCGTTCTATGAATATGTTTTGTCGCTTTAATATGTCTATGTGTTAAAGTGATTGTGGGGAAAAATGTTTAGGGCGACAGCTAAACAACGTTTAGGCCGTTCTTAGAAGATAGGATTCGAGTATAGGGCGAAAGCAAATACTCGATCCTCGCCGTTAGTAATTATTCAATTTTAGATCCCCGCGAGCGTTTAGGGCGACAGCAAATTCGCGAGCGGGTAGGAAATTACTGCGACTTAGTCTAAATAACTTAGGAGCGATTTTATTGTCTTAGCCGATACTACCTAGCGGGATTCGAATCCCGAGCACATCTTTATCATCTGAAGCTTCGTATCAGTTTTAATCGTGTTATTTGAATCTCTAGTTGAAATAGGAGCGATCTGTTAGGTTAAGTCGTCAAACAATTTGCGTATTTTATTAAGGTTAAATATCGAGTCGATAGGTCATTACTAGTACTTGATTTATTCCTCGTGTTCGATACTCGTTTACTCACTTTACTACACTACAAACGATAGGTCCACTGCCTATCGCACGTCGGTGATAGTAATTCAGTATTCGTTTTAATTATTACTTGCCGCACTTTTCATTCACACACCACGTGTCGATCAACAGTCGGTTTGCCACTGATTTGGTCATGTATAGACTTTCCAGCTTAGTCCACAAGCTCACTGTTGTCTCCTCCTTTGCTACCTGCCTCAGCACTTTATCACCTAGGCACAAAAGAATTACACTGTGACCTCTCTCGATCAAATCAGTTTTCTGTTCAGCTGTAAGATCTGCTCTCATCTTCTTCTCCTCCTTCAAAGCTTCGATCAAGCCTTGTTGCCTCAGAAGTGCTTGCATTTTCAGCCTCCACAAGCTGAAATCGTTCTGACCTGTGAATTTATCAACCTCAAATCGTGATGCACTCGTCCTCTTCAATTCGTTATCAGATTCAATCAATTTCCAGTCGTGATCGATTCCACGCTCACCGCACCACTTGTTGCGAATGTTAGCTCAGATTAACCTCTTAATTGACATTCTATCATTAGATGATTCGCTTAACGAATTGCAACTCGATCGAATCAAACCACAGCATAAACAGAAATTGCATTGCACACAATTTACGTGGTTCAGCTACGATGTGTAGCCTACATCCACGGGGCAAGGATCACTTCTTGTTACTGAGAATCTCCGGAGAATTACAGAGCACATACCAATCTACAGAAACTCGTGTTATCAACTTTCACCCTAGCTCAAGCTACAGAAAGTTACAGGCTCTCTCTCACCCACGAACACCAGCTATGTCACATATATAACGTGAACTGGGCACGTGATGCTCACGCGCTATGAATCCCGCGGGTAATTTGAAAACCCTCTAGAAGTTGTCGCTAGCACCAGCAACTTTATAAGTGGGTCTGTAGCTATTCGCATAAACCATTCGCATTTCCTACTCTACTTTCCTAATCTAATTAGAATAGCCCCCATTTCCATTTTAATTTGAATAACCCCATGCTTTCGATGAATTATCTTCACAGAAAAGGAAGGAGAAAACGACCTTGTAAGGACTATTGACTGAGTCTTTGATGGCTCTTTTCTTGGCTGCCGCTATTTCCCGTCATCATGGAAAAATAAATCGAAAAAGCCCAAGAAAATCTAAAACTGCTGTATATCTATGCAATGGCTTTATCGTTCAAGAACCTAAAATTGTTTATAGCATCAACATATTATGCATAATTAAGAACCAGCGCATATACGAGCAATTTTAGCAGCTGGTGAGATTTCACAATAATAGATGATTATTTTTCATCATAATTTTCACACCGGAAAATGTTGAAAAGAAAAACGGATACATTTGTGACCTGAAAATTTTGTGTTGCCCGTCTATCTTAGCCTCTGCAATCACGATGGTCAGTACTGGAAAGGTCGGAACACTCATTTTTAACAGATCAATTGGTCAAAAAATAATAATTTTCAAGGATTATTTCATTATCATTACTAGAAGCAATGTGCAATACTATAAATAAAACAATATAATTTATCTTCCAGTATTTAAATTTAAAATAGAGATAGAAATGTAACCTTTAATTGCGTATTAATTTTTTAGTATATCCAAAACAAATATTGATTTGTCTATAGTTATAAAATTAAGGTTGAAGATGAGTTGAAAAGGCTAAAATCTCCGTAGAAATGTACTTCCTTTATTTTGAAATACAAGTCGTTAAGGTAATTTGTACACGTACTAAGAAATAAAAAAATCTCTATTATACCCTTAATTAATTATTTTATCCTGTTTTATCTAATTACTTTTATTTAAGATGATGGGTAAAGTTGTAAAACAAGTTATTTTTCTTTAAAAAATTAAAACGTCTTTGTATTAAAAAATAAAAATTGAAGTATAAAAAGACTTGTTTTCAAAATAGAAGAGTATTAAATAAATCCTACATGGAAATAACTGTGACAAGTTGAAGGAAATAACATCTTTTTTTTGTTGTTTCTCTTTCGGTTCCTTGTTTTGTTTTTTAGGTTCTCTTTTAATTTTTGAGTGTTCTCTTTTAATTTTTGAGTTTGCTTGATTTTGCCATCATCTAGCTCTTCAAATGAGCTGATTCTGCCCTGAAGGAAAATTGTAACTTCAGGGATCTGTTTTGGATCTTTTGTACGAACTCTTGGTGCTATGAGATTTCACACTATCGTCTTTGGAAAAAAAAGAAAGGTAACAAAAGTCAAGTGCTCTAATGTTGGTCAATGTCGAATGAGGAAAACACGTACCACTACCTTGAGGACATAAATGCGTAAAAGTCTCTGCTCACTCCTCCCATTTGATATTATTATCCACAGCTCCGTACAATTTATATTGCGTCGAATTTCGTAACGAGACCCAACTGTTGGAATTCGTGACCATATGGACCCGAAAAACTTTAAACTTTGATTGGACTAATTAAGGCGATAAAACCAAATACAGCGGAAATAGAAAACATACCTGAGAATTCCATAGCGTTCTTATTGAGAACTGGGTATGTGGATCTTCCAAGTACGCATACGTGAAACCTTTAGCTCGGGGAAGATGGGTATCCCAAAGATCTTTAGACGGCAGTCGCTAGGGTTTTACGAGATCGACGGCTGTGTGTTTCGTTGTACAGCACTTAGGGACCACACCCATATTTATAGATGTCATAATGGGCTGGTCCGTTAATAAGCCCATCAGATATTTACGTTCCAGTCCCCAGAAATTCTACACAAATATTAATTAACCCAACACATCTTATTTAATTGCAACAGACCCCCTTAAATTTTATTGATCACTGAATGAGTCCTTTTAACTTAATTACAATATTTGGCATACGACTAATACCACAATATACGACTAATACCACAATACATATACGTCTACATGCCCGAACGTTAATCGTGCTAGAAATACGTAGTCGAATAGTCCGAACCTAACAATCTCCCACTGGACTATAAGACGTTGTATTTATCCAATAAGCACCCTTCGTCGTATACTAAATATCGTACCGAATATAGCTATAACCAAAGTGTCGCATATGAAATCAATCTCGTCCATCGATATTATCGATGCAACAACTAAAGGGGTAGTCGTTATACATATATCGTAACTCAACCCACAGTAATCACAAACACCAACTCCATCGAATGACCCGTGGGCGTGTAGAATGGAAATTACATGCTCAATTGATCACGCATGTCTATTTCCAACTGGTCCTACTTTAGTGAGATCGGAATTCAGAGATAAACTAATGGATATCTGAAAAAACCAAATATCATGACATGAACATGTATTAAAGAAACTTTATTAAATAATCATTAAACATAGAGTTTACAGAATCCACGATAAAACATAAAACTTAATTCGTGACACCCATACGAGCCACATGCTCATGAAATATAGCGGGCGCTAACGCTTTAGTAAGTGGATCTGCAATCATAAAATCTGTTCCTATATGCTCAATGATTATATATCCACTCTGAACTCGTTCTTTTCCAACTAGGAACTTAATGTCTATGTGCTTAGACGTGGAAGAGTTGATGTTGTTATTGGAATACAGGACCGCAGAATTGTTGTCACAGAATAGCTTTATTGGTCGTTCAACAGAATTGACGACTCTAAGTCCTCACTAAATTTCACAGCCAAACAGCCTGGTTGGAGGCCTCGTAGCAAGCTACAAATTCTGTCTCCATCATAGATGAAGCGTTAAGTGTCTGTTTGACACTTTTCCAAGAAATTGCTCCCCCAGCCAGCGTAAAAACGTAACCATATGTCGATTTGCGGCTGTCCAGGCATCCCGTAAAATCAGAGTCACAATACCCAACGATCTCCAATTACTCTGACTTTCTGTATGTGAGCATATAATCCTTAGTCTTTTGAAGATATCGAAAGACCCTTTTGACTGCTACCCAATGTTCTCTACTCGGATTGCTTTGGTATCGACCAAGCATTCCTACGATGAACGCCAAATCAGGTCTGGTGCAAATCTGTGCGTACATTAAACTTCCCACTGCCGACGCATATGGTATATCCTTCATGTGCTTGGATTCCAAAATGTTATCCGGACACTGTTAGAGGCTGAACTTGTCACCTTTTGAGACTGGAGTATCATGTGGACGACAATTTTCCATGCTAAACCTTTGCAATACCTTTTCGATGTAGCTCTTTTGTGATAACCCAAGAGTTCCCCGTGAGCGATCACGGTGAATCTGGATCCTTTATATAAAAGAAGCTTCCCCTAGATCTTTCATGTCAAAATGACCCGAAAGAAATCTCTTGGTATCCTGAAGTAAATTTACATCGCTGCTAGCTAGTAAAATGTCGTCTACGTACAAGATCAAAAAGATAAACTTGCTCCCACTGAATTTGTGATACACACAGTCCTCAATAGAGTTAGTCTCAAAACCAAAAGTGGTGATAGTCTGGTGAAACTTTTGGTACCACTGACGAGAAGCCTGTTTGAGTCCGTAGATGGATTTCTTTAGTTTACAGACCAGTGGGCTAGATTTGTCCGAAGCTAAGCCCTCTGGATGCAACATATATATAGTTTCCTCGAGATCTCCATTGAGGAAAGTTGTCTTTACATCCATTTGATGCAACTCAAGGTCAAAATGTGCCACAAGCGCCTTGATAATTCTAAAAAGACTCTTTCGATGAAACTAGAGAGAAAGTCTCTTTATAATCTATGCCTTCCCTCTGAGTAAATCCTTTCCCGACAAGACGAGCTTTATCTCTCAATGTTACCCAATGAATCCCGTTTGGTTTAAATACCCATTTGCAACCAATCGATTTCACACCTTCAGGTAACGAGACGAGATCCCAAACGTCGTTGTCCTTCATGGATTGGATTTCCTCCTGTATGGCATTGGTCCACGCGAGCCTTAGAGCTTTCCATTGCCTCTTGGTAAGTAAAGGGATCTCCTCCCACTAAATCAATGGTATCCTCATGCTCGTGAAGAAATACAACGTTATCATTCGGAATTGCATTTCTCCTTTCTCGTGTTGACCTCCGTAGAGGCACTGGTTCAATCTGAGGTTCATGAGTTTGTACTTGATGATCAGCTTCAACTTCACCTTCATAAGGCTGATCGTGATGAACAGGTACAGGTGAAGTATGATGATCCATTGGACGAACGATTTCATCTTCGTCTATATCTCGAGGTCGGATAACCATAGAGACAAAAAAATCGTCCTGATCGACCTGAGCTGTATGAAGAGGAATATCTGAACCCTCTTCTTCGAATAGAAAATCGTTTCGATTATCCTTATCCTCCCCAAACTCTGGCATTTCCTGTCTCGAAAAATGTCTTGGGATCATAAATTTTATAGCCTCGTGATTTTTTCGGATAACCTACGAAGTAGCTACTAACAGTCCATGAGTCCAATTTCTTCTCGCCCGGCCTGTCTCAGTAGGACATCCCCAAACTCGTAAATGCCTAAGAACGGCCCTTTTACCCGTCTATAACTCGTAAGGGGTACTGTTCGTAGCTTTACTAGGGACTTTGTTAAGAATGTAGGCTGCGGTTCTTAGTGCGTCGCCCCAGAGAGAGTGAGGTAAAGTCGTACGAGCGATCATACTTCTCACCATATCCTGAAGGGTTCTGTTTCGTCTCTCAGCAACACTATTCATATTTGGACTTCCTGGCATGGTGTAGTGATGGACGATCCCACACTCCTCTAGAAACTTAGCAAACGGTCATGGACGTTGTTCACTGGATCCGTCATACCTCCCGTAGTATTCTCCTCCACGGTCGGATCTGACAGCCTTAATCGTTTTGCCGTGTCGATTTTCGACTTCGGCTTTAAACGCCTTAATAACGTCAAGTGCTTCAGACTTCTCATGAATTAGGTACAAATAAATGTAATGAGAGTAATCTTCGATGAACGTAATAAAATAGCGTTGTCCATTCCAAGAAGCCGTAGGGAATGGACCACACACATCCGTATGAATCAGTTCTAAGACTTCCTTGGCTCTCTCAGCATTTAATTTTCTTTTATTTGTTATTTTACCCTTTATACACTCGATACACAAATGATCTCCGGATTTATCAAGTGTTTCCAGAATTCCATCAGGCACAAGTTTATCAATTCTCCTTTCGGATATATGACCCAAACGCTTATGCCATAAACCAAATGAATTCTCGGATGATAAATTACGATTAATTCCTCTAGTTTCTACATTATGGGACTCTTAGTAGATTACTGTATAAAGTAGATACAGATTATCATGTTCAGATAAGTACTGGTTCCTATAGCCGAAGATTTAGAATAAATAACACACTTTCTGATACCAAATAAACAAATCTAACCTCCTTTGTCCAACACAGAAACTGAAATTAAATTCACTCTAAATGACGGCACAACGAAAGTGTTACTCAAATCCAAAAAGAAATCAGAACGTAATAATAATCTAAAAGTCCCCACGCCTTGAACTTCGACTGGTTCTCCAGCCCCCATAGATGAATCTTTCAGCATCACTGGGCTTTCGGCAGCTCGGGCAACCCTGCATAGACATACTTATGTGAGTTGTAGCACCAGAATCAACCCACCATGTATATGCAGGTACAGAAACCAAATTAATTTCAGCGCTTACAAAAGCCAAATTTGTACCTTTCTTTAGTCGCCAAGCATGATACTTGGCACAATCCTTCTTCAGTGAGAAGCTTTCTTGCAGAAGAAGCAGTCAATTGATTTTTCTTTACGCTCTTTTCCAGAGCCCTTAGGTTCTTCTGATTGACCGCATTTTCCTTAGCCTTTATCTTTTTGCCAACAGAGTGAGTCGAAGCCAAATGAGCACTCTCGACTTTATGCTGCCTAAGTCTCTCCTCTTCTTGCACCAAATGAGAAAGGAGCTCATTATTGTCTATTTTTCCATCTGACAATTATAGCTCACCTCGAATTGTCTGTAGTGTGCACGGAGAGAGACGAGCACCGAATGAACAACCAAATCCTCAGGAAGTTCGAGCTTCAGTGCTCTCAGCTTAGTGGCTAAATCGGGCATTTCGAGTATATACTCACGAATATTTCTGTTGCCCTTATACCTCATGGAAACAAGTTTTGGGTAAAGTAGCACTTGTCTCCGCTTATCGTTTTTCACAAAACGCTCCTGTAGGGCATCGAGAAACTCCTTTGTAGTCGCCTCTGATGACATAGTACTCAAGGACTCCGGGATTGCATTCTTCATGACCATAAGACTTACGCGGTTAGTCTGCTCCCACTTTTCGTGAGCTCTCCGTTCCTGATGAGAGCTCTGGTCAGTGAGTTCAGCTGGACGCGGATTAATAATAGCATAATCAAGGTCTAGGCAACCCAAACCATAAGCAATTTATTTTTCCAAGCAGCAAAGTTCATTCCACTAAGTTTAGGAATGTTGTTCATGGCAGAGTTCGTAGTCGCAACACCGACCATCTCAGCTGTAAAGAGAACGATGATTGAATTAACTCACAATTTTTAGCTTTAATAATTATTAAAAAATTAAATAATTGTTGAGAATCAAGTGATCCAAACTCAATAAAGACGGTCGAAGATTGAAGCTGAAGCAGAATGATCGAAGCTGGAATTTTGACTGAGATCGATGGAGCTGAAGAATAAACTAATTCAGTGTTTATTTCTACAGTTTAAACACTAGCCGTAGGATCTGGCGGGTTATTGAAAGGCCAAGATTAAAACTTGAGTTGCTACACGTTTTATTAGCTGAAGGAGGAGGCGTCTGTACAATAAAAGAGGCTGGGCGTACAACTCATTAAAGCTGAGGTGGTTAAATAAAACCTGAAGCTGTTCTGTTTTTCAGTTTTATCAGTGACCGACTAGGCTATTTCAAGGGTTCGTAGCTTCTATATAAGTGAGAATTAGGGTAACTTGTAAACATAGAGTTGAGAGAGAAAGTTGAGAGCTTGTAATCTCTTTGAGAGTTCATCAATAAAAGTGTTTCTATTGGCTGTGGACGTAGACTCAAAAGTGAGTCGACGTAAAAGAGTGTTCTCTGTTTTTATTTTCTTTGTTATTTTTCGATTCGTTTGCGTTCAAGATTCGTTCTTTCATTCTGGGAACACTTGAATCTTCATCGAGTTGCGAATCTTGTGGTGGCCAAATCTTTAACAATTGGTGCGGCGAGACGTTGGAAAGAGACGTGACCTTCGATGGCTGCTTACACGGTTCGAAATGCAGATTTTCACGGGGCAGAATGACTTCGGCATATGGAAGATGAAAATGATGGCGCTGCTCGTTGAAAGAGGGCTCGTGGAAGCACTGAAAGAGGAGAAAGACATGTTGCCTACTGGTATGGACGTGGCTACCAAGAAATTGATGCGCACTAAGGCGTATAGTGCAATCATACTCTGTCTTTTCGATCAAGTTCTACGTAAAGTTGCAAAGGAGACAACTCCAGACGGTATATGGAAGAAACTCAATGAGCTTTACATGACGAAGACCTTGGCTAAACGATTGTACCTCAAGCAAGCGTTGTATGCGTTCAAGATTCATGAAGATCATGTGATAGAAGAGCAGCTTGATCAATTTGCAAAACTGGTTTTGGATCTTGAGAATATAGGCGAGACAATGAAGGACAAAGACCTTGCCTTGTTGCTGCTTTTCGGCCTACCAAGGAGCTATGATCAGTTCAAAGAAGCGGTTTTGTATGGAAGACAAACGCTGAAGTTGGACGATGTGATTTCAGGCATTAGTTCGAAGCAATTAAACGCAAGAAACGGGCCTGAAAATGATCAGGCGCAGCTGAGTTATTACATGTACGAGGCAGATCGAAATACGAGTTCAAGAAAGGGATGAAAGACGATAAGTCGAAGCGAAAGGGTCCCATTAGATGCTATCATTGCCACGAGCTGGGACACATAAGAAGGCTCTGTCCAGAATTCAAGAAGTCGCAGCAAACCGGAATCAAGATCGAGCCGACGTTGTCCTTGAAGAAGGCTATGAATCTGCCGAAGTGTTGACAGTTTCTATGGCTGATTCTCGCAAGGAGTGGTATTAGATTCAGGTTCTACATTCCACATAACCTGCAATAGATCTTGGTTAAAGGATTTCAGAGGGTACGATGGCCATGTTCGGTTGGGAAACAATAAATCTTGCAAAGTTCTTGGCTCGGGTACTGTTCGTTTGAAACTTCATTCGGGTCACGAGAGGGTTCTTAGGATTGTCAAGTTTGTCCCATAAATGAAGTGGAATCTGATATCTCTTGGCGTATTGGATAATCTTGGTTATACGACCAAGATTGGAGCTGGAAATATCAAGGTGTACATTAGGTCGAAGCTGATTCTGCGAGGGTTTAAAAGGCGAGTAATCTTTGTCTTGAATGGTTGTACAGCTGAAGAGAGTAGGGTTGGGACTTCTATGCCATGTAGAGGGATGATTAAGGGTCGAAAAACTGCTGAGAAGTTTCAGTTCAAGGTGGAGCAAGTGGGAACAGAAGCTGAGTTCGCTGCTGAAATTTCTGGTTTTCCAGAAAATTTCTGTGAAGAAGGTTCTGCTGCAGATCAATGTATGCAGCTTGATTGCGAGTTGGGGCAAGCTACGAAAGGAGGGCGTCTCAGAGAATCTTGGAGACATGCGTTAGCCGTTGCTGAGAACTCAGAAGAATCAGAGCAGAACCAAACTGCGGATGGTTTGAGGTGGAGCAAATCACCAAAAGTTGAACCATGTTCTTCACTGATTGAGGATTTCTTGGAGCTGGAAAAGAGTCCAAGTAACGAGGAGGTCCCTAGCTGTAAATGGCTCTGCGAGAAAGGCCATGAAGCTGTGGAAGAAGTCAGTTCAAATGAAGCGAAGGAAAACACAGCTGAAGCAAGTTCTGCTGAGGTAAATCCCATTTCGACTTTAGGCAATGAAGTTCTGAATTATCTAAAGTCGATTGGGTTGTCTTTTGCCCTGTGATCAAAAGTGGGATTGCCAATAGAAATGTGGAGTTTTATTGAAGCGAGGTGGAGATTACAGCTAAAGTTTGAAGAGCTGCAAATATCAATGTTTGAGCTGAATTCTGCTGTAAGAGTAAGAGCTGAAATCTGCTGTAAGAGCTGAAGTGCTTTGAGTTGTTTGGGCTGAAACTTGATTGAGTTGTGTCTCAAGGTGGAGATTGTTGAGAATCAAGTGATCCAAACTCAATAAAGACGGTCGAAGATTGAAGCTGAAGCAGAATAATCAAAGCTGGAATTTTGACTGAGATCGATGGAGCTGAAGAATAAACTAATTCAGTGTTTATTTCTGCAGTTTAAACACTAGCCGTTGGATCTGGCGGGTTATTGAAAGGCCAAGATTAAAACTTAAAGAGTTGCTACACGTTTTATTAGATGAAGGAGGAGGCGTCTATACAATAAAACAGGCTGGGCGTACAACTCATTAAAGCTGAGGTGGTTAAATAAAACCTGAAGCTGTTCTATTTTTCAGCTTTATCAGTGACCGACTAGGCTATTTCAAGGGTTCGTAGCTTCTATATAAGTGAGAATTAGGGTAACTTGAAAACATAGAGTTGAGAGAGAAAGTTGAGAGCTTGTAATCTCTTTAAGAGTTCATCAACAAAAGTGTTTCTATTGGCCGTGGACGTAGACTCAAAAGTGAGTCGAACCACGTAAAAGAGTGTTCTCTGTTTTTATTTTCTTTGCTATTTTTCGATTCGTTTGCATTCAAGATTCGTTCTTTCGTTCTAGGAATCACACACACTTGAATCTTCATCGAGTTGCGAATCTTGTGGTGGCCGAATCTTTAACAATAATAACAATCCATCTTCAGCTTAATCGTTGTGCAAAAGTGCCTAACGAAGGTTAGGTGGTCAATCCACGAATGATCAAACTGGTGCAACGATCAAGCGTTCGTACCCTATTCCAGCCAAGTAGTCGCCTTCCGAATGGCCGATGAACTACTCGCAATGGAAAGACCTTCAGGTACTTCAGCTTATCGTCACAGACGTACACAAGTCACTGCCAGATAATCGCCTTCCGAAGGGCCGGTCGAAATATCCGCATGCGTCATGTTACGCCACCGTTCCGACTAGAAGATTTATGAAATCTCCACAGCAGAGGTCACGAAGGTGACTATACTGCTTCAATAAAATATCTCTAATAATCGATATGCTAAAATAAGCATCTTTATGCCGTTATTAAATTTAATAATCATTGTCTGTTCAAATTCGCAATTTTTCCGAATACTTCTGACTTTTAAAAGCACCCCAAATAGTCACGGAAAATAGCCAACTAATAAAACATTTATTGGACCTGATAAAATTAAATAAGTCCAAATTTGAAGTGGGCCTAGAATTATTCTTAATCTGATGTGGCCTATTTTCTAAAGTCCAGGAAGCCCAAAAGGAAAGCTTAAATGGCCCAATTTTTTTTTAACGTGATGTCGGCCAAAAAAAACTAAGCCCATTAAGTAAGCCCTAAGCCATTCCTAAAGAGACATGCACGGCAAATACAGATAGACAATTTAAAGTAAACTTAAGTTGGCCCATTATTTAAATCCTAAAGAAGACCCAAAGTATATAATGGTAAAACTATAGGCCTAAGTAACATAAATCAATATTAATGGGCCTAAATTTTGGCCCAACACCAAAAACCTCGGAGAACCCTAATGAATTTAGCACCAAACATGAAATCCTCCAAATGGTGCAGCCGTCACGCAACCATAGGCAAGGCAGGCTCCTCAACGATTCAGACAGCCACACGGCTATCACTGCAAGGCTTGGGCACCGCCTGTACCGCAGCCGCCATGTCGCCTTCGTATGCAACGTGAAGAACGATCCCAGCCATGTCGCTGCCAAATTTTGAGAGCAGCAGCGCCCAACGGCGCTGTTCCGCTCGTCGACCGGCAGCTTTGCTTCGGAGCACCAAAACGCAGCGCCCAACGGCGTTGCCGTGCCGTGACGTTCGCAGCCACGCAGCCTTCACGGTGCAAAGTTCCCAAACTCTTAAACCCTAATTGTTACCCCGGCTTTCACCTATAACGCTGTGAAATACTCGATTGAATATAACTAACCTAACAGCCCCAGCCTTGACCACCGAAATATCCCCCTCGGGTGGAAAGTGGAGACGTACAGGTCGGGCCATCGGAAGCTTGAAGGACAGTGACGTCAGGGGCCCAGGTACAGGGACCTTAGTAAGAACCACGCACTAAGGCCCCGACCCGAGGTCAAACGAAAAACGCCCTCAGGACATCGCAGCCAAAGCCCCCCTCGAGAGTCATCATCACCCCTCTTGGCAGTTTGCAGGGGGAAGGGAAGGCCCGCAGGCTTACCCGAGTTGGGAAGTGCCCGAAGGCTTAGGAGGCAACCGCATGCCAAAACCACCCGAGGCCACTCGCCAAGGGTGTCCGGGCGTCAACTCACAGCTCTCGGCCGCGATGATAGGCCACCCACGGCCACAAAGTTACCTAGACGAGGGGGGGAACCAACCACGATCAAATCCACGAACGTCGAAAGCGGAGGAAACCGCCAAGGGGGACCAGACGCGGGGATAACCGTCCCTGGGGTTAGGCGCGTCCCTGTGACATTATAAATATCGCTGAGAATCCTCTAGTCCAGGTACGTTTTTCCGATAATTATACCGTTACTATGCCATTTTTTCACCTTCCGATAATTATACTGTTACTATGCCATTTTTTCACCGCATCCTTTCTGCTTACACTACCTTAAAAAGGAAATACCCTCTTGACTAAGGCAAGAGGGCAAACGACCCCCCAAATCTACTCTGTTTTATCGATTTACAGCCACGACGCACGGTGGGGGGTAGGCTTGTTCACCCATTTTCGCGGTCGATCCATTTTTCGACGGCATCACTAATTAATCCAAAGCAAGGTGTCTCTGATACCACGTTGTTGGAATCCGTGACCGTATGGACCCGAAAAACTTTAAACCTTGATTGGATTAATTAAGGCGATAAACCAAATACAGCGGAAATAGAAAACATACATGAGAATTCCATAGCGTTCTTATTGAGAACCGGGTATGTGGATCTTCCAAGTACGCGTACGTGAAACTTTAGCTCGGGAAAGATGGATACCCCAAAGATTTTTAGACGGCAGTCGTTAGGGTTTTACGAGAGTGACGGCTGTGTGTTTCGTTGTACAACACTTCGGGACTACACAAATATTAATTAACCCCCAGGAATTCTACACAAATATTAATTAACCCCACACATCTTATTTAATTGCGACAGACCCCCTTAAATTTTATTCATCACTGAACTGGTCCTTTTAACTTAATTACAATATTTTTGCATACGACTAATACCACAATACATGTACGTCTACATGCCCGAACGTTAATCGTGTTAGAAATACGTAGTCGAATAGTGCGAAGCTAACACCAGCAAGTATTGAACGCTAGCAATATTCGAAGAATGAATCGAACTTCCATACGTTTCCAACCTCAATACTAGAAACTGAGGAAGCGAGTGTACTGATAAATACGTTGACCCATGAAAGAAAAAATTATGGCCGTCGGGCACTCAATGGCAGCATCAAAGTTTTATTCGATTTATTAATCAATATAAAATCGAAAGTTTACAACAAATAGTATCTAAATGTTCCGATAACACGAAGAATAATCAATCGCTTGCGCACGCTCTTCGACGCAGCTTATTTCTCGGAATCAAAATTGAAACCACCTTTCACAAAACGAGCAAGTTACGTAGCATTGTGGTAATAAATAAATAGCTTGTACAAAATAATGCAAAAGAAAACAATACCGACTAAATTACGACTGTGATAATTCTCGGCCGACGCTCTCCGCCGCCAGCATCTCGGCGTGTTGCTCTAAGTACTCTTTGCTATTCATCTCCGTCAACCTACGTAGATGAGAAAGACTTCAATCAATTAACTCATAAATATAAAATAAAAAAAATGACCAAACATATAACGATGATTATCTTTGTTAACGGTTTGAGTCATTCATTACCTACTTATGGTACGATCTTTGGCAAAACCTAATTCGTTATCCACACAAATGTCGGAATCATCAGATTTCCTCGATCTCGACGATGTTCGAGGAGCCAATTGCTGAGCGTCGGCTATTGTTAGAATACGATCGAAGAGTTCCGTGGGAGAACCCTCCGCCGTGCAAAGCAATCGAGCTTTGTTTTCATACATTACCTAATTATATGCAGCGTAAATGAATGAAACAATTTAAACCTATATATAACGGTGTCTCCATTCCATAGCACAAAAAATAAGATCAATGGCGATGGAAGAGTAGACTTACGTCGACTAAAGTAACGAAACGATACGCTGCAGTCCTATTTGACAGCCCAAAAATCGGCACACCGTCCAAGGCCAGCGTGTGGAATTGCTCTGGCAAAGATTGAAAAATGTGCTAAGATTTTAAGTGTGTATATATATATATATATATATATATATATATTATCTTACTGAATAAACCGAAATAATCTGCAGCGCCTAAAGGCTGATCGCATAGTTCTTCAAATGGGAAGTATGCACATCGATTGGCACCTAATGGTACCTGAAAATGATTTTAATTAAATCCAATTTCGAAACCATAAAGCTGCAAAAACTTGATTATTTAATTGAACGCATCGAAAACATTATACCTGCAATTTCCTCCCCATGACAACTTCCACTTCCTGTGGAGTCGCCGCATTATCGCCGATTAATTCTTGAAATTTCTGCTTGAGTAGGGCCGACAAATGTCTCCCGACAAAATAAAAACCTTGCTCTGCCTTGGATATTTTTAAGAAAATTGTCAAACATGCGTATTTTCTTTTATATATAGACGTAGAACCCCACCCCCCCAAAACCCCCCCCCCCCCCCCCCCCCAAAAAAGGAGAGATCTCCTGAATCTTACTGATGTCATTTTCCGGTAATCCACAAAAGAGCCTATCTCATGAACCACACATCTTTCCTGTGTCAGAAAGAATATTGAGATTATGCTGTCTAGTAAAGAAGAATAGTTCAAGAAAGGGTTTGACTTAGATAGACATGAAAAATACCTTTAAGGTTGCAATAAATGGAAGGAACAAATCCCTTTGAAGTCCTCCTTCGTAGAGATTATCTGGAGCTCGATTAGAAGTAGCAACGAGAATCTATTCACAAATCGCGACTGTTTTAAGCCCATGTCGAGGACAAAATAAAATATATAGATGAAAATAAAACGGGTTTAGTTAAACGAATTACGCACAGCCCCATTTCCGAAGAGATGTCTGAATAAACGATTGAGGATTAAGGCGTCCGCAACATCATTCACCTGCAAGAAACAGATAGAAGAACAAAAAGTTAGAAGAAAAGGTAGCTTCTCACCTTAGAACCTCATCATCAAGCACTAAAATAAAATAAAACGTAAAATTGTTATCGTACATACCATAAATTCATCGAGGCATAACAATATAGCATCATCGGAGAGCTCCCCCGCTACAACTTCTAAAGGATCCGACACTCCCTTGTGCCTCTACTAAATTAAAGATTTATAACCATGTCAGGGTTTTATAATCAATTTAATAACAGAACCGTAAAACTAAGTAATGGGTACATCGGTTGGTTAACTATGACAACATTAAAAAGAAATGGGTTTGTAAAACAAGCACTTGTAAAGCGGCGTTGCACCAAAAAAAAAATCCAAGGGAAATGAATTCTTAACTTGCAAACGGCTGTGAACATTTAGCATGAAATCATGGAAATGAATTCTCTTCTTTCTCCAATTGCTAGGTCTGAGAAAAGTGTTAACAAGAAGTATTTTAAGCCTTTCTTTCGAATCAAGTACATAGGTAAACCTAGAAAGAAAAGATTCAGACGAATCATATCCTTACAGCTGGTCGAAGAACAGATCCATCAACATTGTTTTTCCAGTGCCCACTCCACCGTAAAGGTAAAGTCCTCTAACAGGAGAATACGAAGCTTGCGGTATGAAACGAGACCACAACCATCTACTCCTGGTAATGGATTAAGATTGGGAGAAAGGAATTAGTAGGGAGTTAATAATATATGGTGATATAACATACGATCTGCTTATATATTATGTTACCTTGCAGATTTCTCAGAGGCGGCATATCGATCCAACTTACAAGCTTTTGCATTTTCCACGAGCTCATCGTATAGCCTTTGAAGCTCACCTAAGGTATTCAACTGCCAAATATAATGAGAAAAGAATATGTCAAACACAATATACTAACCCTTCGCATGGTCAATAAATAGGTTGTCTTTAATGTAAACTTTACTTCTCAGAATTCCCTAATATTCGAAATTATAGCTCAAGTGCTATCATGGGCACGGGCAATTAACATCACATCAATCGAACTCAACTTATCATCAATGTAGGATTAAATAACACATGCTAGCTAAATTTTTTCCAGATAAAATTCAAAAACAAAGCATGCCTGACAAGCATCTCCATCGAAAAGTTCACCAGCGGCTATCCTTCGTTGATACTCTATAAGGGGTCCACCGCCGATTATTTCTGCCATTTTTAACAATATAGAGAGAGCATAAACAAGATTAAAAACTATAAACTAGATTCAAAATCGTTAAATGTTGCCATGCCTCACCAGTTACTTTAGCTGCATCACTCGAAAGAGCTCTTTGAATCATACATGACAAGTAATTACATCTATAGATATCTGCATTGCTATACAATCTCACTAATGGGAAGTGATTCGAACTTCTGAAAAAAAATCCGTGATGGATAAAACTTCGTTTATATTGAAAACCCGATCTAAACTGCTTCACCACCCGAACAACCGTCCTCATTGCAAGAACGGAGCCTCACAGATCTGACGTATGGAAAGGCAAAGCGCAATAATATCTTATATTGAGCAAAAATAAATAAATATGAAATAAGTTGCACATTAGAGGAATTAATAAATCAATTACTATTGAATCGGACAAATGAAGATGGAATCTATTCGCATACAGAGAGAGCAGACCATTCTCTCTGTAGTACTATGTCCGATAAAGAACCAATCTTTATTCTATTGTCAAGTTTACTGTAGCTTTAAGACAACCCACAACCAAAATTCAAGGTCCCTGTAGTAAAATTTTTTGTTCTTGCTCTAGATTTCTCCAACACAATAATTTCGGCACCAACTACTAATGGAAAACATGAAACCCAGTAAAAAAAAGTAAAGAACAAGAACAAGAATCAAAGAAGTGCAGCCAATAATCTGCAACCGTTTAATGGAAATTTAATGCTTCGGACAGACGCCCATGGAAAGGACACAATCAATTAATTCATCATATAATTAAGAAAGATGCGACGATACCCGAAGAAGAAAAGGTCAAAGCAGCAAACCTGATCTGTATTGCGTCACAATTTCCCAAACCCAGAATTGGTAAAAGGGCTATTTCGGTGACTGATTTGAATGAGGATTTCTAAAAAAACAAAACAAAAAAAATTAGGAGAACTGATAAAATAGTAAATATCTAGATTAATATTCAAATAACTAGTTGTGGCCTGATGGCTACCACATGGACCTTTTATTCTCAAGATCTTGCGTTCAATTCTTTTCTATCTCAAATAAAATTTTATTGTAAATTATCTTTTAGTACCTACCTCATTTATAATTAATTTTTAATTTCTTCCCGATATATTTTGCTTTTATCTCATATATACCCCTAATTAATTTGATATATCATTTACAATTTACTTCTTAGATATCCAACACATGTTATTTGATTGATTATTCATAAAATATAATTTTATTATATTTAGGAACACCGTACTCCGGCTTGATTCCAATTTTATACCGGTCAAACCACTAAAATTTCCGGTCCGATTTGAAAACCCGATTTCAAAACCTTTATTTGAATTCGATTATTTATTTTGTTGTGAGATTCAGTCAATTATATATCCGATCGTACGTACGCGCATAACATTCACGATTGACTGAATTGACAAGAGAAAGCACAAACTGTCAACAAAAGAGAATAGTTGTGAGGCATCGAGACGAGAGCATCTAAAGCACGAGGTAATAAATTAACATTGATTTTTTCACTCTTATGTTCGGCGTGGACCAATGTTTTAAAATACGTTCGTTGTACGTTGCGTTTTAATTCCGATATCACACTGTAAATAATGTATCTTATTGCATGAGTATTTCGGCTAACCTACATATAATGCACAAAAAATTATATAATATATAACAAATTTATTGCTATGTCAGTCACTTTCTTTTCGGTATTATTGATTTACGAGGCAAACAAATCAATATTTTTCTACAAAAATAAAATTTAAGATACAATTCATTTGTTATGTTTTGAAATTAAAGTATATATGAATGATAATTAAAATGAATATATAAGGCCAACAGCCCAACTCAAACAAAAAATTATTTTTTTTTTCAACTTCAACCCCAAAAGAAATTTAGCCCATTGACAAGAAATAAAATTATCTCAATATATAGTCGACAGCTGTTAAAAGTTGTCTTAATTATTCAAAAATAAGAAGCGCTATTAAAAGAACGCCATGATGCATTTAAAAAAAATGGTAATACCGTGCCACGAGGCACGCTATGTACCGCTTTTTAAACATTAACCATGATGGATAATGACTTGGAGTGGTTGCGTGCTCTTCGTCACTAAGTCAATTCCCGACCACCTAAGAAAAGGTCCCTCTTCAAAACTTTGCACATTAATTTTATTTTAAGACTTAGTGTTCGAGTTTACTTTGAACACTCACACCAATAAGAATAGAAAAACATGTCTCACAACATTTTACGGAAGGCAATCATCTCCACTGCTTTAATCTTAGAAAGGGGCTAAAAATCGGAGAAAAGCACTCAGCTAGGAGGTACAAGCAAGTAGCTCATAGGGTTGTTCATTCGTACAAATCGTAACGAAAAGAACCTTCGACTAACCGAAATTTCGGTTCGATGATTTTACAAATCGAATAGCAAACCTCGCAACCATATGTTATCATCTTTGAGCGCTTGCTAGAAGCCGCACATTGTCGTTGGACATCGCACGCATCAGTTTTGTGCGGTGCTTGACATGCCGGCACGCCTACCAAGGGTGCCAACACAAAATCTCAGGTGCGTCAAAGCCATGCCAAGGTGTGTACGCCTTCCAACCAAGTCCCACTATAGACTGTATGCCATGTATCGAAGCACGTGCCAGGCCTCAATGTGATTTGTGCGCCGACTACGCTTTCCTAGTCCAAGTGCATTCGGGGCCTTCATGTCGGCTAGGTTGAAGTGGCCTCATAATCCCTCACTCATATCCCGACTATTCTACTCGTTTTCATCTGCTTGTCATGCTTCGGCACCGTTGACTCGCGGTCAACGGTAAATGCACCAGTACATGTTGTTTACAATCCTCCCATTGAACTGTCTCGAGGCCTGTGTTCTCATTACTTTTTAATGAGGTTAGATATTACAACAAATCCTCATCTGTTTTCCAAAATTTACCGTATCAATTTATGGTTCACCTTTCCGTTCGATAAGATACTCCAAAGTTGTGTGGAAGACTCCCAACACCTTCGACGTGCCGTAATGGGCTTGAACCCGTGGTCGGACTACTTTCTGGGATCCTCATGGAACTTCCTCATGAAGCTGACATGAAGAATGGGATTGATAATTATCAACTTCAATCAGTAAGCAACTCGGATGATTCTGTAATACCCGAGTCATGTCAGTAAGCTGGCTAATAAATTTGCGCGCATGCTATGTGCCTATATGACTTCATAATTGATATTTATTTAATTATATATGATATCTAATGTTATTTGGAAGTTAGTTATGGGACTTTGATGAAATTCGAAGTGAGATGAGAATTGTGAAGCTTGGGTTTTCGAAACGTGGTGAAATGTGAAATCTAGGAAGTTTGAAGTTGAGAGACATTTGAAAGGTTTCGCGAATTGAAACTCCCGAAGGATAGAAAATGTTTGAAATTTTTGGACCTTTAGTGACGTATGAAAACTTAGCTAAGGAGGAAATTATTATAACAATAAACTAATGATAATCTTATATATAAATAGAAAAGTACTCTTCTCTTCAACATGACACGTGTCCAGATAACCTTTAGTGAAAAAAAAATAGAAACTATTATAAACACCCACGTTCATGTCATCCGTACTTAAAAAATTGCAATTAATAATTGTTTTAGTTTAACCCACGCATTCATCCATTACCGTATTTTTCTCTTCCCATCCGAGCCCACAACTGACGGCTAAACAAGCGAACGTATGTATGTGCTCAGTAAAAATATCTCCAAAATTCGAAGGTCTATACTCATTCAAAAGATTCCCAGTCGGGCATTATGATGTTGGTGTTTAGGATATCACGCGAGCGAACGTATGTATGTGCTCAGTAAAAATATCTCCAAAAGGTCTATACTCATTCAAAAGATTCCCAGTCGGGCATTATGATGTTGGTGTTTAGGATATCACGCGGGTTCAACATTACTGTGTATGGTGATTTTCATAGAATATTTTAATAAAATACTTTGCCGAGTACATGTCTGACGGCTTTTCCTATATTTATGTTTCCTCAGATAAGGAAGATACCATCTTGGATTTGGACTATGTGAGTAAGCCGGCTTACTGTTTATCATCATGACTTTTTATATTTTTACTTTTGATAGTACCTTTGATTTGATAGTTCATAGGCTTCTTCTAATCACGTTTCCTTGCTTAATGTTGATTCCAAAGAAAAATAAGAGCTATAAATATAATCAATACCTTGCATGATTAATTCTTTAATATTGCCAACTTATCTTTCCAGATTTTTGATCACTAATATCTGTCAGATCGCTTTGGTTTTTGTGTTTTTCCTCCATTGCTAGATTCGAGATTTAATTTATGGTTTATTGTGATAATATGATATATATTAGTATCGGCTTCGTAGTTATCTACTGCGTTCTGTAAAACGCCATTATTAAAGCTTTCATATAATGCATTTAGTCCCTAATAAGAAAACGTCATTATTTTCCTTTCGTTTAATATTTGCATCTGCCTTCGATGTATATAATGCATATGTAAACTGATCTTTTTAATTAAAATATTTGACTCTCAAAGATTATTATTACGCCGTACTTCAAATGTAGATATGCAGGTGTTAAGAATCAATTATATGTATATCATATCATATATTTGTTTACCGTATTCATGTGCCCTTCAATTTCTTTCATGAGTGTGTAAACTGAATACTTTTTCGTGCATTTACAATACAGTTGTGCGCCTTCACTAAGTTCCAATTTGGTGATATCTGATTTTGAATTTATAAGCCAATTATTTTCCTTTCTTTTAATATTTGCATCTGCCTTCGATTTATATAATGCATATGTAAACTGATTTTTTTTAATTAAAATATTTGACTCTCAAAGATTATGATTACGCCGTACTTCAAATGTAGATATGCAGGTGTTAAGAATCAATTTTGACGATATGTATACCATGTTTACCGTATTCATATGCCCTTCAGTTTCTTTCATGATAGTGTAAACTGAATACTTTTTCGTGCATTTACAATACAACTCTGTGCATTCACTATGTTCCAATATAAGTTTCTCATGTGTTCTTTTATCGTAATTTTATGATATCTGATTTTGAATTTATAAGCCAATTATTGAGTTTGTTTTCATTAAAACTTCACTTTAATGTTCCTTTGACAAACGTTTGACACTCAAAGATGCAGGTATTAAGAATCAACTTGGACTATCTATAAAGTTTAAAAAATCTTCGACTTTCAAAAGGTAATGTGGACGACAAATACATTTGACTCTCAATTATTATTATTACACTATACTTCATCTTTAAATATGCAGGTATTAAGAATAAACTTGGACTATCAACAAAGTTTAAGAAATTCGACTTTCGGGAGGTAAGTCCAATGAGATATAAGATCTAATTTTCAATGAGCATTCCATATAATATATAACTTTCAATGAGATTCCATATAAGGCATTTGTTCTACAGAAAAAAAAACATGTTAACATATCTTCGTCATTATTTTTGTTACCATTACTAATTACTAATGCTTTTAGTTCGTAGATTGTCAATAACTGTAAAAGAACTATGGAAGCACGTTATTTCGGATCCAATATCCCTCCAAATCATAATATTCAAGCAAGACGAATGCATCAATTGTCACTACAACGGGAAGCTCGAGCTTTCAGAATGACAGTTCTTCGCAATAATCGTTCAAGGCATTCTGCCAATATTCAGCCTATTATATCCCGCAATCAAGCTGGTAAAAAATTAATACTTTGAAAATGTTTGTTCGTAGTCAACATTTTCACTGTTTAGTAATTCAATTCAAAACAAAACTTTGTAGAAACTTCTACCACAAGTAGGAGATGTTCTTTCTCGCAACGCTCGGATATTGGTCATAGAAATACAAAGTGCCCGAATTGCAACGCCATCATGTGGGTATCTGAGAAAGTTCGAGACAGTAGCTTAAGAAATCCAAGATTTCATTTGTGTTGCGGAAATGGTCAAGTACGACTACCAAGTCTTCCAGTGTCACCACCATTCCTTCAGTCCCTTCTATCACAGACAGTCTTCAAAGACAAAATTCGAATGTACAATTCATTATTGGCATTCACTTCAATGGGGGGCCAGATCGACAACAGTGTTAATGATGGTAGGGGACCTTATGTTTTTCGCATTGGTGGTAGCAATTACCATCGAATCGGGTCATTGCTCCCGGAACCAGGTATTGGCCCTAAATTTGCTCAGCTGTATATATATGATACTGATAATGAGGTTTCCAATCGCTTCAATGCTATGGGATCGTCGACCACTTCAGACATAAATGGTGATATACTCCGTGACCTTCAACACATGCTCGATCATGTAAATCCCTATGTTTCTGTTTTTCGGAGTGCTCGAGATATGTTGGTCGAACAACATAACAATATAAATCTTCGTATACGCATCATTCAAGTAAGAGAAGGCAGACAATATACGCGTCCAACATCAAACGAAGTCGCTGCTTTGTTGGTAGGTGACTGTACTGAGGAATTAGGACATAGAGACGTTATCCTACAAACATGCAGTGGTTCTTTACAAAGGATAAATGAGACTCATCCTGCTTATATGCCTCTCCAATATCCATTGCTATTTCCTTATGGAACAGATGGTTGGTCAGTCGACATACCAATAATCTCTTCGAGTACTTCAAGGGTTAAAGTTTCAATGAGACAGTTTTATGCATTCCGAATGCAAAATAGGGAGGACGGTGGTGATAGCTTAACTAGAGGCGGTAGATTGTACCAACAATTTATTGTTGACGTATATTGTGCTATTGAGCAATATCGTCTTCTTTACGTCAAATGTAACCAAGGACGCTTGCGTAGAGAATTGTATAGAGGGCTTCAAGATGCTGTTTCAAGCGGTGATGTTAATGCAACGTCTGTTGGAAGAAAGTACATACTGCCTTCCTCATTTACCGGTAGACCACGCAATATGATCCAACATTATCAGGATCAGTTGCAATTTGTCATACAATGGGTCCTCCTGATTTTTTTATCACTTTCACCTGTAATCCGAATTGGCCTGAAATAACTAGAGAGCTACTTCTGCATGAGCGTGTTGAAGATCGTCCAGACATTGCGGCTCGAGTTTTTAGACTAAAAATGAAGGAATTGTTCCGTGATTTGAAGGACAGACGAATGTTTGGAACCCTTATTGCTGGTAACTTTCTAAATTTATGATTATTTAATTTTTGTAGTTATAGAATTTTGCTAACACAACTAAAATTAATGCAGAATTATATGTTGTTGAATTCCAAAAACGCGGATTACCCCATGCACATATACTTCTCACGGTGAGTGCAAATGATAAGCCCACATGTGCAGAGGATGTCAATAAATTCATCAGTGCTGAAATCCCTGATGAACACAATGATCCCCTTGCATATCAAACAGTCACAAAGTTTATGATACATGGACCGTGTGGTCCATGCTTAGTTGATGGAAAGTGCTCAAAGCATTATCCGAAAAATTTTTGCGCTGAGACGGTTGTTGACGAGCGAAGCTTCGTGCAGTATATGCGTAGAAGAACTTCCGTAACAACTTTACCAAGTGGTCGAGAAATAGATAACAGATGGGTAGTCCCCTTTAATAGAGATTTGTGCGTCAAATATGATGCACACATAAATGTTGAGCGTGTAGCCGTACGAAGCGTGGTTAAGTACTTATATAAGTACATACAGAAAGGCCATGATCGAGCTACATTTGTCATTGAAGAGAGCAGCGATCGAAATAACATTTTTGGGGCACAACCTCATCGTGTTGATGAAATTAAACAATATTAGATTGTCGTTACGTGTCAGCCATAGAAGCAAGTTGGAGGATTTTTGATTTTGATCTACAACATCAATATCCGTCTGTTGAAAGATTGCAGTTTCATTTGCCAGGCAATCAAAACGTTGTCTTCCATGACAACGATGATCTACATGACGTAATTAATCAGCCTCAAAACACCATGTTGACAATGTGGTTTGAGGCAAATAGGCGGTATCAAGAAGCTCGATCTTTAACATATTCGGAATTTCCAACCGAATGGGTATGGGATCGTCGAAGTAAAATGTGGAAAAAAAGGCAACAAAGAGTGTCGATAGGAAGACTACCTTTTACGCATCCAAATGCTGGTGAGCGTTACTATCTCAGGATGCTCCTTACGAAAGTCCGTGGTGCAGTGTCATATGAGGACATACGAACGGTGAGGGGGGTCGTACAACCGACCTTTCAGGCGGCATGTCTTCAATTAGACATGCTCGACGACAACAACGAATGGCATGACGCTTTAACAGAAGCAGCTACTTGGACAACTGGTGCACAACTTAGAAACATGTTTTGCTCTATATTGATGTTCACCGAAGTAGCCGATCCAACAAGACTATGGGAAACACATTGGTCAAGTATGACTGATGATATTGAGCACATGATACAGCGTCAGTATAATAATTTTGAATTGCGACTCTCAGACGAAGAACGACGCAATTTGGGTATTCTCGAGATTGAACATATTCTCAACAAAAATGGCAAGTCATTGAAAGATTATCCACATATGCCGCAACCATCATTGGAAGATGCTCAACGCGCCACCAATCGATTGCTAAGAGACGAACTCGATTATGATACATCAATAGAGATGGAAAATTACGACCGTCTAGCTCGGGGGCTAAATGCAGACCAATATAGAGTATTTTCTACAATTATGGGGGCGCACACACAAAATCGTGGTGGCTTATTCTTCGTATATGGTAGTGGCGGAACAGGTAAAACCTACTTATGGAATACTCTGATATCAAAATTCAGGTCCGAGAGAAAGGTTGTTATTGCAGTTGCATCGTCGGGAATTGCTGCCTTATTGTTTTTTTTTTTTGGTGAAATGAATTTTTCATTTACCACAGTCCACAAATGCGAGGACTTCTGTTATTTGTACAGACTCTACTACTTACAAGTATAAGAACAGATATGTCGAAATATACTAGAAGTTGCTATTTTCTTCTTGCTAATGAAGGTCATCAGTTTGTTTTTCATCTCCCGAGTGAGCAATATGGCAAGCTGTTCCTCTGTTCTCCAAGCTTTCTCTCCGTGTACTCTCAAAGCTTTGTTAAAAGGCCTTGGCTGAATGCACATTCAAGAAAAATATGCTCCACAGATTCCCCAGCTATTCCACACAGGCAGCATACTGGGTTGGTAATGGGTATCCCCCATCTGCTTATCCTATCCACAGTTAATAATTTCTTCTGAATCATCAACCAAACAAAGAAAGAGTGTCTAGGAATGGTAAATTTGTTCCAGATAGCTTGGCAGAAAGGGAATGTAGGCTGATCCCCTTTGAGCCATTGATATCCAGCCTTCACAGAATATATTCCATCTGCTGTGAGACTCCATTTTTGATCCACATAGCCTCCCCTGAACCCCTCTTTTAATCTGTGGATCTTTTTCCAGTGCCAGCTAGAGTCTGCTGCTGGCCGGGAATCCCAAAAATCAGAGCCTTTCAAGTATACTGTATTTATCCACTTTATCCATAGGGAATCCGTTTTCCTAGTAATGTCCCAGATTTGTTTGCCCGCTAGCGCTTTATTCCAAGTGACACAATCTCTTAAATTGAGGCCCCCTTTACTCCGAGGCAAGCAAACTTTATCCCAGCAGAGAAGAGGGATGCTGTTACCGTTCCCCTTTCTCCCCCACAAAAAATCTCTACAGGCTTGGTCCACTTCCTTGCATACTGCCTTGGGCAGCATGAATACGGAGCCCCAATAACCATGGGTGGCCAAGAGAACTGAGTTAATCAAACATAAGCGGCCTGCATAAGAAAGATTTCTGGATGTCCAACATCTGATTCGAGCTACTATTTTATCCACCAGGATTTGGCAGGCATTTGCATTCCATTTGGTGGGGGAGATAGGAATACCCAGGTATCGCATAGGGAAGGATCCAATTTGAAATCCTGTATCCTTCACCATCTGATGCGCAGAGTTCCCCCTAACCCCAGCCAGGAATAAATTGGACTTCTGCTGATTAGCTTCTAGGCCCGAAACCTGAGAGAACTTCTCCAGGACTTCCTTAACAACAGTTAATGTAGATGATTTACCTTTACAGAAAATCATCAAGTCGTCAGCAAAGCACAGATTCACCAATTGTAGTTGCTTGCACGAAGGATGATATCTAAACCGTGAATCTTTAGTAGCCAGAAGCAGCTGACGAGTTAGATATTCCATGGCAATAACAAAAAGTGATGGAGAGATAGGATCCCCTTGTCGTATCCTGTTGCTCCTTTAAAACAGCCGGTTAGTGTCCCATTAAAGGAGATAGAATAGGAGGCACTGGTAACACATGCCTTGATCCAGTTAACAAAGGTAAGTGGAAATTTAAGCAGGGACAGCCATTTCCCTAAGAAGTCCCAGTTCAAAGTATCATATGCCTTCCTTATATCTACCTTTAAGAGAGCTCTAGCTGATGCATTCTTCCTCCCATATAGCCTGATTAATTCCTGACACAGCAAGATATTGTGCACAATAGACCTATCTTGCACGAACGCACTCTGGTTAGCGTGGACAATTTTGGGCAGTATGGGTATAAGCCTAGAGCAGAGCATCTTGGATATACACTTATATATTGTGTTACAGCATGCAATAGGCCTGAACTCTTGGGCTGAGTTTGGATGGGCAGTTTTAGGGATAAGACACAAAGCTGTTTTGTTCAGTTGAGGAGACATATTACCTGTGTCAAAGAATTGCAGGACAGCTCAGGTTATTTGGTCCCCCACTACATTCCATGTGTGCTTGAAGAACCCACTTCCATACCCATCCGGGCCGGGGGCCACATCATCATGGATAGAGTTCATAGCATTCCAGACCTCCTTCTTATCAAATGGTTGAACAAGTTGCAGTTGGTCACTTGGAGACAGAGTGTACCCTTCAGCTGCAACCATGGGCTCTGGCATATGCTGTTTCTGCAATTTTGTGCCCAGCATGCCTTTAAAGAACTCAACAAAGTGCTGCTGAATATCCTTCTGATCAAGTAAGAGCCTCCCATCCGAGTCAGTAATGGAAATAATTCTGTTAGTGTAGGCTCTTTGTTTGATAACAGAGTGAAAATATGCTGTATTCCTATCCCCTTTGTCCAACCATCTTGTTTTAGCTTTTTGCCTCAGATACTTATCGTTGGCCTCACACAGAAAGCTGTATTCTGTTCTGATTGACTCCTCTTTCCTTAGTAGTTCCGGGCACATGGGGTTCTTATGTACTTCTAGTTGACAATCCTCGAGCTGTTTCTGGACCAATGCTGCCTTATTGTTGCCTGGTGGTAAAACTGCCCATTCTACGTTTAAGATACCATTAAATCCTGCTGAGAATTCCGTTTGTTCATTTGAGAAAACATCACCTCGGGCTGAATTAATTCGACTCGCGTCGTTGATAATTTGGGATGAGGCTCCTATGACCAATCGACTCGCATTTGAGGCCGTTGACCGTCACTTTAGGGATATTTGTGACAATGATTTGCCATTTGGTGGAAAACTATTTGTATTAGGAGGCGACTTCCGGCAAATATTACCAGTCGTCGCAAGTGGTGGTCGAGAATCAATTGTCGCAGCTACTTTGCATCGTGCAAATTTTTGGAGCAACTGCCGATTAATGAAGTTAGAGATAAACATGCGCCTTTTCGGTGGTGATTTTCCAACCGAATATTTACATAAAATGACACAATTCAGTAAGTGGATCTTAGAAATAGGGGACGGTAGATTTCCTGGAAGATCGCTAACAAGCAACGGAGAGCCAACTTGGATTGATATTCCGATTGAGTTCTTAATAAAAGATGATGCCCGAGGGATCGAAACGTTAATCGCCGCAACTTATCAGGACCTTACAACGAGGTATTCCGATTTGGTTTATGTAAAGGAACGGGCAATATTAGCGCCCACCAATAGCGATGTTGATAGTATCAATTCTATGATATTATCAATGCTTCCAGGAAGTTCTCGAAATTACTTAAGTTCGGATAGGATAAGTTCATCGGGATCCGACGAGTCGGTGGAAGATATGAATCCTATAGAGTTGTTACATTCTACAAATGTTGCGGGCCTTCCCAACCATTGTTTAGAACTGAAAGTAGGAGCACCTGTCATTTTATTACGCAACATGAACCAGTCAATTGGTTTATGTAACGGAACGCGGTTGGTTATTTACAAGCTAGGAGATAAGGTGATTGAAGCAAAAGTGATATCGGGGCCAAGGACGGGAGAGAATGTACTCATACCACGGATTGATCTATCACCGTCGAATCAAGCTACATGTTTTGCCATAAGAAGAAGACAGTTTCCTATCAAATTGGGATTTGCAATGACGATAAATAAAAGTCAGGGACAGACGTTGAATGCTGTTGGTTTATATCTTCCAAATCCCGTCTTCAGCCACGGTCAACTTTATGTTGCGCTTTCCCGTGTCACATCACCAAGTGGGCTCAAGATTCTAATACGCAACAAGAACGATTTACCAGAAAATGTTACCAAGAATGTTGTGTACAATGAAGTTATATCCAGCATGCAATGAACAGTATTATTTGAAATTTCATTTTTTTTGTTTTTAAAACTTATTTTTAAGTTTTTATTAATTTTATGCTTAATGTCTTAATATATTTATTTATTAATATAATTAACTCTACAACAAATTGTTTAATAATTGCAGATGGCACATCTAACATACAAACCAGTTAGACAAATTTCCCCCTACAATTATATGTGGCATTTGCGTGGGCGTTTATTGTGGCGTTGCGATCTTCATACTCGAGTACGATCCAGTAAAGAGTTTAGGGTACATAATTTAATCTTCATTGATGTTGAGGTATGAAATTTATATTTAGTAAATCTTAAATTTTAAATTTATCATTCAAGACTCTTCCAGTTGTGTTATTTATTAACCATTCTTTTTTAACAGGGAACAGAAATAAAAGTAACTTTATACGATGATGACATTCACAAATATCTACATATTCTGAAAGTAGGGAACGTGTATTGCATTAACGATTTAAGCGTGGACGCTGCTTCAGAATTGGATTGGCCTGTGCGGAATGATTATAGGTTGAATTTTCATCGAAAAACCAAAATTGTGGATAATTGTACAAGCATTGATGATGATGTCCCTCTACACAACTTTCGGTTTGATCAACTAAGTACAATTCATCAGTATGCCACGCAGAAGGACCACTTAGTCGGTGAGTAATCCTCATTTTATTTTTCCACTATTTACTAAACATTATTAATCATGTTGTCTTTCAACATTCATTCCAGATGCAATTGGCTTTGTGGTTTATGTTGGTGATTTAGAAAATGTTAGTTTCAAGAAAAAAATGGCACGGTTGTCGAAACTCATGTTCGAAACGTCTTAATTTGTGACATGAGGTACTCCTTTAATACGTCGAATATCCCAAGAATAATGTTGTTACCATCTATAGAATTTCTTGATAATTTGTTTTGCAGCACAAATGTAATGAAAATTTCACTGTGGGGAAACTTTGCTACAAGTGGAGATTATAAACTTCTATTTGATGCAACAAAGATTCAGATTCTGGCAGTATCGAGAGTTGAAGTAAAGAATTTCGATGGTTAGTACAACGATTTATATAGTTTATTATATTTTTTTGGCATGTTAATGATGACAAATTTATTTTCGTTTTGCAACGTATTTTGTAATATGAGGACCGCTTTAGGTGCGTATCTAAACACAACAAGATTTAGTAGAGTTTTTGTCGACCCAAACATTGGGCAGGCCCAAAAGATCCGTTTATGGTATGTTATGTTCTTATAATTTTGTTAATTGATATTCCCTTTACATATTGTTTAACTAAATCATCATTGTTTGTCAGGTATGATTGGGATACTATTGCACGAAACCATATTTTATTTAATCAGAGACGGGGAAACACTCTACATCAATTGCACAGCTTGCTTGATGCTGTTCCAATCAACTTAAATGATTACCGTGTCACTGAGAACGTAATATTCGCTTACTTTTTTCGCAAATAAAGTATTTGTTATATCAAGTTACTAATATAATATTTTTTTTCAGATTCGGTGCTTTCGTGTATGCGCATGTATAGCTCACATAGAGATGGCGACAATCTGGTACGAATCGTGTCCGCTCTGTAAGGTAAACAAGGTCACGGATGGTTATTGCATACCTTGCAATAGGTTGATTACACACACTATCCCGAGGTAATCACTTCGTTCGACATATGAATGCACTTATGTGATTATATTAAAATTGTATTTTCTTAATTTTTATTGCAAGATGAATGTCTGACTTACAGATATAGATTAAAGACAACAATTAGTGACAAATCTGGTTCCAAACAGTTCACATGCTGGAATGATCATGCGAAGGTCATATTAGGCATATCAGCATCGGAATTAGAGCAGATTTATACTGAGGTACAAATGTTGTCACGAATCAATTTTTCACGGGTCTTAAATTTTTTTTTGACAATATTATAGGCTGGAGATGATGGCCCATTCTTGCTAGAAGATTACGTGAATAATCGCCTGATGTCGAAATTTGTGTTTATACTGAGGGCGCCGAAATCAAGTGATGATGAAGTAAAAGTTTCACATGTTTTTAGAGTCGATTGGGAGGAAGAGTATAATTATTGGTTCTTCAAGCGAAGAGTACGATGTCATTAGCTATTTCTGTGTATTTTTTCTCATTACATATAACATTTTGATTAATATATTACGTTATCTTATTCATTTTACGATTTTATAGTTTAAAATCTATGATATTATAACATCGCATTTTTTGTATTAACATATAATAGTAATTTAAATTATCTATGGTATTAAGACCCGTGCATTGCACGGGCAAAAAACTAGTTATTAGGAATAGAAAAGTAGGAGACAATGTCCCTATCATTAGTTAAACATCAACGTTGGGTTATGTCATTTGTTGACTAACACTAAGGGAATTGATAGGAACTTAATAGAAGGAAAAGTATTCCTTTAATCAATCGTTGGAAAATTAAGTTAGAGACAAGCTCAAGCAGAGGTCGAACTTGAACTTGAAGATGGTATAAATTTCTCACCTTGATCTTTATGTTTTTAATTATGATTTTTCGTGTCTAAGTATATTAGGTACGAGAAGTTGCATATATTTAGGTTTTGTACAAGTTTAGTTTTTTGAAGGTTTAAATAGGGGTGTTCATCAGTCGGTTCGGTTCCGTTTTTTCAAAATTCGGTTCGGTTTTTCGGTTTTCGGTTTTATGTATGCTTAATTCGATATTCGAACCGTTTTAATTTGGTTCGGTTCGATTTTTTCTAATTTGGTTCGTTTTTTTTTCGTTCGGTTTTTCACTTATGAATTTAATATCAACAAAAAAATAATGTGAGCTGAAAATGCATAAAATAATTTATGGTTATTAAAAAACAAAGAAGATTTATGGAACGTGACATGTAGCGAAATAATTCAAAGGTCCAGAAAAATAACATGAAAATTGAACAAAATCTAACCAAAATATAAAACCATTCATCTGAAGATACTATAAATTATTTGAGAGAAAAATAGTATTTGATGTGATGAAAACATTCACCTAAAAATGGAAAAAGGTATACCAATTAAATTATATTTACTGTGTTGTTTACGTTATGGGAGAAAAATAAATGATTTTGATATTTCTATATTTTTAATGTCGTATGATAATTTCAGTTCGGTTTTTCGGTTTTTTCGGTTTTACGTATGCTTAATCTGATATCTGAACTATTTTAATTTGGTTCGGTTCGGTTTTTTCGGTTCCGGTCTTTTCGGTTCGGTTCTTTACGATTCGGTCAGTTTTTTCGGTTTTTCGGTTAATTTGAACACCACTATGTTAAATACGTTTTGAAGTTTGATGATGTTCATCATATTTCTGGAAGAAAACATGATTTTGATCGAGAGTTGTAAGGTATTTAGAGGTGCAAAATGTGTCTCGGGTCGTGAAACTAAGTTTTCTCGAATGAACAATGATTTTATTTCGCGTGTGAACAGTAACTTCGAGAAGTGAATAGTAACTTCTCAGGTGAACAATAACTTCCCGAAGTGAATAGTAACCTCGCGAAGTGAACAGTGAATTCGCTAGTGAACAGTGATCTCGCGGTGAACAGTGAATTCGCTATGTGAACAGTGACTTTATCGATGAACAGTACCTTTCGTGAATGAACAGTAACTTTCGAAATAATAATAATAATAACAATAATAATAATAAGGTACATCTACACATAAATACCCAATTGAATAAATTTTTTACATATAGGTACCCATGTCAGAAAATTTTACAGATAGATACCCGATTTAATTTTTACCAGTTTCTTTAGTCATGCCGTACCTTCATGTGTGTATAACCATAACACGTTGATATAGGGTACCCAAATGTAGCATTCGTCGTACCTACGGCATACCTGTGTAACATAGGGCGTACCTAAATGTAGCATACGTCGTACTATTTTCTGTTATATAGGATACTCAAATGTGTTGATATAGGGTACCCAAATGTGTTGTATGGTGTACCTGCGGGGATCGGGTACCTATGTGGAAAAAATTTATTCTGTTAGGTACCTACATATAAAAAATCCTGACAGGGTACTAAATTACAAGTTTTTATCCAAATAGATACTTATGTGTAAAGACCCCTAATAATAATTGTGGAAAAATATTTTTACATCATTTAATGAGAAAAACAATATTCTGAGTCCAACGGGTATAGTCTCTTCTAATGCCCGATCATAAATTACCTAGCGGTATTTTTCCGCAGTCGATGTTCGGTGTAATTAACGTTGTTTTAGACAAAGTTTTCGAAAGAAAATTTATATAGTCAGTTAACATAATTTATACACTGACTTTATAATAGTTTCGTGTCTAAAGGACGAAATATTAGGAAAAATCACCAGATCGATTAGCAAATAGCTTAAGGACGTCATGTAAGTGGAATTTCACCTACAAAACATAAATTAATTTAGGTGCGTATTTTTCTTGACTATGTGCTTCGATGAGAATATGTAACATGGACTATCTGTTATATATGATTGCATGGTTAGTATTTGTTGCATTATTCATGTAGCATAAAACATGTGAACGCACGAAATTATTTGGGGTATTATGAGAGATGAGCGTGTATTGTATTATTCGGTTGAAAGCGATATATATTTGCCAATATTGATATTTGATGTCGACTCATAAAGGAGTCATAGCTAATTCTACAAAGGCGTCATGACGGGATGTAAGCAGTCAAATATATGTACCTAAATTATTCAGGTAGCGGAAAGAAGCGACCTGGACGAAACACATGGTGTAAGCCAGAGTGCCAGGGAAGGAAACAGCTAGATATAGGGGCGACTTGGTGAATGGTAACCTGGAGATAAACCCTAGTGTTAACCAAGCCGATGTGGGCCAACTATCTTATGTTTATCCATATAGGATTTGAGCTCATGATATGATGGTGTGAGTAGCAAGTTAGCTGAGGGCCCAGAGTGAAATAAGAATGATGTGAGAATACGAGATTTAGAAAGCATTGGCGCGGATGCCCTTGGAGTTTGGCACGTGCATGTCATGCATATTTCCACATACTGAGCTTTATAGATCATCCCATGTTTTTATGTGTTGTAGACGCAGCGAACATGGTTTGAACGCTTAGATGGCGGGACTGGTCCTTCTGGAGCCTCCAGCGACTTTTGATGGTGGTGTGTACATGGATGCGACCTGTGTGGCGGGTGTTATGTTAATTATGCTGTGTTGTATAATACGTTTGTATGGAATGTAAATTTTAAACAATTTTTGTGTTGAATAGTAGTGTATGGTATTGTGTGCAAAACGGAAAAATTTTATCAGCACTTTTTTATGTAATATATTTTATATTTTCTTTAGTCACGTAAATTAATGTAAGAAAATAGTTGTAGATGGCGGGGCGTAACAGATTCAACTCTCAACTTCGAATGGCCCGTCGAATTTCGGCATAAGACTCGTGTCGTTGATTGTGTGTTGTAACTTTCTTGTACCGGCGGAGTTAGTTTAAGCTATACCTGCGAATGTCGAACTCCACTAGGCAGTCGCCTCGATCATGGTGCTTCTTATGCCAACATTGGTCAATCTATCTGGCGCTTTATGCCAAAGTAACTCTTATTCATAAGCGAACTTATATGTGACTGGACAACCAAAACTGGAGCTAGGTGCTGAACACATATAGAATCTTGAAAGGGGCTATGGAGTTAGGTGCTGAAACACGTATAAAATCTCGAAAGAGCTCTTCTCCGTGGCTGATGACTGGTGAAAGTTGTAGCAAAATTGGGTTGCATCAAACAAACTTGTCTAGCTGATTTGTTTGCTCATTTGTACGTTCGTTTGTGGGTGAGATACCGATGAGAAATGCAACTTTCCAAGAATACGGACAATGTGTCCAAAATATCTCGGTAAATCTCGAATATCGATCACTTATGTTCTTATCGGGCAAGCAAAAATATTTCACTACATTGGGACAGACAGGACGCAAAATCTGCTAGACACTTTTGAGGGGCCGCCTTGAAAACTACCATCTTGAAAAACCGAACAACAACCACAAAAATTGAAGTATTGTTACCTTCGCTTTTAGTAAGCCCAATGATAAAACATTAGTCTGTCGAGGCTTAATAAACAATCGGTAGAGGCTCTTTTTGTTACCTTGATCACTTGTCTCGCTGCAAAAGTCCCAATGCAAGTACGCATAAAGGCGTCAAATGTCTTGCTCTTTTTTCTGCCAATAAAACTTGTGAGAAAAGAGTGCCATGCCCAATCCGAGATGGTCGACCATTGCAGTTCGTGGTGCTCCGCCATGGGTTTCCAATAGCCCATCCTCAAGTCAATATCTTTTCACGAGCCCGACCTTCTTGTAAACTGCATCATTCTCGCCTTCTCTTCGGATGCAGTCAGCAAAGTTGCTCTCACTAGTGCTCATCATGGCCGACGTTTGGAGCTACAACTAATGCATCGGTAAACTCGTTTTAGCATCACAGCAGATACACCATCCAAGTTGAGATCACCTCAAAACTTCGCCAACGTGTTTGTTTCGGGGTAAGTTCTATGTCTAGAAGTAATTATCCGCCACGATGTCGGTGACGATCACAAAATGGTGCTTGTTATGGACTAGAACTACACCAGTTGCCTTTCCCAATGCATTGTTACAACCTAAAAAGGCTGGCCAAAACTCTGCTTCAAGAAGGCTCACTTGTCGAAGCTATCTTCTAATCTTCAAATGATTTGTCAAATTCTCAGCATGCACTCCCTGTCCCTCTTCGACGAGTCTGTGACCTGTGTTGTTAGCTTTGAGTACCATTTTGATAAAACTCCGATTATTAGCTTACATTGTTAGGCGTGGCCACTGTACCACGACACGCATCCCAAGAATGTGATTTTTGTTCGCTTAAATTAACTCTTTTCTCTTGTCAACACTTCTCAAACACGACCTTTAAGTGTTGCACATGGTCCTCCAAGCTCTCGAGCAAACGATGAGGTTGTCAAAGTAGACCACTGCATGGTAATCTAAGTTATCCATATACTACTTCATTAATAAGACTGCAAAAGTAAATGGGTATTAGTCCAACCGAATAACACATGTCGTCTTTGACTCGTCACGTTAAGCGGCATTCAACACAAGTTGTCAAGACTGAGATCCAAATGGTGCCTTTGATTGTCGAGTGAGGTCGGCATTCAACACAAGTTGTTTCCTCAATTGCTCAAGCTCGACAAGGTTCATTTGGCATGGGGTCTCCATCGGCATCACAGCTTTAAGCTCGAGCTCAATGATAAACGTATTTTCTTACATTTATACTTGTAAAAATTTAAGTCGTCTGCATGATAAGTGAAGTCCTTTCGATAATTTTAGCATGATTTTATGATTTCACAGCAATTGAAACGTTTTTACGGTAGTATTGCGGCATGTTCGTATTTCTCGCAGAACAGGAGGTAAAGGATGTCCAATTGAGCTGAAATTTTAACCAATGATAGAAGACTTGTTGATATTTATTTTGACCAAAGGAATTTCCATTCCGAGTACAGAATATATGAATTTTTAAACCCACTACCACTTTGTTACGCAAAAACAGCCCGTTTTGATTGGCCAAGGCCCAATACTAATTCAGCCCGTTTAAAACCCAACCCACCAAATCAATTTGTCATTTGGTGAGTGCTGGGGCAGACAAGGATCGATGGAAATTGCATCAATTCTCTACATAGCTATCAACATCGATAGATACACACGCATACACCGCACAAAAAAAAAGAGAAAAACGAAGAAGAATACAACGCGTACGGCTCAAGGAAGAAAGTGAAGATAACAAGCCATTCTTGAGTAGCTAAGTAAGATTATGTTCCCCTTTATGATCTACAAATAAGGGCAGAAGGTGGGGGCGAGGGGTGTGAACACCCGGCCACTACATTAGCCTTAACTTCCTTCCGCTACGTGTGTGCGACGGCAGCGCGACAGGCTACAAGAACTATGAGCAGCGAAGGGGCCGCACAACACCCAATGAAAAAGTCGTCAAGGGGCATCACGTCAAACTCCTTTAACCCTTGCCATTGTCCAATCTTGACAAGGGTTGATGTATTTCCATTTGTCAGAGGCTGGGCCCATATTAACTAACTTCATCGTTATTGGCTCGTTCATCACCATCAATCTGAGCCGATTTGTTGTCCTTGTTGTTTTTAGATAACATACATAAAGTATGTAAGTTAAGTTCATACAAAATCTGTATTTAAATATTTTAAGGGTTTCGGTCGTTGCGCCCGAAGAAGTGGCTCTCATCGCAACTAGATTGCAACTGCACCGACCACAGACTTTTGCGCGCATTGGTACCAGTAGTGTGGGCCACTACAAATGTGGTAAGAAATCTTCTTTTGCCGCTACAGGTAGCTTCTTGATCTTTTATTTCTCAACTTGGCCCTAGTTTCGGCTTGCCGCTAGACCTTCTTTTCGTCCGAAAGTACATTTGTTCCGTTAGCTTGTCAAATTTGGATGGCACGTACTTCTTGGGTATGATCGTGCGTAGGTTGTGCGAAATGTTTTGCATCCCTTCGCCACAGCTACCAATAGACATCCTTTGTACTTGTTCTTAATGTGGGTTCCATCCAAAAATATTAATGGACGACATCCTCGAACAAACCCAACAATGCACGCATGAAAACATATAAACAGCTTTCGAAATTTATTTGTCGATGGATCTACTTCATGTTCAGCAAAACTCCCAGGATTTGTTGCTTTGATAGCATTGCAATAACATCACAATTTATCATATGACCCGGCATCAACCCCATGAATTGTTGGGGATGTGCCCTCGGAATACCATTCGAGGATGTAATGAATAGGGCATGTATTTAATAATCGATGTATTATTCGTTATGTATTTGAATAATGTATTCTTATACGTATTAATGGAATTTACACTTTATAATTTATTCTTTAAAAAAGGCATATTATTTATTTACCTATAAAGTCTTACTAGGCATCCGGTGAGACGGTATATAAATAAATCCCATATATCTGAGTTTATTCACCAATTCTCATGGGATGAGAGAGGGGCACCGGTGAGCTATTATTCTCCGATATTAAATTAGTTTATAAGTCTTAGATCTCAGTAGGGTGACTGAGCGTCAATTACGACTTATTTGTTGACGACTCTTATACGGTTGTGCCAATCATTCGCTTGGGAAGCGGGAGGTCGTAACATTGGTATAAGTTGAATCAGGGGATTAACTTGTACTTGGACACGACTCGCAATCGACGATCATGGAATGGAAAAGGTGAAGAATGAAGCGTAAATAGGGTTCACAATGACAAGCAAGGCTTGTCACAGTCATGAAGTCCCTCTGCAAAGTAGCAGTAGCTTCAAAACTTCATATCTCACAATATAGACCTCGCATTGAGAATCCCTTTGGTAAACATCGAGACTGGTGAGTCTTTTAACTGTGGTTAAAATTTCAGGACAATCGGACATCGTTTACCCCTCAATCGGATCGAAATACGAAACTGCCGCAAAGCTGGTGACAGCCTTGCACGTGGCCGTGACGACTGGCAGAGGCGAGCAAAATGGTGCCCGATCGTGTCACGGCCGTGACACTTCATGCCCAGGCCGTGATAGCCTCCAGAAGATTGTCACGGTCGTGACCAAGGCCGTGACCAAGGCCGTGACGAGCGGCAGAAGTCGTCCAATGATGTGTCACGGCCGTGACAGGTCATGTCAGAGACCGTGACCGACAGTTTTTTGGTCAAATTTGATCCAAATCAAATCCAATTTCGTTCCTTGTTCTTTTGTTATGATTTGTGGGACAATATCTAGTCATTAGATGATAAAATAACAAGAGAATCAAACAAAAATGAGTCATGTAGGACATGATCTCATTTAAACAAATCTAAAGTATATTTCATGATTTAAAACTTGGTTTTACATTATGAGACTTGTGATTTTCGTCCATAATGGGTTGATAAGCTTTCTCACACTAAACTTAGAGATTTTAGAGAGAAGCTAGAGCATTTGGGGTTGTTCTTGAGAAAACCCTAAGTGTTTGTGAGTTTTAGAAATCACATACACATCTAAACATCTCTATACAATACTCCACACCATCTCTAGCCATCCTTGGGGTGGTGTAGGTTTACGGCACGTCACGGGGTCGGCGTGATTCTCTTCGGCACAGTTCGTGAGCTACGGGAGCTAAGGATCTTCGCTACAAGGGTAAGATCCTTATTCTTTTATACGTGTCGATCATGCAGTTTTCTTTATTTAACGGAGTATCCTGGGGAAACCGTATGGGGAACCCGAGAAAAATTTTAAATTCTGCTGCATCCGGGGCAGGGCCTCGGGTCACCCGGGGTTTCCCAACAGTGGTATCAGAGCCATAGGCTCGGTTCTAAGAAACTACATAAACGAGTCCGAAATGAACTCGGTTGTGCAAGTCACTAAGTTGCTCAAGCGTCATAGCACGAGTTGTACTTAGTTCGAGTTTGTAAACCGAGCGCTCGCTTGGTCGGAGGTCGCTTAGTTGCGAGCTTTCCGACGTAGCGTAGCAACGTGGAGAGAAAACCCTAGTGGGAGTCTCGTCGCGTTCGTAACTTGCGGGTCCATAAGTCTAGGACTAGCCCAAATTTCGTTTCGGTTTCTTTGAGCGTTTTGTTGTCGTGAACGTGTTTATGTTGTATGCATGTTTGTATGACACGTATTAAGACGTCGGCGTGGACTTAGGCTCTATTTCCGGGTGATATATTAAGGGTGACAAGGTTCCCCCCGGTTTGTATTTTATTCGTTAATATACGGGTTGTCTGGGACAGCTGATCCCCCCGTTTTGTATTTTAGTTAATATTAGAAAAATTAATTTTTGTATGATGGCTGTACGAGTACGACACGGGTCCACGAGAAGGCCGTTCGAAGACTTGGAGGTCGTTCGAGAACATAGTGTGAAGCCGAAGACAAGAGATGTAATTTTTATAAAATTAATGTAGTAGAGTAGAAATAGTCCACGCAGACGGTCTTATAGGCAAACTAGGTTTACCGCGTATACTAGCATGTTTGTTTGACGTTACGTGCGTGTTTAAGTGCTTAAGTGTGTGAGACGTATTCTCCCGGTTGGACTAAATACTAAGTGGGTAAAGGGACAGGGTTCCTGTCTTCTATCAAGCTCGAAACCATTGCGGCTTGAGTGTCGTGTGCGGTTTGTTCCGAGTTATCGGCGCCAATCATCTCGCTCTTGTCGTAGTTGGTCCGAGTGCGTTAAGACAATAAAGTCAAGCTCATTATTGAAACGACTTGAGTATGTGCGGTTTGTTTCGAGTTATCGACGCCAAACATTTTTACTCTTGACGTGGATATTTTGGGTGACTGTCTAAACGCCGCTCTCCGAAACATATTCACGCCTTATAAAGAGTTATCCTACAGGCGAGAATTTCTAAATGTTAGGATTGAGCCAGACGTTGATAGGTCACACTTAGACGGTTATTTCCCAATTATTCCTGTTAGGGTGAGGGTTCCTAACCGGAGACAAAGTTGTTGAAACACTCATGAGATGGACTCGTGTGGGACACGGGATCATCTATGGGTTCGTGTGGGACACGGCGCCGTCCGAGTAATGGGCCAACAAACTGTTAGGTTGAGCTCATTTATGCGGAGCGGGGAAATCAACTCCACTATGAAACCATCAATGAGGTTTCCGAAATCTCTATCGGGAGAATGGGATTTTGAGAAAAATAGTGGGAGCCAAGCGAAATCGTTAAAGTCCTTATTTGTGCTTGTAGAATAATACGTTGACCCCTTCAATGCTTTATTTTCTGCAGATTGTTTTCTTTCTTGTTTGTATACAAAATGACGTCACCATTCAATTTACTGATCACGCAAAATCGTTTGGAGGGTCCAAACCTTGCGGACTGGCTCCATAACTTGAGGATAGTCCTCACTCTGGAACGCCTAGAGTATGTCCTTGAGGGACCCATACCACTCGAACCCCAAGAGGGTGCGAGTGATGCTGACAGGGAATATTATACCAAATGGATGGCTGATAGTGCCCGTGTCAAGGCTTATATGTTAGCTGGGATGAATAACGATCTGCAGCGCCAGCATGAGGGTATGCAAATGCGCGAGATATTGATTTATCTGAAGGAGTTGTACGGCGAGCAGTCGAGATCGTCTCGATACCGCGCTGCCGACAATCTCTTTCATACCAAGATGCCTGAGGGTGCAGATGTTCCGGCACATGTGCGTAAGCTCATTGGGTACATCGAGGAACTAAGTTCTCTCGGTTGTCCCATTCATAATGAGCTTCAGATTGACCTGATCCTTCAGTCACTCCCAGCTTCATTTGCTCAGTTTATTATAAACTATAATCTGAGCGATAGGCGATTTTCGCTTCCTGAACTCATGAACACGCTGGTTCAGACTCAGCGTGAGCTAAAGAAAGGAAAGGGAAAAGAGGTTGCGCTTCTTTTGACTACAAGGTCTAAGAGATCTAAGTCGAACAAGCCCAAGCCTAATAAGCCAAAAGGAGGGATTAAGAAAAAAGGCAAGGCTAAAATGAACGTGCCTAAAGTTCCGAAGGCCACTGATAGGTGCCTTCACTGCCAAGAGCTGGGTCATTGGAAAAGATTGCCCCAAGCTTCGAGCTTATGGGGCTTCAGGTAAAGTTTTGGAAACTTATTGTTCATTTACTGTATTTTCCACTTCGTGGATTCTTGACTCGGGAGCTAGTGCTCACATTTGTGTTTTGAACCAGGGTCTGGAACGAAGTAGGAAGCTGGCGGAACGAGAAGTCTTGATCAACGTTGGTAGCGGACATAGTGTACCTGCTAGTCATGTTGGATCGAAGACTCTTGTATTGAGTTCTGGACATGTATTATATTTATCCGATGTACTTGTATTGCCCAAGGGGCTGAAAAATATTATTTCTATTTATGCTTTGAGTAAGAATGGTTATGAATTTCGATTCAATAATAATATTTGTGAGATTTATTTTGGAAATAAATGCGTCGGAAATGCAACGTTAATAAATGGTTTATATTACGTTAATGTCCAGGAACATGCGAATGTAGTTACCGACAAACGTAACTTAGAGTTAAATAAAAAGTATTTGTGGCATCTTAGACTTGGTCATGCCGGAGTTCGAAAGATTCAAGAGTTGGAGAAACACGGCATTATTAAGCCTACAGAATCAGATTCCTATCTAACGTGCGAATCTTGTATCCTCGGCAAAATGACTAAGGCTCCTTTTACAGGGACTTTTCAAAGAGCCACTAATCTTTTGGATTTGATCCATACAGACGTTTGTGGACCGTTTAGTGTAACGGCCCGAGGTAATTTCCATTATTTCGTGACTTCCACAGATGATCACTCTCGCTACGGCTTGGTGTATCTGCTGAAGCACAAGTCTGAAACGCTTGAAAAGTTCAAGGAATTCAAGACTTTAGTGGAAAATCAAACTGGGAGACAAATTAAAGTCGTACGATCAGATCGAGGCGGCGAGTATATGAGTCTCGAGTTCGATGATTTCTTGAAAGAAAATGGAATTATTTCGCAGTTTACACCGCCCGGGACACCACAACTGAATGGTGTTGTCGAACGTAGGAATCGAACATTATTAGATAAAGTTCGATCTATGCTAAGCTATACAGATCTCCCCATATCATTATGGGGATATGCTTTGCAAACTGCTGTTTATGTTTTGAACAGAACCCCTTCGAAGTCTGTAGATAGGGTACCTTACGAAATTTGGAATGGTAAGAAGCCCAGCTTGAATCACTTAAGGGTTTGGGGATGCCCCGCCTATGTGAAAAAGCTATTAGCAGACAAACTCGAATCTAGGTCCATGAAAGGACGTTTCGTCGGATATCCCGATGATAGCATGAGATATTATTTTTACTTCCATGATGATCAAAGGATCGTCGTAGCTATTCACGCTCATTTTCTCGAGGAACAGATCGTTCGAGAAGGTGGAGCTGGCAGAGAAGTGACTCTTGGAGAGTTAGATGAAACGCTTCCAGAGACATCAGTGCCTGAGGGCACAGATGAGCAGTCTGAGACGCGCCCAGAATTGCGTAGGTCGGGTAGAATATCTCGCATGCCTGAGAGATATGGTATGGTACATGTCGAGCACGGGGGTGCTGCGACTGAAGGGATCGTTGGTGACGACCCTGCTACCTTTGACCAAGCAATGATGGATGTCGACTCTAAGAAATGGGTCGAAGCTATGAAAGCAGAGATGTACTCGATGCATACCAACCAAGTATGGACTCTAGTAGATCTGCCCGAAGGTTTTAGACCTATAGAGTGTAAATGGATCTACAAGAGAAAGATTGGATCTGATGGGCAGGTTGAAACCTACAAAGCTAGGCTAGTAGCGAAAGGGTATAATCAAAAAGAGGGCATCGATTATGAGGAAACCTTTTCACCTGTTGCAATGATTAAGTCTATCCGTATTCTGCTTGCTATAGCAGCATACTATGATTACGAGATCTGGCAGATGGATGTAAAAACCGCTTTCCTAAATGGATTCCTCCAGGAGGAAATCTATATGGAGCAGCCCAAGGGTTTTACATCGCAAGCAGATGTTCACAAAGTGTGCAAGCTTAACAGGTCTATTTATGGACTTAAGCAAGCGTCTAGGAGCTGGAATCTTCGATTTGATGAAGTAGTTAGGAACTACGGATTCTTAAAGAATGAAGATGAGCCTTGCGTTTACAAGAAGGTCAGTGGGAGTAAGATATCGTTCCTCGTATTGTACGTGGATGACATCCTTTTGATGGGAAACGATATCGGAATGCTCTCGGAGGTGAAAGCTTGGCTTTCGACCGAATTCTCCATGAAAGACCTGGGAGAAGCAACCTATATTCTTGGAATTCGCCTTTTTAGAGATCGAGCGAATCGAATGATAGGTCTATTTCAGGCCCTTTACTTAGAAAAGATCCTGAAACGATTTCGAATGGATGAATCTAAGAAAGGGTTCTTGCCAATGCGACATGGGATTCATCTCTCAAAATCCATGTGTCCTCAAAGTGAGGAAGCAAGGAAGGAAATGAGTGATATCCCTTATGCATCAGCAATAGGTAGCCTAATGTATGCGATGCTATGTACGCGACCTGATATTGCGTATGCTTTGAGCATAGTAAGTCGGTACCAATCGAATCCTAGTAAGGAACATTGGAATGCAGTAAAGAATATCTTTAAATATCTTAGACGGACTAAAGATATGGTACTGATTTATGGTAATGGAGAATTAGAGGTGGATGGTTATACCGATTCGGATTTCCAGTCGGACGTGGATGACCGAAAATCCACTTCTGGTTTCGTCTATACGCTCAATGGTGGAGCAGTGACTTGGAAAAGTTCTAAGCAAAGCACTACTGCCGATTCCACCACTGAGGCTGAGTATATTGCGGCATCTGAGGCAGCAAAGGAAGGTGTTTGGATGAGAAAGTTCTTAGAAGAACTTCAAGTTGTTCCAGGCATAGTGGATCGCCCACTACCATTGTGGTGCGACAATAGTGGGGCAGTAGCACAAGCCAAGGAACCTAGGTCTCATTCAAAGTCCAAACACATAGAAAGAAAATACCACGTGCTGCGTGGGTTCGTTGAGAATGGCTACATAGCTGTGCAGAAAATAGCCACCGCGGATAACGTGGCGGACCCGTTCACCAAGCCTCTCTCACAGGCAGTGCTTGATCGACACCTCCATAAAATGGGGTTATGATATCATAGCGCATGGCATTGAGTGCAAGTGGGAGATTGTTGGGGATGTGCCCTCGGAATGCCATTCGAGGATGTAATGAATAGGGCATGTATTTAATAATCGATGTATTATTCGTTATGTATTTTGAATTCTTATACGTATTAATGGAATTTATACTTTATAATTTATTCTTTAAAAAAGGCATATTATTTATTTACCTATAAAGTCTTACTAGGCATCCGGTGAGACGGTAAATAAATAAATCCCATATATCGTGAGTTTATTCACCGATTCTCATGGGATGAGAGAGGGGCACCGGTGAGCTATTATTCTCCGATATTAAATTAGTCCATAAGTCTTAGATCTCAGTAGGGTGACTGAGCGTCAATTACGACTTATTGTTGACGACTCTTATATGGTTGTGCCAATCATTCGCTTGGGAAGCGGGAGGTCGTAACATTGGTATAAGTTGAATCAGGGGATTAACTTGTACTTGGACACGACTCGCAATCGACGATCACATGGGCCTTATCATTACTCTGGGTAGCGTCAATGATCGATCGATTGACTATAGTAGTGTGCGTGGACCTTAGACCGAAGGGTTTTTTACGGAGTTGACTTTGGGGTCTTGAAATGTCACTAGTTTGCTAGGTCCACCTTGTTCGGGGGCGAACATGGGTCGGCGGCGACATGCGGTCTTGACAACAAAGGGTAACTGCCGTGCTTAGACTAACGTTAGGGATTCACTATCTCGTTAGTAACTGAGATATATGTCCTATGCATATTCGGGGACGGGAAATTACGAAGTCTTCGGCCGAAGCTATAAACTGACTTACGTGGGACGTAAGGGCAGTTTAGTAATTTCGCCAGTCACGAATTAGTCATGGAGTCGAGTCTAGTGAGTTTGACGTAACCATGACTCTCACTCGATCGGGACATTTGTGAAGGGTCTATACGTACGACAATAATCTATAGTCGGTTCGTAGATCGAAGATCGTACTCAACACGGGATCTATTTGGTACCGCGGGATTGGCTAGGCGCTTACCAAATTCTTGGATTCCTCCCTTGCCGGGTTGAGACGAACCAAGAGAGTCGGGCTTAAAAATTATCACTGTGATAGTGCCTAACTAATATGAGATGTAAAATGATTTAACGATCTTAGAGACGTTAATAAAAATGTTAAATATATGTTTTAGAAACTATATTTACATGGACGGAAATTTATGGAACGGAAAATGTGAAGAATGAAGCGTAAATAGGGTTCACAATGACAACCAAGGCTTGTCACAGTCATGAAGTCCCTCTGCAAAGTAGCAGTAGCTTCAAAACTACATATCTCACAATCTAGACCTCGGATTGAGAATCCCTTTGGTCAAAATCAATATTGGTGAGTCTTTTAACTATGGTTAAAATTTCAGGACAATCGGACATCGTTTACCCCTCGATCGGATCGAAATACGAAACTGCAGCAAAGCTGTCAGGGCTGTCACGGCCGTGACAGCCTTGCACGTGGCCGTGACGACTGGCAGAGGCGAGCAAAATGGTGCCCGATGGTGTCACGGCCGTGACACTTCATTCCCAGGCCGTGATAGCCTCCAGAAGATGGTCACGGCCGTGACCAAGGCCGTGACGAGCGGCAGAAGTCGTCCAATGATGTGTCACGGCCGTGACAGGTCATGTCAGAGACCGTGACCGACAGTTTTTTGGTCAAATTTGATCCAAATCAAATCCAATTTCGTTCCTTGTTCTTTTGTTATGATTTGTGGGACTATATATAGTCATTAGATGATAATATAACAAGAGAATCAAACAAAAATGAGTCATGTAGGACATGATCTCATTTAAACAAATCTAAACTATATTTCATGATTTAAAACTTGGTTTTACATTATGAGACTTGTGATTTTCGTCCATAATGGGTTGATAAGCTTTCTCACACTAAACTTAGAGATTTTAGAGAGAAGCTAGAGCATTTGGGGTTGTTCTTGAGAAAACCCTAAGTGTTTGTGAGTTTTAGAAATCACATACACATCTAAACATCTCTATACAATACTCCACACCATCTCTAGCCATCCTTGGGTGGTGTAGGTTTACGGCACGTCACGGGGTTGGCGTGATTCTCTTCGGCACAGTTCGTGAGCTACGGGAGCTAAGGATCTTCGCTACAAGGGTAAGATCCTTATTCTTTTATACGTGTCGATCATGCAGTTTTCTTTATTTAACGGAGTATCATGGGGAAACCGTATGGGGAACCCGGGAAAAATTTTAAATTCTGCTGCATCCGGGGCAGGGCCTCGGGTCACCCGGGGTTTCCCAACATGAATATCGTGCATTGCCGTTTCTTTGCCCGCCCAAACTTTATGATACTCGAGATTTACCCCATAATCTCTTTGTATCCTTTATAATTGCACATGGGCTGTATGATGGGTCTCCTCTTAACTTTTCTTCATCACGTTGGCTACCCACGCCGAATCAGCTTTCGGATGACCTCTACTTCGCAAATTGTCATCGCCGCAACTATGAATTAAGTGGCATTTTCTTATGCCAAATGATTTGCCCGATTTATGTTTAGAGGCATAAATGCTCCACTCGCAATTCTCTTGGCTACACATGACTGAAATCTTTCCGCTATCATTCTTCTTGTAGCAGAATGATCGTCTTGTGGCAACGACATAATTTTTCAGGCAAATCCGGAATTGCGCAGCATCTTTAAAAGTTTGACCTTCACCATGCATACAACGTGCCCAATAATCAATAGAATTACCTATTATGCCATCTTCAAGCATGTCATTAGGACTGGCCATGGTATAAGAAAAATAGTTATATTTACGAGAAACCAAGTCGATATCTTTCAAATTGCAACTTAACAAAATTGATATCTTTAAATTACATACTACAATTAGAAAATAAAGTACCTCTGTGCGTTTTCACAACGATCGTTCTTTGGGGCAGCTCTCAAATGAAGTATTTTCAGTTTCAGACAACTATGGAGATCTATCTAGGTGTGGTTCGGTACGGTATACCGTACCAAAACTGTGATACCGTTACCGTACCGAAATTTCGGTATCCAAAAAAATCATACCAATACCATACTAAAATTTCGGTATACCTTAAATTTGGATTCGGTATCATACCGAAATTTCGGTATAGTATCGGTATCATAGCTTCTATACCATTCACACGGAGGGTTTTACCATGCATGTTTCGTATCTCGTTAATTCGTTGCTTTGGAATTTTTAATCAATTCAAACTCCTTAGGCCCCAACAAGATAGATTATTAATACCAAATTTTTCAAAATAAAAAGATTTTTAACCTTAAATAATTTACATATTTTAGCCAGTATCCTCAGTAAGGCAAAAGACTTCACTTCTCACAAAATACAACTTTATATACGGATTAGTTAGAACGAAGCGGCTATATTTAAAAAATTAGTGAAGATTAACAAAAAGTAATTGCATTGCATCTTCACACGCTTTCAAAATCCTGAAAAAAACACACATTGAAAATGCAAAAATTAAACGTTACTTGAGTTACAAAAGTAAAATATGGTAGGCCTAATCTTAGAAAGTTGTGTATAAGTTAATAATTTATGGACTAAATAAGTTTATGAAGATCCTTAATTTATATTTTTTGAAATAATATAATATATGTAGGTGTGTATATATATATAAAATAAATTAAAAATTTTAGTATTTCGGATTCGGTATAATCGGTATACCTAATTTTAAAAATTTTCATACCATTACCATACCGAAAATTTTCGGTACGGTACCTTATCAAAAACTTCGGTATACCAAAATTTTCGAAATTTTCGATACGATTCGATACGATAAGGACGGTATTTCGGTATTTTTCCCCAGCCCTAGATCTATCATGTTCTGGACATCATCGTCTTCTCTCAAAGTTACAACAATTTTTTCATGGGATGCCATATATGGCAATACTGTTGATTCTGAGCTAATAGAACCACATTTTTGCTGTAAACTTTGGAAGATTTCAATGAGACTCATGCCATTAGGAATCGATATTAAATAAAGACCATTTATATATCGGCAACTTCAGACAAATGAACTATCGATGTTTCCATCCTCCACTTCCATTAGTGCAGTTTCTGAATCATAATCAAAGGTATTCAACAAAGAAAACCACAATAACTCTAAACCAATACATATTAATCCTCAAAAGACTTTCCAGAAAAAACAATAAACAATATCATCAAAACATTCAGACAGATTGCAAAACTCCCATTATTTTTCGCCTCACCCATCATGAAACGATGACCAATAAGACGAGGCACAAAAATGCAGATTTAGGTGCAAATGAAAAAAATGCCGAAAAAAGAAAAACATGTCCTGCCTTGGCTCTGTTACTTCGGTGGTTGGAGCAGCTATTTTTGCTCTTCGTGCGAACCCGATGGGTGACGACCAGATTACTGATGAAATGGTTTGGTTTCTCACACTCTGGAGCAGCTCTCTTCGATCTTTTGTTTGTATTTTCTTTTTCTTTTTTTATTTAGGAAAGTAAAGGGCATTATTGTAATTTCACATATTAGGTAGTTAAAAGAAAATTTTTGCCTAGTTGCAGGGGCAATTCACGAATTGAATTTGGCAGGGACTGGCCACTAAATATAATATGTGTTTAGCCATTTTTCTCTAAATTACTCAAAAAAAATCTACATCAATGATAAATGTTTCATTCAAAAAACGGAAAATGAATATATATGTTTTATGTTAACCTCGTTACAAAAGCCAATTTTATATTACCGCCCCTAATCTAAGTCAATCTAGTTGTTGGGAAAAATTGTGTGCTATGGGTTCATCGACACATATCATTGAACTTCTTCAAATACCATAGCGTACCAATAGAATTGTCAAAACGGACTAGCAGGGCAGGATGACGCTGGTAACTCCACCATTTGGCGGGCCTGACCCGCCTAAATAAAAATAAAAAAGAAAAAAACCATAAAAATAATTATTTAAGCTCAAAATAATTATAATCAAATCTAATCTTTTTAACAATAATTTATTTATATTATTATACTTGAATAACTAAAAAAAAAAAAACTTATTTTATAATAGCTGGCGCCGCAGGCTTTCTCGCCTAGGCCCGCTACCTGGCGGGCCTGAGAAATGTTAGGCCGGCCCACCACTCTGGCGTGGCGAGGAAGGAGGGCAGGCCCGTATTTAGTTTGAGCTCAAAATGATCGCAAGTTGTCTACTTTGTTTCTCGTGAATATAGAATATGAGTTCCCTTTTTCTACGTTCATTTAATCGACCATTTGGTTCATTAAATCCACCATTTGTTGATTAGGTGCGTTTCCATACGATATTTTTGCATACGCCATTTCTCGACACAATCAGACACCACCTACCGATATATTTGATCTCAGAATCTCAAACGACGTAAACTACTTGCTTGCCAGTCGTAAGCATAATCTACTCTGAGATAAAAAGTAACGAATTTACAGGCACGATGCGAGCTCTGTGAAGCTTAAATTTTCCAAACTTAGTTCGAATAGAATAATAATATCATGCAATTGTTCATCTAACTTGTTCATCTATGCAAAAGCATTAAAGGTAGATAAAAGGATGACGTAGTAACGATCAAGTACCACAAAACAAAAACACAGCTAATGGCAATCAACAAACATCAATGAGGAAGAGCAAGCTTAACTTGGTACATCATCAAATCCATCTTCTTGCTATGAATCTCAATCTCCTCGATAAGCAGTTCCTTCCACTTTTGGTTCAATTCCTTGGCCTTTTCATCTCCAATCAGCTCCAACTTCTCCTTTACCAAAGATATTCCGTGACCAGACAAAACAGTACCTACATTTAGAGACTCGAACGAAGCCCTCAGATGTGGATATTTGCTCCAAAAATCACGCACTTCGTTACACCCATCTTCTCCATCGTCATCTTCTTCAGAATCTTTGGCTTCAGCTTCTCCCAGTTCATCGCCCCATATCTTCATAGAGATTTCATACGCTTTGAGTTCGTGGGGGTTTGGGAAAACAGGGTCTTTTTTACCATCCGTGAGATTCTCCACAGCATCAGAAAACCTAAACTCCAACCTCCCCATCTCAGCTCCAATCTTCTCGGCCGAAAACGAAGCGCCGTCCAACAATTTCCCCTCCATGAAATCAGCTACTTCGCCTGCGTTCTTGGGAATCGAACCTTTCTGATTCTTCAGTTCGACCATCGCACTGAGCAGGGCAATATCGTCGTCTTCGGTCCAGGCTCTAGTCGTCTTCGATCTTTTGGGGCTAACTGCCATGGGCTCCACGGAGCGTTTCTTCGAAGGATCGGCGACGATGGGCTTAAGCTCGTACTGATTTTCGTCAAATTCCGACGAACTGTCTTCGGCGTAGTCATCGTTGTTCTGCGGTTCTGTTTCGTGCTCAGAGTCTTCGGAGGAAGGGGGGTCTGGCGTTGGCACTTGGATTGCGCGAATTCGAGAATTAGGCGCCATTGATTGATGTGAAGATGGAATCGGCCCTTTGCTTGCTTATCTGCCTGCGTTATGACTCTATTCATTTATAGGGTTTTACGAGGAAAACGAAACGACTGGCATTTGTGGAATTTCTTGGGTTTCGGAATAGAGGCCCATCTTTTCTTGTATAGTATTTACTGTGTATTGTATGTGTTACTAATTAACTTTTTTTTTTTTTTTTTAAATCCCATCTATATCATATGTGACAATATCTTAAAAGTTTCTTTTTAATCACATCAAAGGTCGACATAGTACTCGGCTATTAAGGTTATTGCATGAATACAAAGCGCCACCGCTTCAGATAATCTTCGTCCTTAACTATTCTCTTTACGGTAATCATTTCCAAGATATTAAACGACCTTTGCATTTAATTGTCGTGGCACAACGAAACAAATTCCAACAATTTACTCGATACTGAAACATTTTCTTGGAAGAGGGTACGTATGGTGGACTAAATTGTAAAATGTTATGGCCAAAATTGAGTGAATTTTTTCCTTCTGCTAGGAGGGTTATTTAAATTAGTATTTTTGGCACATCCAATGTCGTGGCTACATAATTATTTATTTAGAGATGTTTTAATTGGTGAAATTATAATATTTAGTTTAATTGTATTATTCTTTTAGTATATAAAAGATTGATTTTAAATTTGTGTAAATAGTAATTATGATGATTGGCATAACAATCAATTTGAAGATAATTAATCTACCGTGTTTTAACAAAATAGATGGATGTTTCAAAACAGCACGATCAATAAGACAAAAGTCACGACCTTTCAGCAGACTTATTCTGACTTATTAGTTATTGTACTGTATTGAAAAGATATTTGTTGTTTCTTTCAAATCCTATAGTATAGTCGTGTTATATTTAGTTATCTTATCAAAATGAAATATATAAAACTAAATCAATGATCGACATAGTACTTGGCAATTAACGTTAGTGCATAGTACAAAGCATCAAAAGTTAAGGGCGGAGGAGGGATTGACATTAACCACATACAGATTTTTCCTAATGTGGTCGTCGTCTTTAGACTACACTTTCGAGATTAATTATTTTCACAAGAAAAGAAATATATAATACGTATGGTTTCCCTGGAGTTGACAAAGACCGAAAAACTGAAAAAAGCCCACAATTTTTGAATTGTAAAAAATATAATTCTACTTTTGTAAGCTATAAAAGATACACTATTTATACTTTAACTGATTAATTGGAAAAAAAGATGAAAATCCATATTTACCCTTTTTGGTTCACATTAGAGGTGTTGTCGGATTCGCTGTTTTATAACACGGTAATAATGGCCGTGGCCGATTCTCCGTGCCGGTTCCTCCGCAAAAAATATACAGTAGTAATTATTGATTTACCTTAATTAATGGACCTAATTAATGAACGTATTAATTAAGGCTTATTAGTAGTTGTGTTGTTTATATGGTGTAACGTGCTCTTTAAATTAGTATCCTTGATGAGCATACGTTGAATTAAATACTGCGGCGTATACATATACATTGAAGACAATTAATAAATTAACTAATTATTGCTATAACTAAATATCCTGAAAATAGTCAATTAATCAACGCCACATATGTCATCCATAATAAGCAAACGATTTACAAAAAATATATGTTCTATGAATTAGTTGGGTTTATATAATGAAGGGTATGATTTATTTGATGTGTTTGGTTGATGGATTTAAATAATAATTCCGGATGTGTTTGGTAGATAAATTTAGATGGTATTAGGTGATAAGTTATGATTTTTCGTTATTTTATGCCCCATAAACATGTGATATTTGGTTTAACTGATCAATGTTATGATTTGAACGTCACTTGTGAATCTCCTGTCGATGATGAAAAATTTTTAAAAAATTTTTATGGTGTCGAAATAAGATTCAGCTAATTGTGTGTGAAAGTTCTGCATGTTACGTGTTTTGATATTAGCATGATTATCTGACCACATTAATTGCTTCAGAAAAATAGTACGTATCATGAGACACAAACCCAGAAAATATTGTGAGTTTTGAGCCAATGTATTTTTCATGAGTGTCACGCATGGTCTGAATATTTTCGAACTTGCTTTGTTATGCATGTCAATATCACTTTGTGGATTTTTGTTTACGAAAATGATAAAGGCAATTAGGATAAGTCATTGGCCTAAATATCTGCGTACCCGACATATCTATCAATTAGTGAGCCCCTTTGAGCCTTATTAGCCTTATTTATTGATTTGGAGCCACGATATTTAGCCACGTTATCCCATTATTTTATCCTTCATCCTCGAACCCACTGTCAGCATGTTAGCTTACTAGTCGCTTCAGAGTATTGAGTCTATTAGTTTAGAGGAATGAATATTACGGCTTGTTTTTTCTGGTTGCGGTATTTTATTTTACTTATTTGAAAAAAAAAGAGAAAAAAAAGGATAAAAAAAAAGACAATCGGAAAAAAAAAAGAAGAAAAAAAAAGAAAAAAATATATAGTTGAAAAAAATATATTATTTGAAAAAAAAAAGAGGGTTACAATAGTTTTTAGAATTATTTTCTCGAGTTATCGGTAATAGTCGTGAGTTTTTATAGTAGTTTGAGTCTTCATTTTTTGAGTCGTATTTTGTGCTATCGAGTATAGACGGGAAAGCTATTTAGTAACTAATATGCTTGACCATGTCACCTCACTCATCCCATATATCACACCCTTATTACCCTGAGCCCCATTACAACCTTGATAAAGACCTTTTGATTCGTTCACGATATCTACTATGTGAATATGATGTGATATACTTGCAAGCTTAGAATAGTATCTTTCTATGTTGTGAATTGAGCGTTATTATACAGATCCCGTTAAACATTTTGAGTGAATTGAGCGATCCATGTGAGAGTTGTCACTTGATACGTGTTAGGATTCTGGAAATGTTTTTGTGCTATGATATGATTGCGAAATATTATTTCGTGTCTCATGTTTGACTAGATCATTCATTAGCTGATGACGATCTCGGTCGATTGTGCTTTCAATTTTCTGAGAATAAACATGAGAATTCATTTAGTGACGTCGTAAAATCCTAACTTGATTTAGTTTTATTCCGCTTTTATGACCGAGGACGATCAAAGCTAGTTTGGGTGTTGTTGATAAGTTATGATTTTTCGTTATTTTATGCCCCATAAACATGTGATATTGGTCATTAAATATTAAATTATTCTTGGATATGTTATTTAAGTGCATATTACATACATCAAAGTCGTAGAGTGAAATTGGCCAAAATTTATCAATATTGCAGGGACCCTCAAGAGGATTTTTATGTGTTTAGATTATTATTCTACAAAGTCAAGAGCCAAGTTGCATATAGCTCCAAGATACACACGGCTCAAGGCAATTATTTGAAGAAAAAAAATCTGTTCTTTTGGCTGCCGTTCCTTGGTGCTCAAGGTGGAGAAATTGACCAACTTTATTTTTAATAACCTATAAGAAGGCATACTTCACGTACATGTGGAAGAAGAGCAAGGAGCTCATGCTCAAAGGCCACTTAGAAAAAGAATTTAGCAGAGCAGGCAAAGATCTAACGAGCCACAAAACACAGCTCTCACTATCACGCGTAACCTTCCTTTTTAAGCGAGCAGCTCACGAAATAAAGTCAAATCCACACACGTAGAACATCCATCAAAGGCAACTCTCACCCACTCATATCATCGAACACACGAACGGAGCTTAGACCATACGAACGAAGAGCAAGAAGGGCTGAAACGCTCACACCTTACTCTCTACGGAGGGGCAGCGAGCAACCTTATACACTTACGAGGAGCCTGGTAACGAAGCTAGGGAGGCGAGACACGAGCCAAGGGTCTAAGGCGTTTCTTAGTCGCCCACCACCCGTTCGACGAAAGTACTGTGAGGGGCGTAATTTTATATCTTTCCTTTTACTGTGTTGTTTTACCTATGTGCTTGTTTAAACCTTCGTTGTTTTCGTCGTTTAATATGCTAGCGTAAAATATTGTGTGATTGAGGCCGTGTAAGGCAGTATAATGACTACGTGATAATGCTGTTTTTCTATTTAATCGTATGAGTCGAGTTATGTGTCTTATGTTTGGGTTTAATGCTTGCGTGTGTCTGATCAACATATGCACGATACTTGATTGGTTTATGAGACGGACAAAGTGATTAGACCGGTTAGAACAATAAACATAAAGCATCACGACGTAAAACCGACCAGAGATGGAATTCGGTTTCGTACGTGTGGTTTCCGAGATCTTAGGCGCCGAAAGCGTTTAAACTCGGGGAATCTCACAAACAATAAATGCGTGCGTAGAAAAACTACAGTCATATAAACATATAGGGATTGGTTCTCTATCGCATAGGATCGTTATTGCGGGACAAACGAGTAGCGACTATTTTAGGAAATTCTACCTTGACTGAGCTCGTATTGATTATTTATGATGAATTGCGTGAAGACGTAGGAATAATTACGTGCCGAGCATGCGCTTCGATCACCTTGTCGTCAATCGTCTATCTGTTTTAGTTGTTTATTTGCACTTTTATCTAGTTCGCTTATTTTTAAATATCAAAAATCATAAAAACACCTTATATAAATTTCGCTTTAGTTTAAATTAAATTTCAGAGTAATATCTTAAAATTAATCGAGCTGTCCTCGTGGATCGATACTTGGACTCACGTCCATTTTATACTACTTGCACGACCTAGTACACTTGCTAGTATTCGAGCGTGTCATAGGTTTAGTTAACTTCAATTATGATTTTACCCTTTGAATTTAAAATATAACAATCACCTCGTCGTTAGGTTTTTTTTTTTTCGTCTGCACGCAATAGGCACTCATCTGAGCAGGTTCTCAGTTTTTTATTCACCTTTGTATTCAATTGTATTATCAATACTTCATTTGTCGTTCTATGCTCATATCAATTTGCTGTTCGTTGTTTGTATTCAATTGTATTATCAATACTTTATTTGTCGTTTTATGCTCACATCAATTGTTTATTGGTTTTTGTTCTTCATATTACGCGCATAATAACGATGACATGCTTCGTCTTTCTTCCAAAAAATTATGACAGCATGGAAGGGGCTAAGATTAACACCAAACGCTCGTGGCTTTTAGAAGAGGAGAGAATGCTTATTTCGCTTTTTAAAAAAATCATCGATGGAGGAGGGAAAGTGGCTTCAAACCTGGCTTTCACCATATGTTGGAGAAGACGTACCGAAGTATTTGCCAAATACTAATATCAAAGCTTTTACTCACATTGAGTCCAAGACAAAAATGTGGAAGAAGGATTATTACATGTTGCAGGACATGCTCAATAAGTCGGGGACCGGTTTCAATTCGGACAAAAAATGATTGATGCTACTAATGACATCTGGAACGAGATAAGGGAGGTTAATTATATTTAATTAACATAGTCAATCAAATTTCAAATACAAGATATGTACTTCATAGTAATTTATTCTTATTTTTATTTTTTTACAACAATCTCCAAAATTATACAAGGCTATAAGACACAAAACATGACCAATGTACGAAGATTGGTGTGAGTTTTTTGGAAAGGATCGAGCTACATGAGAAAATGCAATTGGAATTAATGATGAAAGAGGAGTAGATGACGAGATATTGACCACGCAGGCTGAAGAAATTCCAAGTGCGCATAACCTCCCTAGACCTCGTGGTGAATCACCTATATTTGATGGTCATTCTTCACTTGATAGCGAACTGAATTGAAGAAGCAAGGTAAAAGGAAGCGACAAATGCTTGAAGATCAAGATTTCATTAACGAAATGAGAGATATATCTCGTGAAATGACTAAAATAATGGAAGAAATGTCGAGAATTGGAACAGAGGCAGAAAATCAAAGGAAGGCTGCTGCAATGATAAAGAATATGTCTTTGAACTTGTCACCAATGCAGTTGTTCGATGTTTCTGATGCCATTATTAACAATCCAGGAAAACCACAGATTTTCTCGCGATGACTGAAGTTGAGCGCTTGGAACTAGTTAAGAGCATGGCCAGAGGTCGCATTTAGATGTTTTTTTGTTCCTTTTTCAGTTTAGGTCTTGTTTTGTGCTATTTTTATTTTATTTCTTCTTGGGTTATCAATTCTTGTTTGGTTGAACTAATAAATATGGTGTTTTTGTTATTTCATGGTTACCCTTTTTTATTAACATATCATGTTTTTATGTTGATTGGATTTCATTCAAAGATAATTGATATGATGTAACATCAGTGTCAATATGAGAGAATGATATTTGTGTAAATATTATGTACCATCGATGTTATAAAATAGTGTAATTAGCATGTCTACATTTCACTTGATGCTGAAGGCAACTTCATTTGTATGCTACGACAAGAAACCACAATTTTGATTGCATATTAAATATATTTTTCTTTGTGTTCTCTTTTTACATGCCTAAGAAACTGTTCACCATAACACGGACGATGCACCTTCAACGCACAGCAATTCAGTTCTTTTTTATTCTCATAAGAAATTAGAATACACATAAAGAAACTACAACGCAAATAAGATAAATAGCAAATAACTACAATAAGGAAAACAATACACTTTCCTTTAACCATTCAGTCACTCAAGATACATGGTCCATTGCCATATTATCTCGCCAAGATGCCCATTCAGTAGATGTTTCAATTGAGGGACGAATTGAGCATCAGTTTCATCCCCATTTTCTCCATCTTCTTGATATCCATGAAAAATGCGATTTGCGAAATCCATAGGTATTAAGAGTGAAAAGTAACACCGTGACTTCATTGCAAAATTAATACCTTCCCCTCCCATGGGTCAACAACGTATGAAATTGTGAAGTAATGCACACGCTATGACAATTTTATTCTGCTTTGTTATCGGATAAAAAGAAGGGCTCCGTAATATACCCCATCTCTTTTTCATCAAACCCCAAGTTCTCTCGATCACATTTCTAGCTTTTGCATGCCTCATGTTAAAATACTCTCTTTCATTTTGAGGAGTTTGAGTTCCTGTTCCCCAATCCTTCAAATGATAGCGATCACCACTATAAGAAGTTAAAAACCTCTCGCTATTGGTGTATCCATTAACGCTAAATAGTAACACCCTGTATTTAAAAAAAAATCTAAAGCATGCATCATGCGCTATCTATATTTCATCTGCATGTAACTTAAATTACCTTTACGAACACGAAACTCATTTGTTCATGAAAGAGCATCGAAGCACGCGTCCATCTGCAACTGAACCTTTCCAGCCTGCCAATATATAGATAAATTTCATCTCTTCATCACACACTCCCAAGACATTGGTTGTAGTCCCTCTATATCGTGGAATATCCTTTGACTTCACTGTAACATCAATGGATGATTCATCTAAGGCTCCCAAACAATTTTTACATAAAAAGAAAGACAAAGTTAGTGCTTGCCATTAAATCAATAAATTTTTTAAGTAATTTACAAGTCGAAACCAATACCTAAAAATATTTAAATTTAGATGAAGGATTTTCATCATTAATGGCCTGAGGTTTGGCATATAAATTCTCAGAAGTCTAAGAACCGCATCAAGTACAGAGTTGAAATGCTTACTAACTGTCCGAGTAGATCTAGTAAATTGAAACTTCTGTTCTCTTGTTTTTTATGATGCGCTAATATGCCGAGGAATATTGCCACCATTTCAGACACTTGTAGGTGTTTGGAAGGTTGCAGGCCTCCATATTTCTCAAGAAGAATGCATAGTCGTCCAAATACATCTTTACTAATCCTCAAGTTTTCTTGTGAAGTATTACGAACATCTGATATTAAATTTGTCAAGTAATCAACTTGCTTTGGCGTCCTTTCATACATAGAATAAATACACGACTCTTTTCGCTTTTTGCAATTCATTCTCCTCCGATAAAATATCTAGCAAACTGTAGCATAAATAAATGATTGGCTAACAATCCAAGAACTATTATTGCAGCAACATCATCATCTTTGGAGCTTATTTGGAACACCTACATGTTTGGCAATTTGAAGAAAAGAAAGAGAATACATATCGTCATGCAAGGTCAATTTTCGATGAAACCAGTCAAACATGAAACGCATCAGTGTACGACAGGCTCAAATATGTTTCATTCCAAATCTAAACTACTGATCTTTCAGACCTTTGATAAAGACAACATAGTTCCATGAAGAAGAAAAACATACTGTAACTGACCTTTGTCAAGAGCAACGCCTGGGACTATCATTCGCTAATTGTAAACAAAAAGATATATTTCCCTCAATTCAAACCATCATGTACTGAGAATTTCAAAATGGAAACGCACAATAAAAACATATCTTGGAATGATAAGAATTTTGGTTTAAGAAATAAGCATACCTTTCAAGCTTCAATTGGGTGTGTGGGCTTTCCTCGTTGCTACGACGGGCGCAGTGGTCGACATTGATGGAGACGCCTCGCCGACGATGTGATACTTGCCGGCTGACGATCTCTGGTGAATCGATTATGATGGGTGAGTGAGGTTGGGTCGATGATGAAGATAAAAAGGAAAAAGAAATTTGGTCTAGAATATCCCGATTAATAAAAAGGGTGAAGTAGTGAATAAGTATTAAAATAAAGGGTAAAGTTGTCCAAGAGCTTGGTATTAAATAAAGCTAGGGATGGGGGCTGATTTATTTAATACCTTATGGAAGTATTAATAGGGTATTATTTAAATCTTCCCTTTAAATAAAGATTCCAACCAAACATTACTTTAACTAATGATATCCCCTCTAATCCCCCAAATGCTCCCAACCAAACATTACTTTAAGTGAATGCTTACAATGTAGGATCTAATCACGTCTATAATTAATTATTTTATTTACATATATTTAATAATTATAATATAACACTAATTTTAAAAAAATTTTAAAACCGTTCTCATGCTGGTCTGGGCCAATTTCCTAAAAATAGTGCGAGACCCTGACTCGAAATAGGTATGATGTCACTTGTCTACCATGCATCCTAATAGAACGAGGAAAAAGGTTGTATGAAAACGATAAACAAAGTTAAAACAACAACAACAACAACAAGAAGAACAACAACAACAACAATAATAATAATACTAGGTGTATCAACACTTAACTACCAAAAAGAATAAAAAGTTATTAGTTCATTACCCTGTCAAAAAATTATATATTATATATATATATATGTACTTAGCATAATAAGGTTTTTACACATAGCTATCGGTTTGGTTATTAGAACCATTATACCATTGTATTATCTTAAATGTATATTATGTATCATATCACATGTTTATGTGGTGCCTAATTCCTAAATATAGTGTGATATCTTTAAGCATGATGTACACTTTTAATGTATACCTAAATTTCTAATATGATGTATCTTTAGCCAAACGGGTACCTATGTGTAAAAATTTTATTCGATTAAGTACCTACACATAAACAAAATGCTGACATGGGACTGATTTGATTTTTTATATATTGTTAGGTACTTAAGTGGAAACATTCCATAATAATAAGGGGCCATTTCACTTGAATCCCTACTAGCCTAATTTTTATCACATAACTCCCTAGGTAAAGAAATTTGTTACTTAAGGACCAGATAGAAAAGTTACCTTTGACTTAAGGACAAGTTTGTTTGAAAAGACGATTTTACCCCACTTTATGATTTCTATTTTATTATCCTTTTCTCTCAAATTAAACTTTATAAACAAAAAATAATATAAAGAAATAATACAGAAACAAACAGAGAAGGAGAAAAGAGGACGAACAGAAGAAGATGAAGCACGCCTCGCTTCGACCACCAACACATTAATTTCTCAACATTGTGGAGGAGTCCACGGAAGAAGAAGAAAAAAAAGCTTAAAATAAAAAAGAAAAAAATTGGAGAAGAAATTGTGGATTTTCAAGGTGCAATCGTGCACAAGTTTTCTCGGTTTAGGTCAATATAACGTGTATCTTTTCAATTTATCATGTGTTCCCGCAATATATAAGCAAATTTATCTCAAATCATTGGTTTGATCAATATATGTCATGCTCATGGGTTTGTTTGAAATCGTATTTTGCTCTGTTTGAATTTGTGACGTCGTCTTCCAAGTATGTTTGGGAAAGCTTCGTCCCAGAATTATCAAGAATGACATGCCAGAGAGGTAGTTTAAAGCAATTCACGATCACAGACATATTTGGATAATGTGTACATACGTATGGTCAGTGTACCATATTAGTTTATATAATGTACCTTTTCAGGTATAGTTATGATACCTTTTCTTTTGCATTGTTGTTCGGATGGTGGTGTCATATTTCTGGTGATATAGTATAGTTTGGTTGCTCGTTCCTTTCTTTTGTCGATATTGGTTATGCCATATATTTTTGGCTATCTGCTGCATGTGGATTGATTCTTCTATGAATAATGTAACGATGTAATTTTAATGCGTATGAATTTCTTCAATGTGGCGCTTTCTGTCTTGTATTTCTTTTCAAGGAATTCTCAAAATAGTTTTCACGTTTCCATTGGATTGGATTATACACATTATACAACGAGTTATCCACTCATTAAGTACACAACTACGGAAAACAAGCCTCTTTTTTCCGTGCTTCATACATACACTGTTTTTTTTAATTATTATGAAGGTTAAGCTCATCCTCCTCGATAATCGGGCGATCTTCACGTATAAACCTTAAGCCTATTAAAACGGGACGCAGGGGCTGGGCTTATGAAAAATTGCGCCCCCCCCAACTGGCAGGCTGCGGGCCTGACGGGCTTAGCCCGCTTTTAATTAAAAAAAGAGGAATTATATTTCAAAATTGAATATTTTAATATAAAAAGTATAAACGAATCTAATTAACCTTTTTTAATAACAATTTATTTATTTTTTAATTAAACTAAAAACTACAAATCTTACTTCCAAAGTACAAAAACACTACATAATTTATATATTTTTATTTTCTATATTATTAATATTAACGGGCTTGCCTGCAGGCGGGACCGCCCTGCTACGCCCCGTGGCCCGCCTTGGCTAGCCCATCCAGGCCGACCCTACAGCGTGCCTGGAACGGGCACTTGACAGCTCAAACAAACCTAACAAGATTTAATGTTGAAGTAAAACTGCATTGCTGCAAGTGCTATCTTTTGAAACCAGCTTCGTTGAAGTTTTCTAGTTTTCCTTCGTCAATGGTAGTTGGAGCAGTAGTAGCAGCTTTTTTTTTTTTTAAGTCGACGCTGATGGATCATGCCACATGTTAATCAAATTTTAAGGTCCAATGATAGTCCAAGACACTAACCTCTAACAATGAAGCCAAATGGTCCACCTACGGGCCGAGAATGTAATACCCGTAAAATTAATACGGGATTAGTGCATACATATTTTTGTAAATGTTCGAAATTAATGAAGTTGATTTTCGGACAAAGTGAATTTTTCAGAATTGAGCTGAAAATAATAACTAGGCCCGATAGTTGAATAAACCAAGATGGGCTCCAAAATATTGGAAGCCCAAAGAATAAATAGGAGTTAAGAATAGTAAAGGAAGTAAAGGCCCAAGAGAAATATAAAATAAAGGGGCCGAAAATAATAAAGGGCCCAAAGAAATACATAACTTGGCCCAAATATGTTAAGCTAAGAACCAAATGATTTCTTAAGGAGAGGGGAATACACGTTGGAGCTTTATCACTATTTAGTCACTTCAAATACGAGAGTCCTCCTTGGTGTTTGTGTCTAACCAACGTGATAACAAAGAAAAGAAGAAAAAGAAAGACGTGAGAAAGCCGAGAAGAATTTGGCAAGTCTGATCAAATTCTCAACTTAGGAATTAACCTAACTAAGCAAAGGAGGTAAGGATCCTGTGTAACGAATACATCTCCTACTAGCTTATGTATTAAAGATGTTACATGGTTTGATGAATTAAGCCAAAGCAAGAAGAAACAAGGGAGAAGTAGAATTCGGGCAAGTTCAAGCTTAGTTCAACCTAGGAAATTAATCAAATACTGCTAAGGACGTGAGGTAGGTGGTTTTAACCCCTACAAAACCCGTACTATATTCCGTAAAGATCTTGGAATTCGGATGAAAGGCCATCCGAGTTCAAAAATATTTATTTTAAGATTTTTTGAGATTTTTGTGGAGTTGTTGATGTGTTGTGATGTGTATTCGAACTCAATATAGTTCTATAATGTGTTTATGTGGATTAGAAGGTGTTAGAATTATAAAGTTCCCAGAAAATTAGGGTTTTGTGTATGAAAGTTGATTTTCGCATGAACAGTAGTGTTCTTCGATTGAACAGTGGCTTTCCCGAGAAATTTTAAGTGATTTCGGGCTGATTTATTTCGCGGGCTGATTGATTTCACGGGTTATGAGTGAAAAGGATTTTTAAATGAATAGTAAGATTGGCCGAATGGATTTCGGGTCGCGAAATTACTTCGTGGGCCCAGAGCTTTTCGTAGTGTAAGTAAACAACGATTGTCGCGGGCCAGAGTGCGGGTTCTCGCGGGTTGAGAGGTTTCGCGGGTCGTGAGATAGTGTCGGGCCGACTTGAGTTCTCGCGGGCCGACTTAAGTTTCGCATGGTGATTCCTGTGAGTGAAGCCGGGATTCTTGCGGGCTCAAATCGGGCTTCGCGCATTCAATCGAGCGATTTGCGAATTTGGCGAAAGCTTCGCGAACTCGAACATTGACTCGAACTTTTGCGGGTTGACCAGCATTTTAAATGTGGGATTGGGCGATTCGCGAATTAGGGCTTTGACGAAATTTGTGTTAGTTGACCAGCGATTTCATTTTTGGGCTTTTGCCCTATTTCAGGCCCAACTATTTATAAATAAAATTATTTTTTGCCCAAATCAGTTTTTAAATTAGAATATTTCAACTTTTGACTAGGAGTCTCGGGTCAACCCATATTTTAATATTTTAAGATTATTTTTGGTATTTAAAACGTTCGGCCTAGTTTGATAGTAGTATGAGTTACTTAATTTCGGTGTATGTGTTACATACGTTTGATTCTGTGTGCATTTCACGACATGTACGTGAGAGGCTGATGTACCGTATTTGTACGGTGACGCCTTGTCGGATGAGTTGGGTGGAGTGATCGATGTTGGTCAGGTCTAGACTCAATTGGACACCTGGTGGGAGATAGGGTTTGCGACACCTGTGTAGACAATTAAATATTATTGGGATTTAATGAAATAATTCCAAGAAGTAAAATAAAGTCATTTATTGAATTACTATTTATTGAGATATATAAATTAATCTCAAATTAATAAATAGTAAATTTAATAAATAAACTAATACCATAAGTGTTGATGATATATTCCTTTAATACACAAATCTAAATAAGGAAAGCTTTGTAGAGATTTGCTAAATAAGTAATGAAATCAAATCAAATATCACGAAATCGGAAAATATTGAAAGAATCAAGCCAAATATGGAATAAATCAAATCAAATCAAGATCAAACCAAGATCAAACCATATATGGATAAAGTCAACCTAAATATGGACGAAATCATCCCAAAAGGATTATATTTTCTATTATTGAGAACTCTCTACGCCTATAAATATGGGGCTTCACAATTCAGAAACCACAAGTCAGAGGACAACGGCAAAGCGAAACTTCGCGAGACGAAATAAGAGTTTCAAAGCATTCAATTCGCTCAACGAAGTTCGTCGTATTCAAATCATAGTCCAAAGGCGGGAATCGAGTACGAAGCTTCGTTAGACGATATTAGTCTTTTAAAAGCATTCAATTCTTTCGAAGTTGCTCGTATTTGGATCGAAAGGCGGGACATTGCGAAGCTTCGTCAGACGATATAAGTCTTTCTAAAAGCATTCTATTCTTTCGAAGTTGTTCATGTCCAATGTAAAGTTCGAAACGTCTAAAGCGTTAAGTTCGTGATCAAGCTCAAAAGCCCAAGAGCAAAGCATCTTTGACAAGTATCAAGTCCAACTACTTCGTGATTAAGCTCAAAATCCCACGAAGGAATGCCCATATTTCAAAACGCCCATCAATTTAAAGTGTTAAGCTCGTGATTAAGCTCAAAAGCCCACGACCAAACATTCAAGAAATCCCATTTGGTAATATCAAGTGTTAGCTTCGTGATCAAACCCAAAAGCCCGCGAAGAAACCCCGATAAGAATTTCTCAAAGTCTTTCAAAAGTCATGCAAGTGAGGAATCAGAGGAATAAATAGAGATAGAGCCCGTTAATTTCATCAACTTTCATTTGACTATTTTTCTGGTAATTCGATATTCGAATAAAGAAAATACGTTACAACCTGTCTATTCGGGATTGAGCCACCCGAAGTGTATACCACAGGATATATATTTGGCTCAGTGACGACAGACATGCGTGATATACCTGTCTACCCGTAGTGGTACACTACTCGGGGTGTAAAACCGTCGGGTTGAGATTGTGTGCGGAGGGAGCGACCTGGCGCGGCCGGCGTGGGCTACCGCATGGTTTATGGCGTACTTTGCCATTGCGCGCGTGGGTGCCGAGTCTAGCCGAACGTAGGATCGAGCGTGCATTTCATTATGATGTGAGGATTTGGGATTGGGTTGAGTGGCACGCATTGTATGTTTTTACCACCACCTACTGGGCAATTTTGCTCAGGGTTTTCTTTTGTAGGTAAGACCGAGCCCGACGCCGATGGGTGTCAGGGTGAAGTCTAGGCTGGCTGGCTGCGGTGACTCCACAGGCTTTTGAGGGCGGCGTAGTACATGGGCCGCGACCTGTGGAGAGGCATAGGATAGTCGGGTTTATATTTTTGGGGCTTCGGCCCGATGTAGTTATATGACGCTTGTTAACCCAACTCTTAGTTTATTATATGTATATTATTCCTTTAGAAAGATTTTGGAAAAAGTCGGGTTCTCCGCGACTTTCGTTGCAAAAAATCCGCCAATCTATTTAATTAGGACGTACAGTCGCCACAGGTGGTATCATAGCGTAGGTTTTAGATTCTGAAGATTGTCCATGTACTGCCGCTCAAAAGCCGGGGGAACCAGCTTTGCATGTAAGTGTTATGTGTTAATGTGACTATATGTGATTTGATATGTGCTCGCTTATTTGTACTAGCTAGCATTCGGGATTGTCGAGGGGTAGATCTAGACGCGAGTTTGTAGGAGAAACTACTCGACGGAACTAACCTGAGTCTCCGACTCGTGAACGCAATACTATCCATCGTCAGACTGAACTGATCCAACGACCGTCAGACCAAATCAATGATCTAATCAACCATCGGAGCTCATTTGAGCTCCGTTCCTCCCCACACCTGATCGCGTAGAGATCATTGGGGAGATATTTCGTAAGCTTAATCCTCCAACTTCGCCAAGGCCGCTAATCCTGCGGTGGTCGAGGATTGTATCGACATAATTGAAGATCTCTTTATCTATAGCCGCATGCCGGACAACAAAAAGGTGTTGTGTGCCGTTTCTGTACTTCGGGGAAGCGCGCGTTTTTGGTGGAACACCGTAAAGGTGTTAGAAGACCCTGCTGCTATGACGTGGGAGTGCTTCCGAGAGCTTTTCTACGATAAGTACTTTACTGCTCATGATCAAGAGCAGCGAATGTATGAATTCATGAATCTGAAGCAGGGATGCATGCCAGTTGCAGAATATATCCGTGGAGTCGATGAATTATCCCGCTTTGCCCCTCACCTTGTAGCAACTAATACACTAAAGGTGATGAGATTCCTCAGGGGCCTAAAACCCGAATTCTATCGGGACTTGAGTGTAGCGGGTGTATGACAGCTAGATTTTTGCCAAGCGACGGAGCGTGCATTTATAGCGGAGCAGGTGGAAGGAGTAGTAAGGGAGGCCCAGGAAGCAACCCAAACAAGGGAGAGTCAGCACGGAGGAAGCAGCCAGAAGCGTCAATTTTTCGGCAAGGGATCGAAAAATAAAGGCAACTGCCTGGGTCAGCAGATGTGGCGCTCGAATGCTCAGGGACGAACCAACGTCCCCAATCGACCACTGATGCCAGCGCCCCGATGCCAACAGTGCGGGCGGAACCATTTTGGTGTCTGTTACGGATCCCGACCAGTGCAGACTCTGCAATGCTTTCGGTATGGGGAGACTGGACTCGTTGCACGGAATCGTACGAGAGCTCAGCCTCTACTGCAGAATCAGCCGCAGAACTTAATTCGACCTCCACTTGTACCTGCGCTAGCTTTTACGTTGACGAACGAAGAAGGAGAGGCAAACCCAGTCGTGGTTACCGGTATGTTGAATATCTTTCACGCACGGTCTTCAATTCTGGTTGATTCTGGAGCCACACATTCGTCTGTGTCTGCTAATTTCGTGGCTAGGGCGGGAATCTATCCCATCCGTTCTTTATGCAATTATGTAGTATCCTTACCCCCGACGATCCAACTTGAACGAACTTAGTTGTAGAAAGTTGTCCCGTTAGTATCGAGGGTAGAGAATTGAACGTAGATCTAATAGTGATTCTGATGAATGATTACGGCATCACATTCGGAATAGATTGGCTCTCAAAGTAAGGAGCCATTTGATTGCTCAAGGAGGGTAGTTAGATTTCGATCACCCGAGGGAGGAGAGTCTGAATTTTCTGGAAAGAAGAATAGCAACCCAATCCCTCGGATTTCTGCTTTGAAAGCTCAACAACTCATAAACACGGGTGTGAATCGTTCTTAGTTTTTGCAGTGAAAGCTGAGGAATCCTTCCCAGCCGAGGTTTGAGGAGGTTCCGATAGTGAATGAATATCCCGATGTATTTCCCGAAGATCTTCCGGGATTACCTCCGGATCAGGAAATCGAATTCGTTATTGATCTTGTACATGGACCTGCCCCGATCTCTAAATCTCCGTATCGGTTAGCACCGAACGAAATACGAGAACTGAAGGAGCAATTGGAAGAATTGTTGCAGAAGGGTTTTATATCCTAGTTTCTCACCCTGGGGAGCCCCAGTATTATTCGTTAAGAAGAAAGACGGGTTGATGAGACTGTGTATCGATTATCGTGAGCTCAATAAAATCACGATTAAAAATAAATACTTGTTGCCATGGATAGACGATTTATTCGATCAACTCCAAGGGGCGACGGTGTTTTCAAAGACCGACCTACGTTCTGGTTATCATCAATTGAAAATCCGTGAGAAGGATGTTCCCAAAACCGCGTTCAGAGGTACGCCCACTACGAATTCCTGTCATGTCTTTCGGGCTAACGACCGCCCAGCTGCATTCATGGATTTGATGCACATGGTGTTTAAAGAATTTCTTGACCGACTCGTTATCGTCTTTGTTGACGATATCCTCATTTACTCTAAGACAAAGGAGGAACACGAAGAACATCTGAGAACGGTCCTTGGAATTCTTCGGGAAAAGCAGATTCACCAAATCTAAGAAGTGCGAATTCTGGTTGGAACAAGTGGCTTTTATAGGGCACATCATTTCGGAGAGCGGAATTTCAGTAGACCCCAGTAAGATTGAAGCAATAGATAAATGGCCGCAACCGACCACTCAAGTGAAGTAAGAAGTTTTCTAGGGCTTGATGGATATTATTGAAAGTTCATTAAGGATTTTTCTAGCATAACCTCGACACATATGAATTCGACGAAGAAGAATGTCCCATTCAAGTGGCAGAAGAATGTGAACAGAGTTTTCAGGAGCTGAAGAAAAGACTGATGACCGCTCCAGTGTTAGTAATACCTTCGGATAATGGAGGATTTTCAGTATACAGTGATGCCTCGAAGAATGGCTTGTGGTGCGTATTGATGCAGAACAAGAGGTAATTGCATATGCCTCCTGACAGTTGAAGCCATACGAGAAGAACTACCCCACCCATAATCTTCAACTCGCTGCAGTGGTGTTTGCTCTTAAAATATGGCGACACTATATGTACGGAGAGAGGTGTGAGATCTTTACAGATCATAAGAGCTTGAAGTGCTTCTTCACACAGGAGTGAAATATGAAGCAAAGACGATGGCTCGAATTAGTGAAAGATTACAACTGCGCAATAAATTATCACCCAGGCAAAGCTAACATAGTCGCATATGCGTTGAGCCGAAAAGCAGTGACTGTTGAATTATGCCAGCTCGGAGTGGAGGTAATCAACTTCGGAGTGATTAAAACGAAACTAGCAGCGTTGACACTTAAGCCGGCGTTGTTGGATCGAATCCTCGAAGCGCAAAAGGAAGATGAATTATATCTAAAGATTTAAGATGCACGAGATATAGATGTCCCGTCAGAATTCCAATTTCGAGACGACGAAAGCTTACGATTCAGGGGCCGCTTATATGTGCCGAAGGATGAAGAAATCCGTCACACTTTAATGATGGAGTCGCATACTACAATCTACTCGGTGCATCCTGGTGCAACGAAGATGTATCGAGATTTGCAAAAGAATTATTCGTGGCCAGGAATAAGAAGGATGTGGCTGCTTTTGTGCATCGATGTCTGACCTGTCAGCAAATTAAAGCTGAACATCAAAGATTGGCAGGGATGTTGCAACCCATGACGACACCCGAATGGAAGTGGGACCACCTAACAATGGATTTTGCGTCGGGTAAAGACTATAAAAAGGTCACGACACAATTTGGGTGGTTGTCGATAGATTGACTAAGTTCACCCATTTCTTACCAATCAATCAAACCTATTCCATGGAGAAGTACGCAGAGTTGTACATCCAAGAAATAGTGAGACTCCATGGGATTCCGATGTCGATCAAGACTCGAGGTTCTTATCTTAATTGGGTGAGCTTACAGAAAGCTATGGGGACTAAGTTGTCCTTTAGCTCAGTTTATCATCCCCAGACTGACGGACAATTGAGCGAAAGATCAAGACGCTTGAAGATATGTTAAGGACGTGTGTTCTGGATTTTCGAGGAAGTTGGAGTAAATATTTCCCGCTAATCGAATTATCGTACAACAACAGCTATCAAGCGACGATTGGGATGGCGCCTCACCAGCCTTGGATGGGCGTAAATGTCGATCCCCAGTTCATTGGAATGAAATTGGCGAGAAGGCATTATTGGGTCCCGAGATAATTCATGAAATGATCGAAGCTGTTGGTAAAATTCGGAAGAGAATGCAAACGGCGCAGAGTCGTTAGAAGAGTTACGCAGACAAAAGACGGAGGTCGTTGGAATTTGAGGAAGGTGATCAATTGTTAAAGGTATCACCGATGAAGAGTTACGCAGACAAAAGACTTGTGCTAAAGGTATCACCGATGAAGAGTGTTAAACATTTCGGACGAAAAGGAAAGCTGAGTCCGAGATATATAGAACCATTCAAGATTTTGAAAAGAGTCGGTGAAGTAGCGTATCAGTTAGAACTGCCGACATCCCAAGCACAAGTCCATGACATTTTCCATGTATCCACGTTATGAAAATACGTTCCGGATCCGTACGAAGTGAAACACATCACCAGCAATTGAAACCGGCCTTAAGTTACGAGGAAAGACCGCTAGAGATTTTAATGTATGAGGTGAAATGACTTCGGAATAAGAATATCCCACTAGTGAAGGTCTTGTGGCGAAACCAGACGTTGGAAGAAGCCACTTGGGAAAGAGAAGACGAGATGAGAGAGAAATACCCCGAGTTGTTTACGACGACTTAAATTTCGGAGACGAAATTTCTTTTAAGGAAGGAGGATGTAATACCCGTAAAATAAATATGGAATTAGTGCGTAATATTTTTGTAAATGATAAAAAAATTAATGAAGGCGATTTTCGGACAAAGTATATTATTTGAAATTGAGCCGAAAATAATAACTAGGCCCGATTGAAAATAAGCATAGATCTGGAAATTCCCGAATAGGGCAACTTTTCGAACTGCAGCTGAATCCATGGACAGTAAAGAGATAACCTGGCGAACTGAAACCTCTTAGTAGCCAGAGGAAAAGAAAACAAAAGTGATTCCCGTAGTAGCGGCGAGCAAAATGGGGGCAGTTGAAACGAAGATGGGCCGCAAAATATTGGAAGCCCAAAGAATAAAATAGGAGTTAAGAATAGGAAAGGAAGTAAAAAGGAACTAAAAGGCCCAAGAGAAAAATAAATAAAGGGGCCGAAAAAATAAAGGGCCCAAAGAATACATAACTTGGCCCAAATATGTTAAGACAAGAACAAAATGATTTCTTAAGAAGAGGGAATACACGTTGGAGCTTTATCACTATTTAGTCACTTCATATATGAGAGTCCTCCTTGGTGTTTGTGTCTACCCAACGTGATAACAAAGATAAGAAGAAAGAATTGAGAAAACCGAGAAGAATTTGGAAAGTCTGATCAAATTCTCAACTTAGGAATTATCCAAACTAAGCTAAGGAGGTAAGGATCCTATCTAACCAATACATCTCCTACTAGCTTATGTATTTAACATGTTACATGGTTTGATGAATTAAGCCAAAGCAAGAAGAAACAAGGGAGAAGTAGAATTCGGGCAAGTTCAAGCCGATTTCAACTTACGAAATTAATCAAATATAGCTAAGGACGTGAGGTAGGTGGTTTTTAACCCCTACAAAACCCGCACTATATTCTGTAAAGATGAGTTGTTGTCTTGTTGATGTGTTGTGATGTGTATTCGAACTCAACATATGAGTTGTATAATCTGTTTATGTGTTTATGTTGATTAGGAAGTTGTTAGAATTATAAAGTTCCTAGAAAATTAGGGTTTTGTGTATGAAAGTTGATTTTCGCATGAACAGTAGTGTTCTTCAATTGAATAGTGGCCTTTGCGAGAAATTTTAAGTGATTTCGGGCTGATTTATTTCGCGGGCCGTTTGATTTCGCGGGTTATGGGTGAAAAGGATTTTCAAATGAATAGTAAAATTGGCCGAATGAATTTCGGGTCGCGGAATTACTTCGCGGGCCCAGAGCTTTCCGTAGTGTAAGTAAACAACGATTTTCGCGGGCCAGAATTCGGGTTCTCGTGGGATAGCGTCGGGCCGACCTCGTGGCCGACTTCGAGTTCTCGCGGGCCGACTTCAGTTTCGTGGGGTGATTCCTGTGAGTGACGTCGGGCTTCTCACGGGCTCAAATCGGGCTACGCGCATTCAATCGAGCGATTCGCAAATTTGGCAAAAGCTTCGCGAAGTCGAGCGCTGACTCGAACTATCGCGGGTTGACCAGCATTTTCAATGTGGGATCAGGCGATTCACGAATTTTGGCTTTGACCGAAATTTGTGTGACTAAAAAACTTAATTGATGCCAATGGTCGATGGACCTGCGGTGTACATGACATCAAATATAATACATCTGCGATGTGATATAATGCTAAGGGTCTATGAACATGTGGTGTACAGGACGTTAAAGATAATATATCTGCAATGTGATATGACGTGAAGGGTCGACGGACGTAAGGTGTACCTGACATCAAAGACAACAAAAGTCTGCGACGTGTAATGATACTGTTAGGACCCAAGAATTGGGTTGGGCTCGTACGAGGTTGCTGGGCTTCCAAGTGGACCAAGAACTATTATAAACATTATATGATGTATTGGGTTATTATAGTAAGCCCAAATATTATATTATATAAACATTGTATGCACTATGGTGGACATGCAAATGAATTAACTTTCTTCTTCATCACAGTCTCTCATCTCTCGACATCTCCGTCTCTTCTCTCAATCATCTCTGTATCTTCTCCTCTCAATCTCGCTACACTTACTCTCGATTCTTCTCTCCTTCTATATTCTCCTCGATACATTGGTCATTGTGGATCAATTGGTGTTGGGTAATAAGAAACTACATAATGAGGTTATATTGGCCTTCACTGATGATGCTATGGAATCTGATGTGCAAGTTGATGACTCGTCGGTGTTGGGTGAGATTGAATCTTTTTTGATTGGTGGTGAATCTGTGCTGCCAGGACTGTTTGATCAGGGTATGATCGATTGCGGGTTTGCTGAGGAGCAGCTTGTAGGTGATGGTGATTCATCGCCGATTGAGGTTGAATTGCCTTTGGCTGCGTATGAATTGGAGCTCGGTGACGATGAAGTTGACGAGGGGGTTGCTGAAATTGGGTGGCAGAGTAGCATCTATAGCTGTTCGAAGTGTTCGATGTGTCGTCGGAAAAATAACGACAAGTCCGCCCTCTGATTGAGGAAAGAGTCTTGAATCGTCTATTGAGGACGAATTGACAATGAATGATGTTGAAACATTGCTCATTGTGGATCAATTGGGGTTGGTAGATGAGGATTCGTTGGTGTTGGTTGATACTGGATTAATACTGTTGAAAGTGGTCGATGACTCCTCGATTAAGTGCAGGTTTACACTGGCTGTGGATGAGTTCATTGGCTCGAGGGCACTACTCTAACAGTTCAAAAATAATGCTGTGACGAGCAGCTGCAAGTTACATGGTGTACCAATCAATCGAGGATGGCATGAGACCGAGCGCTCCACGTGAGAGAAGTTATTAGCCTTCCATTTGACCGAGGTCGTTGGCGTGTTGATCTAGGTTGTCTGGTGCTGAACATCATAATGGTACCTAAGAGTTCATTCTTTCTTTTCGATCGTGGAAGGGTTGTAGTAGCAGTCGGGTTGCGGAAATCGAGCAAGCGGTGAATGTCCGTTAGCTAGCAAGAAGATTTCGATCGTGACAAACATGCAACAGCTGCAGCATGCAACGGGCGTGGTTTCTTCGCCAGGCATGGTTGCCACTATTGCGGAGTTTACTCTCACATCCTGCATGTCTTCAACGGTGGGGTAATGTTAGGACCCAAGAATTGGGTTGGGCTCGTACAAGGTTGCTGGGCTTCCAAGTGGACCAAGAACTATTATAAATGTTATATGATGTATTAGGTTATTAAAGTAAGCCCAATTATTATATTATATAAACACTTATGCACTATGGTGGACATTAAGCAAATGAATTAACTTTCTTATTCATCGCAGTCTCTCATCTCTCGACATCTCTGTCTCTTCTCTCAATCATCTCTGTATCTTCTCCTCTCAATCTGACTACCCTTCCTCTCGATTCTTCTCTCCTATATTCTTCTCGATCTTCTCAATCTTCTCTATTCTCATTCTCATCTATCTAAGTATCTTCCTAAATAATACATATTAACAAGCACACCAAGAGTTCGACTGAAAGCTCAAGTAAGAAACTACGGAATACGTTCGGGATCTTACAGATACCAAAGGCTGATAGGCTCGCGGCGTACCCGGCTAGAGCTGTCAAAATGGCGGGCCGGGCCGGGTTGGCCCGCCGCCCGCCAAAGCCCGCCACTTGGCGGGGCAGGGCGGGCCTAAAAAATCAGGGACCGGCCCGCCCCGCGGCGGGCCGCGGGCCAGGCGGGCCAGGCCCGCCCGCATATAAAAAATATTTATTTTTTTTGTAATTTCATTTTATAATTTAATTTATTAATTAGTTTTAGTTAATTAAGGTATTTAATAATAAATTACGGATAAATAATGTATTAATTATATATTTATAAATACATATGTTATTAATTATGGTATAATTAAGGAATCATTAACTATTAAATTAATATATTTAAACATAATATATGATATAAAATATATATATATAATTTATTTAAATTGGCGGGCTGGCCCGTTTAGGCCCGCCCAGCCCAGCCCGGCCTTTTTGGGGGGCGGGGCGGCCCGCGGGCCACGGGCCCATTTGACGGCTCTATACCCGGCATTGAAGATAATATATCTACTACCGACGTGATGCGGCGTACATGACATAAAAGGCCTTCAGTAAACTTGCGATGTGAATGGTACCGAGGATCCCTACATTTAACTTTTAACGACCTAATGGTCCGCATATATACTGAATTTGCAAGGACAAAGAGAGCCTAATGATAAACATAATTTTATATGTTAATATATATATATATATATATATGATAAATAAGTCGTCCGTGGGCTAAATTAAGTCGTCTTTGAGCTTTAATTAATTTATATATTTTTTCATGATGACAAATGGAGTGAATTTTGATGTATAAACTGCTTTTCTCTAGGAGGAACAACACTGCAAAATTTATATGGTTGTGATAGTCTACGAGTCTAGTTTGTGGCAAAATTTACGGATCGGAATTTGGATATCCGAACACAAAGTTATTCCATTTGCGCTGATGTTGCGTAGTCTGCCGAAAAATTTCGGTTTGAACGCCGCCCATCAGTTCCAAGCCCATTTAAAACGTTTAGGCCCAAGACTATCTCAACCCATTTACATCTTTTAAGCCCATAACACAATGATAGAATAGATACACAAGACACACACGCACACTTGAAGAGATAGAGACCCAAATCACATACGTAAAAATAATCGCACACACGTCTGTGGCAAGTTGAGAGCCCGCTGTTGTTCTCGGAGCTGCTGGAAATCCTCTTGCCTGTGAAGATATATTTGGTTAACTCTCGAGTGTGCTAAGATGAAGCATGAGCTGAAACCGCTTTAGTCGCCCACCATCCGTTCGACGAAAATACCCAAAGAAGCTTGGTTGAAACTTGGGCTGATCATTGGGCTTGGACTGAACGTTAGACCGGTGCTGAAATTTCGCAAAGCGGAACTGTTGTAAGCGACTTTGCCTGTAACGCCCCGTTTCCTTTTTCCATATTGCGCAGCAATTACGTTTTTCCCATAATTTTTTTTTCGCTTTTCTTTTCCTTTCAAAACCATTCCTTTTAAACATAAACGGGGGCGTACATCTGTCTATTCACTTTCACACATAATGTACATATATGTACACAACATAATCATTTTAGTATCATACCAAAGTTGCTAGCGTTCCTTAAACTATATGCAACTATAAACTATGGGGAGTAGGATGAGAGTGTAGCCGACCAACCTTGAATCCATGCTTTCGTATGGATGCATTCTAAGTAGCCTGTTAGATATCTACAACACTGTAAAACAATTATTCAGAGTATGATCGCAACATGTTATTCCATATGCATATAGTAAAATAAAACTGTAATACTAAAACAATCCGTTTGCCATATCCACTTTCCATAGATATCAATAACGTTCCTTCCATATACCTATTCCGTATTCCTTGTTCGTATAACCACTTTCCGTAAAATCCGTAGATCGTTTACCATTCTATACATCCATCATATACCATTATCCATATCAGATCCGTGGATCAAAAGCATGAAATCCTTTCACATAACCGTCACGTATTCAAACACACGTCACATAACCATAGCCTATATAACCATTCATATGACTTATAAATCAATGCAATTCTATATGATCATTTTATTTTGATACTCACATTATAGACTAGTTAGACTGTACTGTACGCCCAGTCGGCGCCCATGCATGGGACTCTGTAACCATATCGTAATCCCCCGATTTGTAGGGATACGTATTGCCTGTACAGACTCTGTAAAATCCCCCGATTTGTAGGGATATATGACGTAGCATCCATATCATACCGTCTGTAGTCGTACCAGTCATAACGATTTCTCCGATCATTGTTACGTTTATGCAAATGCTATGCCCATATCCTTATTTTAGATATCTCACAAGTCTATCAAATCACCTTTGTCAGAGCACATTACGTCATATAATCCAGTCAATCCATATAACACGTATATCATAGAATTATAACTCAATACATTCATATAAATCATATAAGCACATAAACACATAGAAACAGAACACATGTTGCATATCATACTCACAGGTTCCGCTTATAATCCCGTTCGCTTATTCGACCTTGTCATTGCCTTTATCGGGATCCCGACCTATAGAAGTATTATGCTCGGTAAATATGAGATCCCTAATATGATGCATGTGTCGTGATATGCATGCCTTGTTATGCATGTTCGTTCCTATCCATAGCCTTTACCTTTCTGTTGATTACTTGTAATATATTAAACTTATAGCTTAAGATGATACATTATAGTCGATGTCGAAATCCGTATCTAGTAACTATACTGTATTGAAAATATTACTAAAAACCCTAACTTATATCGTATCAGAAAACCCTAAATATCGAAACTTATTAAATTCCAATAATCTGTATAACACAGAAAACTTTCTTTAAACTTTCAATCCTTACCGAAAATCTAGTTAAATGATTAAATACCGAAAGTTTTGTATATTAAAGTAGAATACCGAGAACTTTACGATCTTGTCGAAAACCCTATCATGTATCTGTACACTGAAATCTTTAGACTTTAATGAAGCTTCTATTTGAATGTCCAAAACTTCATTGACACAACAATGCCGAAAACTTCATTAAAAAGCTTTGAAAACACTATGCCGAAAATTTTGTATGAAGTACACCTATACGGAAAATTTTGTAAGATAGAACACCGAAAACTTTGGGACATGTTAATTATGCCGAAAACCTTATTTGTATATCGAAAAGTCTCATGTGACCTCTTAATAGCGAAAACCTTTATAGACATGCTGACGACTTTCTTATAAAAATAATAATAACAATGCAAAAAACTTATCATGTACCTATCGAAATCTTTGATTTGGAAGCCGAAAACTTAATAATAACTATATCGAAATTATCGAATTTTATTTTCTTAAACTTAAGGACTAATCATATAACCATATAACAAATTCTAACCCGTAATTAATGTTACAACTCAACCTTCAAGTATTTCTACCACTGTTCTACTATCGAAAACTAATCCTATGGACGTCATGAAACCTAACCCATTCAATGTTCAATAATTATACTACTAACCATTATGTTAACATTATTCCAACTACTACCTATGGCCGGAAGTTATATGATTACTCAATAGTAATTCAAATCTCTAATGTCGAAACTTATCTCACGAGCAGAAACGCTCATTTCGTATCATTCACAATTAACACGTATTAATATTATATAAGTCACCTATCACTGATCATATAATCTTCTAATCACATACAATTCTTTTAAGGTTAAACGTGTCAGCTTAACCATCTATCTTCTGTTTCAAGACATTCACACTAAACGTGGAACGATCATACAAAACTTACTACATAATAATTTATAAAGATAGTCATGCGTTGAAATTGAAATCATACCTACTTCACGTTTAAATTCGGGAGTTACTATTTACCGCCCCCTTTTTACTTGTTACCGCCCCCTAAAGGGTTGCAAAAAGACGTTTTTGCCCCTTTTTATTTAAATTAATTTAAAAAGGTAAAATATAATAAAAAGTAACAATTTTTATTATAAGTACTTTACTACGCAACACTTTTCAAATCACACATCCAAATCACACAGAAAAACAGAGAATTTTGCATCGCAATGGATCGACGACAAGGAAAGGGAAAGGGAAAGGGGGTGCTGTCACTATTGGTAAGAAAATTGACGTAAAATTCATTCGTACGTAGATAGATTGTCGAAAACGGGTCGAATTAGGCTGAAAAAACGGTCGATCGGACGGAAAGTAGGGCGAAAAACGGCACGGCCGAAGCGAAATTTCGGCCGGCCAAGTCACGACCGAAACGTTTCGGTCGAGTCAGTCACGACCGAAATCCGATTTCGATCATGGCTTGGTCGACCGAAATCGGTCGTCGGTCGCCGCAGATCTGACCGAAATCGTGTTTCGGTCGGACTTCTCACAACCGAAAGTCGATTTCGGTCGGATCTGCGGCGATCGATCTCCGATTTCGAGCTACCGTAGTCTGACCGAAATCGAATTTCGGTCGGATCATGGCCCGGCCGAAAATAGGTTTCGGTCGATTTTTTTTTAAATAAATATCTAATTGCAGGCTAAGGGTGGGAAGTCCCTACTCGGAGGGAGCAGCAGATCCCCCCCGTTGGACGGATCTGGAGAGCGTCATACGAGGGCGCGCGGCGTTGATGCATCCGTTCGTAGGGAACGGGAGGAGGAGAGGCGGCAGTGAGCGGGTGATTCTCATTCCGTATATGCGGATCACGATCCGCATGCGGATGAGGAGGAGAGGCGGCAGCGAGCGGGTGATTCTCATTCCGTATATGCGGATCACGATCCGCATGCGGACGAGGAGGCGCATGAGGATGAGGAGGTGCCATACGATGCGGCATCGTTTGAGTCATCCGACGACCATGCGATACCGGTCTCCTCAGGTACATCCCTTCTTCATTATAAACTGACTTGCGATGTCGTGTCTTAACTTTCGTACCAAAAATTAAATTTATTTATGTGGTATTCGTCAAAAATAAAATAGGGAGCAAGCGCTCCAGGGTCGTAGATGACGATTCCTGGAGGGTGCAGGGGTCACAGCTAGGTGGTCAACAAGATGGCGAGGTGATCCCTAGTTACTTGGGGCACATCGCGCCCCACATCTGGATGGGTGAGGAGGAGAGGCCCCTGCTGAAGTGCGAGCAGCGGGCGTTAGTGCTTCGGCAGCTTAAGCAGTGGTATTGCCAATTCCCGCCGGAGACACAGAGCGAGATCGATGGCACAGGCCTTTTACACCTCACAGATGCCATGCTGGTATACTTGGACCAGCATCTTCTGTGCGCTTTTGTGGAGCGCTGGCACCCCGACACGAACACCTTCCACATGCCGTGGGGGGAGATGACGATCATGCTCCACGACGTCGAGCAGATCCTCCATATCCCGATAGACGAGACGATGGTTTCGGGCACCCCGAACGCCGGCGACCAGCAGATCGCGGCGAGGGAGATTATGGGCGTCTCCGCAGACGCGCTGAGGGGATTTTGGAGAGGAGGTGCGGTTGCATCGAAAGACGTGATGCAGAGGATGCGGGAGGGTCGGCCGGCGGGGTTCCAGGCCATCGCTTAACAAATAATAATAAGAATACAAAATAATAACATAAAAAATAATAATAATAATACAAAATAATAACATAAAAAATAATAATAATAACAAATAATATTAATAATACAAAATAATATTAATAAAAAATAATATTATTAACAAATAATATTAATAAATAATATTAATAGTACAAAATAATAACATCAAATAAATAATAATAATAACAAATAATATTAATAATACAAACGGAATTACAATAGACCATTCTGACGCATGAGGTGCACCCAGTGTTGGAATCTGTTCTGATATCTAAGTTCCCACCCAGCGAGTCGACGATCAAGATATGTATTCCAATACGGATGGAAGACGGGCATAGGAAAGTCTGGACATAAATTCAGTCTAATATAATGCTGGTACTCGTCTCCAAGGTGCGCTACGACGATGGTTCGGTTCTGTCCATTGGCAGTCCGAACGGCACGCAGTGGCAGTATCGTGAAAGAATGCATGTTGATGGTCGATCCATTGCCGTACCCGTAGAGGGTAACTACAGCGTTCCAAATTGTCGCCACAGCCCACAGATCGCACGGTGTCAACATCCAGTGGTTTGCCAAGCAAGGCCCCCCTTCCCAGCGTATACGATCCAGCTGAATTTCCAATGAATCACCGTAGTACAATGCCGAGTAAAGGTACCAATGGACCTCGATTTCGTTCGCGACGTTATTCCTTAAGGTGACACATTCGTCCTCGTCATTGTAAATATGGGAAACGATAGCGCGAAATCCGCAGTTGCCATCAGCCACCACATCCTTATAACTAACTATATACGGATGGATGACTGATGTTACGTGGTACTGCAAGCGGCTGTGGAAGAAGTTGGATTCACCTGTACAAAGCATTTTACCAGATTAGAGGTGCATCCATGTTCGTATGAATATAGGAGTGAAAGATAAAAGTACCTGTCTCCGTAGTAGAAGTACGAGATCGCTTCGCAGACGAAGATGACGTACGGCCATGACTGGAACGACCCTGGCTGCTACGGCTGGTACTGCTGCGCCCTCCACTGCGTCCCCCCTTGGGAGTGCGTACTCCCAAGTACTTCGATCACGTTTCGTCGAGTCTCTTTTCTTTGGCCGACCTTTTACAGATGTCTTAACAACTGGCTCATTCCACTCTTGGGCCTCGGGATAGAGATGTTCGTGAACTACTCGATGGAGGCCACGCATAACGGCGGGATCGTGCGTTTCTGCCTCACGCACGAGGTCGTATAAGCGCTCCTGCTCAGAAATATCGGGAACTATTCCCTCGCCGATTGTGAGTGTCCTCCAGAAGTCGTGCAAGCATTCTAACGAAACTGGATAGTTGTTGTCCACGCATTGCTGAAGCTCGCAAGCACATGGTAGTTGGTGCGTACGTCGTACTACACATCCGCACCTGGAGTAAACCTCATTCGACAACTCTTTGGCCCGCCGCAGCTCATTTCCCATAATTAATATTGCATGGTGTGAAACTCTGTATAATAATGTTAGGAATGGAAATCCTAACATCGGAATTGGTCGTTTCGACCGGGACTCCTCAAGTGTCTGCATGTCGACAGTAACAAAATTATTAGATAAGGAACTCTGACACATAATAATAATGTATTTACCTTTCTTATGTGAATCAACTGGTTCTGAATCTGCTCGTGCACCTTCACCCATATGGTGTCAAGTGATCCAGTGGCTGAGTTCAGCCATCCTTTCAGCTCGCTATGAGCACACTCCACACGACATGTAGTGGTGTTCCCGAAATGAAGCACCTGGTTCGTCCAAGCTCTGGCGAACTTCTCCTTATGCACCAACCACGCCTACTCAACATAACTAACGATTTATGAGTCGGGTAGCCAACGCAGACGCATGTCATTCACTGCCTTCTCGTATTCATCAACCGTCGGAGCTTCCACGACTGCTTTCCAGGACTTGTGCGTGAAGTGAGCTGCGGTCTTTTTGCTCTTCCCCCCAACCAATAAATTTTGTTCTCCACATCTTTATAAATATGCCACGTGCACAGCAGATGGTGAGAATGGGGAAATACCATATGTACCGGTCGAACAAGGCCCAATTCACGATCAGTGACAATCGCCGACGGGTGGACACCTGGCTCTAGAATATCCCTGACAGACTGCAACATCCACCTGTAACTTCTCTCCGTCTCGTCCTCCATGACGGCAAACCCACACAGAAAGTTGTGATTACAGGGAGTCATCCCTATAATCTCAACTAGAGGCATCTTATATCTATTTGTCTTGTACGTCGAGTCAATCCCAATAAAATAAGGATACGTCCTCAGCAGTGCGAGTGACTCCGGGTGTGCGAGAAAGACATGTGTCAGCACATTAGTCTCCTCGTCTCTCAGCGCTTCAACAAAATATCCGGACTCTGTCGCCTGGTGCATCAACTGGCTCACCACGTCTCGACCCTCAGAATATTGCTTCTTCAAACGATCTCTGTAATTATATATATGTCGGATCGTCGCGTTATCTTCTGCGTGTCGAGCCCTCATGCTGAGAGGATATGTGCTGGTTTCGCTTGGGCAGCAGTCATTTCCTCTACGACCTTCTTTGCCTGGCTGCTTAACCACTCGTCTGCCGGTGTCCCTCGGGATACTGTTGTTGGGAAACCCCGGGTGACCCGAGGCCCTACCCCGGACGCAGCGGAATTTAAAATTTTTCCCAGGTTCCCCATACGGTTTCCCCAGGATATTCCGTTAAATAAAGAAAACTGCATGATCGACACGTATAAAAGAATAAGGATCTTACCCTTGTAGCGAAGATCCTTAGCTCCCGTAGCTCACGAACTGTGCCGAAGAGAATCACGCCGACCCCGTGACGTGCCGTAAACCTACACCACCCCAAGGATGGCTAGAGATGGTGTGGAGTATTGTATAAAGATGTTTAGATGTGTATGTGATTTCTAAAACTCACAAACACTTAGGGTTTTCTCAAGAACAACCCCAAATGCTCTAGCTTCTCTCTAAAATCTCTAAGTTTAGTGTGAGAAAGCTTATCAACTCATTATGGGCGAAAATCACAAGTCTCATAATGTAAAACCAAGTTTTCAATCATGAAATATACTTTAGATTTGTTTAAATGAGATCATGTCCTACATGACTCATTTTTGTTTGATTCTCTTGTTATTTTATCATCTAATGACTAGATATTGTCCCACAAATCATAACAAAAGAACAAGGAACGAAATTGGATTTGATTTGGATCAAATTTGACCAAAAAACTGTCGGTCACGGCCTCTGACATGACCTGTCACGGCCTAAGTCACGGCCGTGACCATCTTCAGGAGGCTGTCACGGCCTGGGCATGAAGTGTCACGGCCTCGTGCAAGGCTGTCACGGCCGTGACAGCCCTGACAGCTTTGCGGCAGTTTCGTATTTCGATCCGATCGAGGGGTAAATGATGTCCGATTGACCTGAAATTTTAACCATTGTTAAAAGAGTCACCAATCTTATTTTGACCAAAGGGATTCTCAATCCAAGGTCTAGATTGTGAGATATGAAGTTTTGAAGCTACTGCTACTTTGCAGAGGGACTTCATGACTGTGACAAGCCTTGCTTGTCATTGTGAACCCTATTTACGCTTCATTCTTCACCTTTTCCGTTCCATAAATTTTCGTCCATGTAAATATAGTTTCTAAAACATATATTTAACATTTTTATTAACGTCTCTAAGATCGTTAAATCATTTTACATCTTATATTAGTTAGGCACTATCACAGTGATCATTTTTAAGCCCGACTCTCTTGGTTCGTCTCAACCCGGCAAGGAAGGAAGCCAAGAATTTGGTAAGCGCCTAGCCAATTCCGCGGTACCAAATAGATCCCGTGTTGAGTACGATCTTTGATCTACGAACCAACTATAGATTATCGTCGTACGTATAGACCCTTCACAAATGTCCCGATCGAGTGAGAGTCATGGTTATGTCAAACTCACTAGACTCGACTCTATGACTAATTCGTGACTGGCGAAATTACTAAACTGCACTCCACGTCCCACGTGATTCAGTTTATTGCTTCGGCCGAAGACTTTGTAATTTCCGGTCCCCGAATATGCATAAGACATATATCTCGGTTACTAACGAGACAGTGAATCCCTCACGATAGTCTAAGCACGACAGTTACCCTTTGTTGTCAAGACCGCATGTCGCTGCCGACCCATGTTCGTCCCTGAACAAGATGGGCCTAGCAAACTAGTGACATATCAAGACTCCAAAGTCAACTTCATCAAAGACCCTTCGGTCTAAGGTCCACGCACACTACTATATTCAATCGATTGATCATTGACGCTACCCAGAGTAACGATAAGGCCCATGTGATCGTCGATTGCGAGTCGTGTCCAAGTACAAGTTAATTCCCTAATTCAACTTATACCAACGTTACGACCTCCCGCTTCCCAAGCGAATGGTTGGCACAACCATATAAGAGTCGTCAACAAATAAGTCGTAATTGACGCTCAGTCACCCTACTGAGGTCTAAGACTTATGGACTAATTTAATATCGGAAAATAATAGCTCACCGGTGCCAATCTCTCATCTCATGAGAATCGGTGACTAAATTCACGATATATGGGATTTATTTATTTACCGTCTCACCGGATGCCTAGTAAGACTTGATAGGTAAATAAATAATATGCCTTTAAAAGAATAAATAATAGAATATAAATTCCATTAATACGTATAACAATACATTATTCAAATGCATAGCGAATAATACATCGATTATTAAATACATGCCCTATTCATTACATCCTCGAATGGCATTCCGAGAGCACATCCCCAACAATCTCCCACTTGCACTTAATGCCATGTACTATGATATCGTAACCCCATTTTATAGAGGTGTCGATCAAGCACTGCATGTGAGAGAGGCTTGGTGAACGGGTCCGCCACGTTATCCACGGTGGCTATTTTCTGCACAACTATGTAGCCATTCTCAACGAACCCACGCAGCACGTGGTATTTTCTTTCTATGTGTTTGGACTTTGAGTGAGACCTAGGTTCCTTGGCTTGTGCTACTGCCCCACTATTGTCGCACCACAATGGTAGCGGGCGGTCCACTATGCCTGGAACAACTTGGAGTTCTTCTAAGAACTTCCTTATCTAAACACCTTCCTTTGCTGCCTCAGAGGCTGCAATATACTCCGCCTCAGTGGTGGAATCATCAGTAGTACTTTGCTTAACTTTTCCAAGACACTGCTCCACCATTGAGCGTATAGACGAAACCAGAAGTAGATTTTCGGTCATCCACGTCTGACTGGAAATCCGAATCGGTATAACCATCCACCTCTAATTCTCCATTTCCATAAATCAGTATCATATCTTTAGTCCTTCTAAGGTACTTAAAGATATTCTTTACTGCATTCCAATGTTCCTTACCAGGATTCGATTGGTACCGACTTACTATGCTCAAAGCATACGCAATGTCTGGTCGCGTACATAGCATCGCATACATTAGGCTACCTATTGCTGATGCATAAGGGATATCACTCATTTCCTTCCTTGCTTCCTCACTTTGAGGACACATGGATTTTGAGAGATGAATCCCATGTCGCATTGGCAAGAACCCTTTCTTAGATTCATCCATTATAAATCGTTTCAGGATCTTTTCTAAGTAAAGGGCCTGAGATAGACCTATCATTCGATTCGCTCGATCTCTAAAAAGGCGAATTCCAAGAATATATGTTGCTTCTCCCAGGTCTTTAATGGAGAATTCGGTCGAAAGCCAGGATTTCACCTCCGAGAGCATTCCCGTTTCCCATCAAAAGGATGTCATCCACGTACAATACGAGGAACGATATCTTACTCCCACTGACCTTCTTGTAAACGCAAGGCTCATCTTCATTCTTTAAGAATCCGTAGTTCCTAACTACTTCATCAAATCGAAGATTCCAGCTCCTAGACGCTTGCTTAAGTCCATAAATAGACCTGTTAAGCTTGCACACTTTGTGAACATCTGCTTGCGATGTGAAACCCTTGGGCTGCTCCATATAGATTTCCTCCTGGAGGAATCCATTTAGGAAAGCGGTTTTCACATCCATCTGCCAGATCTCGTAATCATAGTATGCTGCTATAGCAAGCAGAATACAGATAGACTTAATCATTGCAACAGGTGAAAAGGTTTCCTCATAATCGATGCCCTCTTTTTGATTATACCCTTTCGCTACTAGCCTAGCTTTGTAGGTTTCAACCTGCCCATCAGATCCAATCTTTCTCTTGTAGATCCATTTACACCCTATAGGTCTAAAACCTTCGGGCAGATCTACTAGAGTCCATACTTGGTTGGTATGCATCGAGTCCATCTCTGCTTTCATAGCTTCGACCCATTTCTTAGAGTCGACATCCATCATTGCTTGGTCAAAGGTAGCAGGATCGTCACCAACGATCCCTTCAGTTGCAGCACCCCCATGCTCGATATGTACCATACCATATCTCTCAGGCATGCGAGATATTCTACCCGACTTGCGCAATTCTGGGCGCGTCTCAGACTGCTCATCTGTGCCCTCAGGCACTAATGTCTCTGGAAGCGTTTCATCTAACTCTCCAAGAGTCACTTCTCTGCCAGCTCCACCTTCTCGAACGAACTGTTCCTCGAGAAAATGAGCGTGAATAGCTACGACGATCCTTTGATCATCCTGGAAGTAAAAATAATATCCCATGCTATCATCGGGATATCCGACGAAACGTCCTTTCATGGACTTAGATTCGAGTTTATCTGCTAATAGCTTTTTCACATAGGCGGGGCATCCCCAAACCTTTAAGTGATTCAAGCTGGGCTTCTTACCATTCCAAATTTCGTAAGGTATCCTATCTACAGACTTCGAAGGGGTTCTGTTCAAAACATAAACTGCAGTTTGCAAAGCATATCCCCATAATGATATGGGAAGATCTGTATAGCTTAGCATAGATCGAACTTTATCTAATAATGTCCGATTTCTGCGTTCGGCAACACCATTCAGTTGTGGTGTCCCGGGCGGTGTAAACTGCGAAATAATTCCATTTTCTTTCAAGAAATCTTCAAACTCAAGACTCATACTCGCCGCCTCGATCTGATCGTACGACTTTAATTTGTCTCCCAGTTTGATTTTCCACTAATGTCTTGAATTCCTTGAACTTTTCAAGCGTTTCAGACTTGTTCTTCAACAGATACACCAAGCCGTAGCGAGAGTGATCATCTGTGAAAGTCACAAAATAGTGAAAATTACCTCGGGCCGCTACACTAAACGGTCCACAAACGTCTGTATGGATTAAATTCAAAAGGTTAGTGGCTCTTTGAAAAGTCCTTGTAAAGGGAGACTTAGTCATTTTACCGAGGATACAAGACTCGCACGTTGGATAGGAATCTGATTCCGTCGGTCTAATAATGCCGTGTTTCTCCAACTCTTGAATCTTTCGAACTCCGGCATGGCCTAGTCTAAGATGCCACGTATACTTTTTATTTAACTCTAAGTTACGTTTGTCGGTAACTACATTCGCATGTTCTTGGACGTTAACGTAATATAAACCATTTATTAACGTTGTATTTCCGACGCATTTATTTCCAAAATAAATCTCACAAATATTATTATTGAACCGAAATTCATAACCATTCTTACTCAAAGCAGGAATAGAAATAATATTTTTCAGCCCCTTGGGCAATACAAGTACATCGGATAAATATAATACATGTCCAGAACTCAATACAAGAGTCTTCGATCCAACATGACTAGCAGGTACACTATGTCCGCTACCAACGTTGATCAAGACTTCTCGTTCCGCCAGCTTCCTACTTCGTTCCAGACCCTGGTTCAAAACACAAATGTGAGCACTAGCTCCCGAGTCAAGAATCCACGAAGTGGAAAATACAGTAAATGAACAATAAGTTTCCAAAACTTTACCTGAAGCCCCAGAAGCTCGAAGCTTGGGGCAATCCCTTTTCCAATGACCCAGCTCTTGGCAGTGAAGGCACCTATCAGTTGCCTTCGGAACTTTAGGCACGTTCATTTTTGCCTTGCCCTTTTTCTTAATCCCTCCTTTTGACTTATTAGGCTTGGGCTTGTTCGACTTAGATCTTTTAGACCTTATAGTCGCAACAAGCGCAACCTCTTTTCTCTTTCCTTTCTTTAGCTCACGCTGAGTTTGAACCAACGTGTTCATGAGTTCAGGAAGCGAAAATCGCCTATCACTCAGATTATAGTTTATAATGAACTGAGCAAATGAAGCTAGGAGTGACTGAAGGATCAGGTCAATCTGAAGCTCGTTGTGAATGGGACAACCGAGAGAGCTAAGTTCCTCGATGTACCCAATAAGCTTAGGCACATGTGCTGCAACATCTGCGCCCTCAGTCATCTTATTATGAAAGAGATTGTCGGCAGCACGATATCGAGACGATCTCGACTGCTCGCCGTACAACTCTTTCAGATGGATCAATATCTCGCGCATTTGCATACCCTCATGCTGGCGCTGTAGATCATTATTCATCCCAGCTAACATATAAGCCTTGACACGGGCACTATCAGCCATCCATTTGGCATAATATTTCCTGTCAGCATCACTCGTACCCTCTTGGGGTTCGAGTGGTATTGGTCCCTCAAGGACAACTCTAGGCGTTCCAGAGTGAGGACTATCCTCAAGTTACGGAGCCAGTCCGCAAGGTTTGGACCCTCCAAACGATTTTGCGTGATCAGTAAATTGAATGGTGACGTCATTCTGTATACAAACAAGAAAGAAAACAATCTGCAGAGAATAAAGCATTGAAGGGGTCAACGTATTATTCTACAAGCACACAAATAAGGACTTTAACAATTTGGCTTGGCTCCCACTATTTTTCTCAAAATCTCATCTCCCGATAGAGATTTCGGAAACCTCGTTGATGGTTTCATAGTGGAGTTGATTTCCCCGCTCCGCAGAAATGAGCCTCAACCTAACAGTTTGTCGGCCCATAACTCGGACGGCGCCGTGTCCCACACGAACCCATAGATGAATCCATGTCTTACACGAGTCCATCTCATGAGTGTTTCAACAACTTTGTCTTCGGTCAGTAACCCTCACCCTAACAGGAATAATTGGGAAATAATCGTCTATGTGTGACCTATCAACGTCTGGCTCAATCCTAACATTTAGAAATTCCCGCCTGTAGGATAACTTTTTATAAGGCGTGAATATGTTTCGGAGAGCGGCATTTAGACAGTCACCCAAATATCCACGTCAAGAGTAAAATGTTGGTCGCCGATTACTCGGAACAAACCGTACATACACTCAAGTCGTTTCAACAATGAGCTTGACTTTATTGTCTTAATGCACCCGGACCAACTACGACAAGAGCGAGATGATTGGCGCCGATAACTCGGAGCAAACCGCACACGACACTCAAGCCGCAATGGTTTCGAGCTTGATAGAAGACAGGAACCCCGTCCCTTTACCCACTTAGTATTTAGTCAAACCGGGAGAATACGTCTCACACTCACAAGCACTTAAACACGCACGTAACGTCAAACAAACATGCAAGTATTCGCGGTAAACCTAGTTTGCCTATAAGACCGTCTGCGTGGACTATTTCTACTCTACTACATATATTTATAAAAATACATCTGTTCTCTTCGGCTTCATAATATGTTCTTGAACGGCAGGATAACGTGGACTATTTCTACTCTACTACATACGGTTTCCCCAGGATATTCCGTTAAATAAAGAAAACTGCATGATCGACACGTATAAAAGAATAAGGATCTTACCCTTGTAGCGAAGATCCTTAGCTCCCGTAGCTCACGAACTATGCCGAAGAGAATCACGCCGACCCCGTGACGTGCCGTAAACCTACACCACCCCAAGGATGGCTAGAGATGGTGTGGAGTATTGTATAAAGATGTTTAGATGTGTATGTGATTTCTAAAACTCACAAACACTAAGGGTTTTCTCAAGAACAACCCCAAATGCTCGAGCTTTCTCTCTAAAATCTCAAAGTTTAGTGTGAGAAAGCTTATCAACTCATTATGGGCGAAAATCACAAGTCTCATAATGTAAAACCAAGTTTTCAATCATGAAATATACTTTAGATTTGTTTAAATGAGATCATGTCCTACATGACTCATTTTTGTTTGATTCTCTTGTTATTTTATCATCTAATGACTAGATATTGTCCCACAAATCATAACAAAAGAACAAGGAACGAAATTGGATTTGATTTGGATCAAATTTGACCAAAAAACTGTCGGTCACGGCCTCTGACATGACCTGTCACGGCCTAAGTCACGGCCGTGACCATCTTCAGGAGGCTGTCACGGCCTGGGCATGAAGTGTCACGGCCTCGTGCAAGGTGACAGCCCTGACAGCTTTGCGGCAGTTTCGTATTTCGATCCGATCGAGGGGTCAATGATGTCCGATTGACCTGAAATTTTAACCATTGTTAAAAGACTCACCAATCTTATTTTGACCAAAGGGATTCTCAATCCGAGGTCTAGATTGTGAGATATGAAGTTTTGAAGCTACTGCTACTTTGCAGAGGGACTTCATGACTGTGACAAGCCTTGCTTGTCATTGTGAACCCTATTTACGCTTCATTCTTCACCTTTTCCGTTCCATAAATTTCCGTCCATGTAAATATAGTTTCTAAAACATATATTTAACATTTTTATTAACGTCTCTAAGATCGTTAAATCATTTTACATCTTATATTAGTTAGGCACTATCACAGTGATCATTTTTAAGCCCGACTCTCTTGGTTCGTCTCAACCCGGCAAGGAAGGAAGCCAAGAATTTGGTAAGCGCCTAGCCAATTCCGCGGTACCAAATAGATCCCGTGTTGAGTACGATCTTTGATCTACGAACCAACTATAGATTATCGTCGTACGTATAGACCCTTCACAAATGTCCCGATCGAGTGAGAGTCATGGTTATGTCAAACTCACTAGACTCGACTCTATGACTAATTCGTGACTGGCGAAATTACTAAACTGCACTCCACGTCCCACGTGATTCAGTTTATTGCTTCGGCCGAAGACTTTGTAATTTCCGGTCCCCGAATATGCATAAGACATATATCTCGGTTACTAACGAGACAGTGAATCCCTCACGATAGTCTAAGCACGACAGTTACCCTTTGTTGTCAAGACCGCATGTCGCTGCCGACCCATGTTCGTCCCTGAACAAGATGGGCCTAGCAAACTAGTGACATATCAAGACTCCAAAGTCAACTTCATCAAAGACCCTTCGGTCTAAGGTCCACGCACACTACTATAGTCAATCGATTGATCATTGACGCTACCCAGAGTAACGATAAGGCCCATGTGATCGTCGATTGCGAGTCGTGTCCAAGTACAAGTTAATTCCCTAATTCAACTTATACCAACGTTACGACATCCCGCTTCCCAAGCGAATGGTTGGCACAACCATATAAGAGTCGTCAACAAATAAGTCATAATTGACGCTCAATCACCCTACTGAGGTCTAAGACTTATGGACTAATTTAATATCGGAAAATAATAGCTCACCGGTGCCACTCTCTCATCCCATGAGAATCGGTGACTAAATTCACGATATATGAGATTTATTTATTTACCGTCTCACCGGATGCCTAGTAAGACTTGATAGGTAAATAAATAATATGCCTTTAAAAGAATAAGTAATATAAACTCCATTAATACGTATAACAATACATTATTCAAATGCATAGCGAATAATACATCGATTATTAAATACATGCCCTATTCATTACATCCTCGAATGGCATTCCGAGAGCACATCCCCAACAACTGTATCAGAGGGTGATTGTGTATGGAATTCTCGGGTGCACCCGTACGAATGCACCATTCCCTAGTAGCTGGATCTTGTTGGGCTATGACTACAACGGACACCTGCACTTGTTAGACTTCGACATCCTCTCCAATTCATCCTCCTTGCCTCTATAACGTTTTCCGCGAGAACATCTAATCAATTTTTTTGTTCCAAATTTCTTGTGCGACGAAATTATCACCTCAAAACCAAGACCAATAGCGACGCCTTTCGCCCAGTTAATGGCTTCCACGTCGGTCGGAAATCGTCCTCCTTCGCGGAAATGCTCACTGTAGTTTATCCCGTCACCCGTGGAATCCTCCGGGACAATCTCCGCGTCTGAAAAAAAATATAAAAAATAAAAAAAATAGCCGAAATTAAATTCGACTGCCCTAGGAGGCGACCGAAACAAGATTTCGGCCACCTCCACGGTAGCCGAAATCCGATCTCGGCGTCGACAGTCATAGCCGAATGCAATGTTCGGCTGTGACAGTCGGTGCCGGACATTGATTTCGGTCACCACAAAGCCCGACTGAAATGTAATTTCGGTCGGCACAAGGGGTGACCGAAATTATTGTTCGGTCACCCCTTGTGCCGACCGAAATTACATTTCGGTCGGGCCAAATTTTTCGATCGAATCCGATGTAAGTTCGAGAATTCACATCTATACGAACGAAATTTACGAGAATTTGCTTACCATCCGTGCCAATAGACACTTTCTTTTGACCTTTCCATTTCCCAAATAGACGATTCATTGCAATTTCATTTTTTTGTTATGTTTGACTATGATTTGGATGTCTGATTGCGATATCAAAAGTGTTGTATGGAAAATGACTTTAAATAGAAATTTAAATTCAAAAGGGCAAAATCGTCTTTTATCAGCCCTTTAGGGGGCGGTAGGAAAAAGGGGACGGTGAATAGCAAGTTTAAATTCCATAGCTAAATTGAGGTTTTGTTCTTGCTAAAAGTTTTCGCGTCCCCTTTTAATCTGTTCTTGTTTTCGTTATGTAATGTGTGTCTCTTTTCTTTTTAAGTCATACATATATATATATATACATAGTTCATAGTTGGTGATGTGAATACTTCAAAATGAAGTAAATTATATTAGTCCTAGTTAATAGTATTGCTGGTCACCACGTGTACTGCTTTGAGTTCTTTGATGGTTATTATGATTATTACATAGGTGTGTGTATGTTTGTAGATAGAGATGTTAGTTTAATTATTACACAATACGATAAGGATGGTTTGTACGAAAACTTGTTAATAAATGAAATATTTTTGGGCTATAGCGAAAACTTTAATCACTAGCAAACCCTATTTTCTAGTTTTCGTTACTTTAGGTGCTCTAGATAAAGTTCTCACACCTAAACATACATATATATGCATGTATACTTTGCATTGCTTAGTCATACCTATTAGTACCGTAGATGAATTCCACGTGTTCCTCTAAACCTTTTTATTTGATACGTAAACTTTCTTGACCCATGAAACCTTCCTTCTCATCTATCCTCATCCCACTCATTATATTATATTAATCCCTTAATAGCGAAAACTTTGGCCTATCTATTTTCGCCTCATACTAAGTTTTCGCCATCAAGACTAAGGAAATTTAAAGTAGCGAAAACCTTAATGCCGAGAATTATAACTCGCAACCCATTATTGCGAAAATTTAATTTCCATCTAAGATAATTTTCCATCTACAATCACTTACGAAATTTTTTCCTTGTTAAGCTTCATATTGAAACTTCTCTTACATTCCTTGTTAGCATTAGCCAGACCAGAATAGAAAGCGTATTTTATTAATAATCATAATAATGTTTACATCAACCCTAAAGTCGTGTATATATACGGACTTGATATCTCTACTTTACATTGAAAACCCTCCTTACTATCTTATTTACACACAAGCCCACATATATAGTATCCATATTGCATACTGGTCCTATCTCAGTATATAGCATCAACACTCCCCCTCAAATTTGGTGTTCATATAAGTTGAGAACACCGAATTTGGACAGTAGATACTCGAACTGATCCCTTCCTAATGCTTTGGTAAGAAGGTCGGCCGGTTGTTCCTGAGTGGGCAAGTATTCAGTTTTGATCACATTCTCTTGGATCTTGTCTCTTATGAAGTGGCAATCCACTTCTATATGTTTGGTCCTCTCGTGATATACTGGATTCGCAGTTATTTGGATAGCAGATTTGCTGCCTGAGAAGATGGTGACTGGTTCATCTTTCTGAATTCCTAAGTCCTTCATTATTAAGCTTATCAGCCATAGCACCTCTGTTGTAACCACTGCCATTGCCCGGTATTCAGCCTCAGCTGAACTTCTAGCCACTGTTTTCTGCTTTTTTGCTTTCCATGAAATCAGTGAATCTCCAAGGAAGACTAGATACCCTGTCAGTGATCTTCTTGTGTCCGGGCAGGCCGCCCAATCTGCATCACAATATGCCTTAAGACATGTATTACTATCAGTTTTAAAGAATAATCCAAGTCATGGTTTTCCCTTTAAGTATCTCAAGACTCTATATAGAAGATCAAAGTGAACTTTCTTTGGCTTATGCATGTACTGTGAAAGGATATGTACCGCATATGATATATCAGGTCTGATCAAACATAAATAAATCAACTTACCAATCATCCTTTGGTATAACTGCTTCTCATCATCTGAAAATACTATCCCTGTATCGGTATAACAGATTACAGCCACAGAATTGTCTAATACAGGAAATTTATCAGTTTTAGCATCAGCAGCTGCCTGGTTTTTATTATTACCAACAACAATATTAACCATATTACCCTCAGCAGCAGAACTAGCTGGTGGTCTGTCACTTAATCTAACATTCTGTTCAACTGGTATGCTAAGAGGTTTAGATCCCAACATACCAGTTTCTCCAAGCAGCTCTAAGGCATACTTCCTCTGACTAAGAACAATTCCTTTTGCAGACCTAGAACTTCTATACCCAAAAAATACTTTAACTCTCCTAAATCCTTCATGTGAAATGTGTTATTAAGATAACACTTAGTCTCATTCATCATATGCACATTATTACCAGTAATCACAATATCATCCACAGACTAGTAAAACTACCATATCTCTCCCCTGGATTTAACAAACAAAGAATAATCATTCTTTGATTGTTTGGATCCAAAAGTATGCAATGTCATAGTAAATTTACTATTCCATTGCCTAGGGGATTGTCTTAAACCATATAATGGTTTCTGTAGTTTACAGACCTTAACACCAGTACCTGATTTACCTACCCTCAAACCGGGAGGTAAACTCATATATACTTCCTCGAGCAAGTCTCCCTGCAAGAACGCATTAGTAACATCCATTTGCCAAAGCGGCCAATCATGAATAGCTGCAGGAGATAATACAAGCCTAATAGTAACATGTTTGGCCACCGGGGCAAAGGTCTCACTAAAGTCTACCCCTGCAACTTGATTAAACCCTTTAGCAACCAACCTAGCTTTATGCCTTTCAATGGAACCATCAGCCCTAAATTTAGTTGAATATACCCATCTACACCCTATAGGCTTCTTACCTCTTGGTAGATCCACTACCTGCCAGGTGTTGTTTAATTCCAAGGCTGAAATTTCAACCTCCATAGCTTTTCTCCACTTCTCAAATTGTATAGCTTCTTGGAAGCTACTAGGGACTGCTTCATTGTCCAGGGCAGCCAAGAAGGTAGCATAACTTGGTTTAATCCTGTCATAATTAAAACACATAGACAAGGGATATTTGAAAAAATAAGAATGGTTAGCAGTACTAGAGAATGGGGATATGTAATCTTTGAGCCAATTTGGAGGTTTGCTTGTTCTATTGGTTCTTCTAACTTGCACAACCGCCTCTCTGGATTGAACTGGTTCTTCCTGATTTCCAGAGGAATCAGGTTTTGATTCTCTCTGGTTTTCAGGGTAATCAGATTCAGGTTCTTCCTGATTTTCAGAGACACCAAGCTCCACTTCAGTTCCTCTTGATGCACCTTCATCGGTACTGCTTAGGAATAAATCATTGTTAGGTGTTTCAGTGCTATTATCAATGTCTATTGACCAACTGTCCCTGTAAGGCTCATTGATGGCATGATCATCTGTACCTTTCCTCCTTGCAGTGCTGCTATTATTGTTATTGTTGTGATAAAAAGGAAACTTAGTTTCATAGAAAAGCACATCCCTTGAAATAATGAAGTTACTTGTCTTGAGATCAAGTAACCTATATGCTTTCTGATTTATAGCATAACCCATGAAAACACATTGTTTTGATTTTTCGGTAAACTTATCATGATATGGCAGAATTTTAGCAAAGCACAAACAACCAAATACCCTTAAATGGTGAAAACTGGGATCTTTCCCATACAACACAGAGAATGGGGTTTTTCCTTTAAGTAGAGGAGTTGGGGTCCCATTAATCAGATACACATACACTGCTGTTTTAATGCATTCTCCCCAATACTTAGTAGGAACACGGGATTGGAATTTTAAGGCTCGAGCTACATCTAAGATATGTCTATGTTTCCTTTCTACAATTCCATTTTGTTGTGGTGTGTAGGGACATGAACTCTGATGAACAATACCTAGGGATTCAAACATCCTATTGCACTCTTTGCTAAAAAATTCTAAGGCGCTGTCTGACCTAATTACTTTGATGTTAGTTGAGAACTGATTTTGCACATACAAAATGAACTTCCTAATAACACCAAGTACTTCAGATTTGTTAATCATCAAGAAGGCCCATGTAGCCCGTGAGTAATCATCAACTATAGTGAGGAAGTACTTTTCACCTGCATATGTTGGTTCCCTATACGGACCCCAGACATCCATATGAACTAATTCCATGATAGAACTAGTCATACTGGTTTTTCTGGGAATCTAGTCCTACTGTGCTTTGCCAATGGACATATAGGGCAGCATTCATGATTATTATTTACTTTAAGATGCATACCAGATAGGAAACCAAGCCTGCTAAAAGAAATATGACCAAATCGTTTATGCCATAGCAAGACATTATTACAGTTAGCAACATTGACTATAACAGAATGATCTAGCCCACTACAAACTGTTCACTCTCAGGTCTACTACAAACTTTGTCTAAGTAATATAAGCCATTCCAGTTCCAACCAATCCCCTTTATCATGCCAGTCCCAAGTTCCTGAATTATGTAGAAAAAAAGATAGAAGGTAACATATACATTAGCATCTCTGGATAGTCGAGATACTGATAATATATTTAAACAGAATTCAGGCACAAGTAACACATCAAGCAATTTCAAATCCTCAGTCAAGGTTACTGATCCAGAGTTGGCAGCTACTACTAGTTTATCATTGGGCAGTTTGACAAAGATCAGAACTATCAATCATTGATCCAACATCAAACAAAAATGTTTCAGATATCATATGTCTATTAGCCCCAGTATCTATTATCCAACCCTTTAGACTAAGAGTCTGTGGAAGACCAATACCTGTGCTTTTACCTGCCTGATTGGAAGATGTAACCACAGTAGCAGCCTGATCTTGGTTCTTGGGTCCCCCAAGGATGTCAAGTTTCTGTTGGTATTGGTATTCAGTTAAGTGTGGCCGAATGATATCTCCCCCTGTTGCCATCCCAACAGGTTGATGATGTTGCTGATTGTCTGGTGGGTTGACAGAGATTGAGTTGCCACCCACAGAATTCTCCTGCCACTGTCCTGAAGATTTATTCTGAGTTGGATATCTTCCTCCTCTTGTTCCAGGTCTACCTCTTCCACCTCTTCTGCCACCTCTGTTCCAGCTCTGAGGATAGCTGTTAGGAATATTTTAGAAGTGTCCAAAATATTGTTCTAAGTCTTGTAATTTCTTTACGATGTATTATCTTATATATTTGGGTTGTGTTTGTAATGGGCTTGTTAGGGGCCCAATAAGCTTAAATACCTCTCAAGGTATTTAAGCTTAAACCCTAACAAGCATTAATTAAGTTTTTCCATTCGCAAAACCCTCACGTATTCAACACTAAACCTCTATAGCATACTATTTACATATTACAAAGGTTTAATCCGTTGAAGTGTTCTTGGATAATCTGGAATTACAAGTGGTATCAGAGCAAGCGTGTAGGTGAGGAAACTTCATTTCAAGCTTTGAAAAATTTAGCAGGTTGAGTTCTGGAGTTGTTCATTCTCTGTAGCAAAGCTCAGAGCCTCAGACTCATGTGTATCAACTACTCTCGGAGATATCCTTCTTTTTATTAAGACAAGTTTGTGCAGCTATCAGTTCTGAGCTATCAAATTGGTTTTCGTGGAGGCTGTGTCAGATTTGTTGGATTTTTGTCTAAAACATTTGAAGAACAGCTCTGTCCCTTTATCTGTTCTTGAGTTTGCGCACGGAATTTCTTTTGGGAACTAGGTTTGCGAACTCAAGGATTTCTTTCGTTTTTGGGATTCAGTCACTTCACAAGGCTTCGCAAAAAGTTCGCGCATCAACACACTTCGCAAAGTTCCACTTTGCGGGTTCGAAGTTCCCGAACCGTTAGATTTTCGAAGATCAACGTCTCAGGTTCTTCTATCACTTTTCGAATCCAATTTAATTCGCAAATCTGATCTTTGCGAACTCTTGACTACTTCGCGAACTCGGAACACTTTGCGACCCCTTGACAACTTCGCGAACTCGGAACACTTTGCGACCCCTTGACAACTTTGCGAACTCACAACTACTTGGCGAATCCTGGACGTTTTGCGAACTCGATTAACCACTTTGCAAACTTAGATCACTTTGCGAACTCCAGTTTACTTCGCAAATTCAACATACTTTGCGACCTCTTGATTCTTTGCGAATCTCCTGACAACATTGCGAACTTGATCACTTTGCGAATTCAAACCAAGTTACGAATTGTCTTCATTTTTTTTAAAATCCACTTTGCGAATTTAGTTTATCACTTCACCTTTCTCATCAAAGTGACACGTCCCTATTTTAATTCACAAACGAAATTAAATTTTCAATTTGCAAAGTTCCATTCCTATCCAAACTTTGCAAATCACACCCGTATCTCAATCAAATCTCGAATTTGATTTTGATCAAATTTTAGATTCAAAATTTAACTTCCCTCACATTACACGTCAACGATCATATCCAAAACACAAACAATGGACTCTTTCAGCATGGGAAATGACGTTAGACCTCCCATCATCCGACATGGAGAGTACGCAGTCTGGAAGAGAAGATTCATCAACTTCATAGAAAGCAAGGACAACTCTGATAACCTTCTGGAATCTATTTACAATGGACCTACGCAGTATTGGACCATAATTCCCGCCACTACTGACACCACCCCTGCAAGAGAGGAACAGAGGATCTTGAAAACTGCTGATCAATGCAATGATGAAGAAAAACTGCGACTAAAAGCAGATAAAGTGGCGAAATCATACATGATGCAAGCTATTCCCAATGACATTTTGATGCAACTTGAATGTGGTGAGAGCGCAAAAGAAATGTGGGATGCTCTTCGAGTTATGATGCAGGGGACGGAAGTCAATACAATGGCAAGAATGGCAAATACACTCATCTCATATGACCGCTTTCATGCTAACAAAGGGGAAACTCTCCAAGACACCTTCCATCGATTTCTTGTTCTTCTAAATGAGCTAAAGATGAATGGAGTCACAAAAAGTGTAATGGAAATCAATATCAAATTCTTAGGATCACTACATCCAGAATGGGAGGCTACTGCAATTATGATAAGACAGATGAACGACCTAACCAAAGTTAGCATCCATACATTATTCGACTACCTCAATCAACATTCCAATCACGTGGAGAAACGAAGGGAGGAAATCAAACCAATAGGAAGCGACTCGCTTGCTCTTATGACTGAACGATCATCACGAAAACAATTCAAAGACAAAGAAATCATCCAGTCATCACAAGTCAAGGAGGGAGAAGACTCTGATCCTGATGACGAATCCAAGGATCTTACAAACCTTGGAGACAATGAAATCACTCTCAAAGATCTTGCTAAGCAACTCGCTCTGGTCTCGAACTTCGTGCAGAGGAAATATTATAAGAAGACTGGTTCCTCCTGCAATCGTCAAAGAACTTCATCCAACTCTAAAGGAAAGACTCAGGATGAGGACAACTCTGAAACTCCTCATCAAAGCGGCAAATGTTTCAACTGCGGCAAGAATGGACACTTTGCCAGAGAGTGCAGAATGCCCAAGAAAAAGGACGTTAACTATTATCGCCGAAAAGTTCAATTAGCTGAACAAAAAGAAAAGGGACTGGTTTTGATGGCAGAAGAGGATCATTGGCTTGAAGATACCTCAGAAAGCGAGAATGAGAACGTGGCACTGATGGCCAAACTAGATGACGAAGAAGATGGAGCTGGAGCTGAAGGTAGCGAGTCAGACATGGAAACTTCCAACAATTCAGACATAGTGGAGGTAAGTGAAGCAGACTATGATTCCTTACTTAAGATGAAAAATGAATTTTTATCTTTATATAAATCTAACAAATTGGGGAAAAGGAAAATCAAAGAACTTGAAGGTAACTTAGAGAAGAATTTAGTAGTATTAGATAAGTTTAGACATGATTATGCATGTGAGAAAAATCGTGTAATTGTAGCAAATGAAAAAATTGCTAAGCTAGAAATACAAGTGCAAAAATCCGAAGCTAAAGCCAAGGATTTAGAAAAGGAAATGAAATCTCATAGAGATCAGGCAATGGATGCTACAATTAAATATGACTTACTAAGCAAAGAACGGGAAAGATTGTACTCCAAAATAAAAAAATTGGAGGACGTTTTAACCCGACGAGATCAGTCAGAACAAACGATCTTCTTGAACAAACCAGCTAACATTGATTTTTATAATCCCCATAAAGGGTTAGGTTTTGAAAACCCATGTAAGTTAAAACAAGGTATATCAAGTGCACCTTATCTATATGATCTCAAATTCATGCAAACAGGTTGCCTGGCAAATCTCATGTCTTTCGTAAGTGAAGATGAGACACCAACACACAGTAAAACTCAAACTTCATTTGATTATACAGAGTTAAATGACAGTAATAAAGATCGAAATTGTCCAGCAATAACAGAATTTGAATCAGACATCCCACGTCCAAAGGAAGGAGAAACACTGATAGTTACATATAAAACAGGATATATGCCCGATTGCATAAAGAAAATCAGTGATCTTCACTCCACTATCGAAAGCGAGAGAAAATCATTTGGAGAAGAAAGGCAGAAACTTCTTCAAGAAATATACTCACTTAAAGAAAAATTAAGATTACACACATTATCGTACACCTTAGTTTCGCATGACAAAATTTCCTGCACTAATACGTTGAAATTTTCAGGACCCACAAAAGAACCATTGAAGGGGCAAGTATGGGTTAAAAAGGAAGATATCTTGAAGAAGACTAGTGATCTCAATACACCTTTTGTCATTGAGTGTTTTTCTCCCAGAACTTTTGTACCTTCTTTCCGCCATGTATCGAAAAAATTGTCTTCTAAATCAAAAACAAAGCTTTCCGTGCATGATCATGTCACCAAGCAAACTCACAAAACAACTCATAAAAATAAAAATACAAAGTCAAGACAAGAATCAAAAACTAAAGCTGTCAAAAAACCTATGCATAAATGGGTTCCAAAGCTTCAGACTTCAGGAACTCAAACCCCAACCCTAGAAATAACTAATGACTCTGCATCATCCACCAACAAAGGACAATCTAGGGAATCTAACCGGACTAATAAATATCATAGAGGTGGACCCATATTTCAATGGGTACCTAAAACCCTCTAGTTTTATTTTGCAGGCCCTTCATGTGTGGTACTTAGATTCTGGTTGCTCCACACACATGACTGGGACAAAGGAACTGTTGAGCAACTACGTTGATAGACCAGGAGGACTGGTACGCTTTGGCAATAGCAATGGAGCCAGAATCCTTGGTTATGGCGATCTCATATGCAATCGACTCACAATTAAACAAGTCTCGTATGTTGAAGGGCTGACACACAACCTCTTATCAATTGGACAGTTCAGTGATTTTGGCCTCCAAGTTGTGTTTCTAAAGAAAACTTGCAAAATTCTCAATGCCAATGGTGAAGAACTTCTCACTGGAACTCGCAAGACAAATCTCTACACCATTGATATTAGAACTGTCAAACCAAAGACTGATATCTGCCTAATCTCCAAAGCAACTTCAACTCAAAATGACTTGTGGCACCAGCGGTTATCTCATCTTAACTTCAAGACCCTCAACAAGCTGTCAACCAATAAATTGGCTATTGGACTACCATCACTGAAATACCAAAAAGAGCATATGTGCTCTGCTTGTGAGAAAGGAAAAATGAAGAAAGCTTCACATCCTACAAAACACATAGCATCCACTCAACATCCTCTAGAGCTTTTACACATGGATCTGTGTGGCCCGATGCGAACTGAAAGCATAAGTGGAAAGCGGTATATGCTGGTTATCGTCGATGATTTTTCCCGATATACTTGGGTCCGCTTCTTACGAACTAAATCAGAGACAGTCGAACATATTCCAAATCTAATCAGAACAACACAGAACCTACTCCAAAGGAGTGTTAAAATAGTTAGATCAGACAATGGAACAGAATTCAAGAATCAACAGCTCAGTGACTTTTACGAATCCATAGGGATTACTCAACAGTTTTCTGCCATCTACACACCTCAACAAAATGGGATTGTTGAAAGGCGAAATCGAACACTCGTAGAGGCTGCCCGAACAATGCTCATCCAATCATCGCTACCTCATTTCCTTTGGGCTGAAGCAATGAATACTGCTTGCTATACACAGAATCGCACAAACATTCATCTAAGATTTGGAAAGACGCCCTATGAACTTATAAATGGGAGACTGCCCAATATTGCCCATTTTCGAATTTTCGGATGCAAGTGCTTCATCGCCAACGACCGCGAAGACAAGTCCAAACTTGATCCAAAAGCAACTGAAGGAATTTTTGTTGGCTACTCTGCACAATCTAAGGCGTACAGGTTATTTCTCAGAGACAGAAGGATGATCATTGAAAGTATAAATGTAACCTTTGATGAAGGACTCGAACTTTCTACTGGACATAGCAGTTTGAGACGAATATCTAAAACACCACACCTGATTCACTCTCATTCAGTAGAAGGAGAGTGTTCGAAAGCTGTCTCTGAACGGAACTCTTCAGAACAGGGATCTGACAAAGGAAGTTTGAAGCCAGATCAACAAACAACTGACTATTCTAGACAAAGCAATCCCACATGCGGCACTCACCAAACTCAAGAGGAACTAGATCTGGATCTACTTTTTGAACATATCTATATCTCTCAAAATCAGACAAGACCATACACTGATTCCTTTCCAAACACTGAATTTAGACCTAGTTCGTCAACTCATGATTCAGAACCTACTCCTGACCAGACAATTCCTCCCTCAGATGCAGAAGTCTCTATCCCAGCAACTTTGACAACAACGCATACAGATGCCTCTTCTTCAACTTCACCAGACAACACTACCACATCTGCAATCGACTATCCATTAAGTGAGGAATCCCAAACAGACGAAACAACATTACCCCACGAGAAGAAATGGGTCAGACATCATCCTACAGATCAAATAATAGGAGATCCCAATACAGGCGTAACGACTAGAAGATCACATTCAAGTGAATGTAATTTCACCTGTTTCCTGAGCCAAACGGAACCAAAACGAGTAGTTGATGCACTACGGGATCCCAACTGGATAGTGGCTATGCAAGAGGAGATTAATCAGTTCGAACGTCTCAAAGTATGGAACTTAGTTCCTCGTCCAAAAGGGAAGACTGTGATCGGAACAAAGTGGGTATTTAAAAACAAAAAGGACGAAGATGGTGTTGTAATTCGAAACAAAGCCAGGCTCGTTGCTAAGGGATATAATCAACAAGAAGGTATTGATTACGATGAAACATTTGCCCCTGTAGCCAGAATCGAAGCTATTAGGTTATTTCTTGCATATGCTGCACACAAAGACTTCACAGTCTATCAAATGGACGTAAAAACAGCCTTCTTGAATGGAATTCTGAAAGAAGAAGTGTATGTGTCACAGCCAGACGGATTTCTCAATGCTGATCATCCCGACTTTGTTTACAAACTCGAAAAATCAATGTACGGACTTAAACAAGCTCCAAGGGCCTGGTATGATGTGCTCTCTGACTTTCTTATCACTTCAGGCTTTACTAAAGGGAAAATTGACACTACATTGTTCGTAAAGAAAGATGGTTCTGATATCATGCTTGTGCAAATCTACGTGGATGATATCATTTTTGGCTCTACTAACACTAAACTTTGTGAAGAATTTAGCACCCTGATGCAATCGCAATTCGAAATGAGTATGATGGGAGAAATGTCATTTTTCCTCGGATTACAAATCAAACAACTTCAGGATGGGATTTTCATCAATCAGTCAAAGTACATCCACGATATACTTAGAAAATATGGGATCGACAAGAGCAAATCCTCGAGCACACCTATGTCCACCTCATGTTCACTAGATGCGGATCACTTAGGTGAACCCGTAGATGTTACTCATTACAGAGGAATCATTGGATCACTGCTCTACCTCACTGCCAGTCGACCAGACATCCTATTCTCTACATGTCTCTGTGCTCGATTTCAAGCTAACCCTAAGGAGTCACATCTTCATGCCGTCAAAAGAATCTTGAAGTATTTGAAAGGAACACCAGACCTTGGACTGTGGTATCCTAAAAACTCAAGTATGAAACTTATAGGATATTCTGATGCAGATTTTGCAGGATGCAGACTGGACAGGAAAAGCACTTCTGGACACATGCAATTCCTAGGCGATAAACTTGTCTGTTGGGCCTCGAAGAAACAAAATTGTGTGTCAACTTCCACGGCGGAAGCAGAATATGTCGCTGCAGCAAGTTGCTGTTCACAAATTTTGTGGATCAGAACTCAGCTACGGGACTACGGGTTTGATCTAAATAAAATTCCTATTTACTGTGATTCCAAGAGTGCAATTGCAATTACATGTAACCCCGTTCATCACTCACGCACTAAGCACATAGATCTTCGCTATCACTTCATAAAGGACCATGTAGAAAGAGGCATAATAGAAATGTACTTTGTCAATACAGAGATTCAACTAGCCGATTTGCTTACAAAAGCATTGGATGAAAAACGCTTTCAATTCTTAGTTGCAAAGTTGGGAATGTTGAACCTCAATTTTTAATCTCGATTGTGCCTTCCTACAGCTCAATATTTATCTATTTGCTATGTTTTACTTCTCTTCTTCTATGTGTGTTTACTATGGTAATCATTTATTTAGGACTTTAGTCTTTAAGTTTAATCCTTTAATTTTCAATAAATTTTTTTTCTTGCTTAGGACTTTAGTCTTTTCTTGTTTCTAATAAGTCGATGTAGCGCCAATGCTGATAGCGTTACATCGAGGGGGAGAAATGCTATATCCATGCATCGAGGGGGAGTAAGTGAATTCATCAATCTTTATTTTAAGATACTCGATAGGCATTATCAATCATTTAATCCTTAGGTAATCGATAGACATTGCATCGAGGGGGAGTAAGTGAATTCATCAATCTTTTATTTTAAGATACTCGATAGGCATTATCAATCATTTAATCTTAAGGTAATCGATAGACATTGCATCCAGGGGGAGTTCTTCAACAAATACTAAAAATTCCTCAAAACACGAACAACTCTCTCAAACATATAATACGCAGATAACTCTTAAAAACTCATATGCCCGATTAAGACCCAAAGCAGAACAGCAAGTAAGATAACGAATAAGCTCAAAAGAAGGAAAATCTCAATAACCAGCATATCCAAATTATGCTCAAAGTTACGTCTTAACTCTTCATGTTCCTCGAGCTTCCTTGCTTCTTCCTTCTTCTGCCAATTCATCTGCAAACAAGAAAGATAAGGGATGAGTTAGTTCTTAGATGTAAGGTACTTCAATGAGATTTGAGACCTATCTATTTATAAACACGAAGGAAACTTGCGTCATTTATTGTCCCGACATTAAGACGAATTTTTGACTAAGGTGAAGATTTTTTCTCTCCAATAAGGATTTCGTATCATGAAAATCGATCTTGAAAAACCCATAGATTTGATGTTATCCTTGTGATTGATCGCGCCAAATTGGTAGTATTTGGGTCTTTTCTAAGATTATTAGGTATCTTTGCTAAATTGAAAATCTCGTACACTTACTTTTTCTTCCGAGGTCATTTTGCGAATCAATTTTTAAAATCAAGCTCGCATACGTTACATTACAATATTTTGCGAACCAAAAAAAAAAAAAAAAATAAATAAAAAAAAATAATAAAAAAAAAAAAATCAAAATTAAAAAAAAAAAAGGGAGAAGTTTGCGGCCCATTCTGATATTTCTTCAGGCCCGCAAACTGTCCTCGACTTTCCCAAATACATCACAATTCGCAAACCTCTCTCAATTCGCAAACCTCTCTCAAACTCGCAACACTCTCCAAAATCGCAAACCTCTGTCAGTTTCGATATTTTTTTTCGAACCTCAAATCGCAGTCTCGATAGCATATCCCGGTTCTCAAGTGTGTTTCTCTCACGTTTTCAGAAACTTTTCGGTGGTAAGGAATCATTAGATATAATTTCTACAATGAAATGCCCTTTTTTGCTTTGCAGGTTCGAATCATGAAGAACAGGGCCATACTCGATTTTTATTGTGTTATTTGGTTTAATACAGATTATCGATGAATGATTGTCTATGTTTTTAGTATGAGATTAGGGTATCTCCGGAGAGTTGTTTCGATTTTTGAGTTTCTGGGTTTGCTTTTAGCTATTTAGAGCTTTTTATTTTTTTAATTCTTCGGTAGACCGCTCGAAGTACAGCTTTGCGAATTCAAAAACTGTTTTGCACAAGTTGAATTTGATTTGAGTCAAAATCGCAAACCTTCTGCTTTACGAATCGTTTCAAATCGCAAACCCTCTGCTTTGCGAATCGTGTCAAATCGCAAACCCTCTGCTTTTCTTTGCTTTGCGAATTCTTAGTCTACTTTGCGGATTCTACTTTGCGAACTCTAAATTTGCGATTTCTAAGTGTACTTTGCGAACTCTAAGCTTGCGAATAAGTTTACTTTGCGAACTCAAAGTTTGCGAATTCTAAGTTTGTTCTGCGAATTCTAAGTTTGCTTTGCGAATTCTAAGTCTACTTTGCGAACTCTATTTTGCGAACTCTAAATTTGCGATTTCTAAGTGTACTTTACGAACTCTAAGTTTGCGAATATGTTTACTTTGCGAACTCAAAGTTTGCGAATTCTAAGTTTAATATGCGAATTCTTAGTCTACTTTGCGAATTCTAACTTTGCGAACTCTAGGTGTACTTTGAGAACTCTAAGTTTGCGAATTCCCAATGCTCAACAATTCGCATAGTTCGTTTCAACTCAACTCGCAAACTTCATCTCTACACAACAAATCGTACAATTTTTTAAAAAAAAAAAACCCGCAAACCATACTTAGAAAATCGCAAAGTTCATCTCTTTGAACATTAATGGACCAAATAGGAATGGGCCAAATCTTTACCTTAACGATTTTATCTCATAGCCCAAATCTTTATTCTAACCAATTTTTGCTATTCTAGTTTACAATATCACATCTCTAATTCCTTTTGTTCATGTTTTGCAGTTTCGACCACACATCCAGGTGAAAAAAAAAAAAAAAATGACGACACCTACGGATACGACACCTACGGATATGGTTTACCCAACCTCAAAATGGATAACGACCAAGGACAATAACTTCCAACTTGACCTTCATACATTCAAGTGCAAGGAAGAAATTATTTTATCCATACTGAGAAATCACCACCTTGGGTATGCTTTTTCGGCCTCAGTCCAAGTCCCTACAGTCTACCTTCAACAATTCTGGGGGACGATGAAGACTAAAATTGCTCAGGATAACAGTATTTACTACGAGGCCCAAATAGCAAATGAGACTGTCAACATCACAAGCGATCTCCTTCGGAGTATTCTCAGATTGCCAAGTCAACCTAACTACGAACCTGAGGCTTCCGAGAATGAACTTCTGGAGGATATGATGAAGATGGGATATTACACGCCTATCAAGTTTGTCTCCCATTTTCAGAATTCCATGATCCCACATCCTTGGCGAACACTCTTTACATTTGTCAATAAGTGCTTCTCACCCAAGCACTCAGGATGGGATAGATGCAATATCACAATCCTTCGCATCTTTCATGGGATAGTGTTTCGAAGGAATTACGACCTTGTCAAGCTTATCATCACTGATCTCGATGACCAACTTCACCAAAGAACAAAGTCCAAAAGGCCACAGAATCTGCCATATCTCCGGTGGTTCTCACTTATCATCCATCATTTCCTGACCACAACACCGGGAATACCATCAAGACCCGTAGAAGAAAACTTCACCCCACCCAAACTGCGCTACATTCAAAAGGGAAAGACTGATGAGAAATACTCACGCACCGCAATGCCAATCCCTCACGAATTACTCATTCTTGCACACCCTGATCTTATCGAAGCCTACTGCAAAGATTACAAAGTTCCCAACCCCACGACACAGGATAGCCCACCTGAGTCTAACCCAGGGGTTAGTGAGACTGAGAGAGCTGAAACGAGCGAGAGAGAAAGAGAGAGTGAGATGCTGAGAGAAATCACAGAAACTGAATCTATCCCACACACACAGCAGACTACATCTCAAGAAGCAATCCCTGACCAACCACCACCATCCTCTGAACAAACCATACCTGAACAATCACTCGAGGAACAACCACATGCCGAACAAATTGAACAACCACTAATGGATGTTCCAGAGACAACTACAACTGCACTACCTCAGTCAGAAAAAGCCAGGTCAATCCCTAGGATAGAAGACGTCGTACATGACCTAACGACGCATGAGCGAACCCCACCTGACCATTCACTTGTCTCCCAACAGACAAGTGTCTCAACACAACACGAACCACCCCAAGCTTCCAGCAGCTCAGTTCCTGTGTCTGAACCAACTCAAGAAATACCCATTCTTGTGACACAGGCCGAGCCTCAGCCTGATCTTCAGGCCTCAACGTTCATAGAAGAGCCCCAAATAGAGGCTCTTCAAGGATTGGACGGAAGTCTCTCGGATGTTGATGATTTCAGCAGCTCACCATCCGCGAGCCACCGTACAGAACCTAGTTTTGGACGTGTGCTAACGAGACGCCTTGGCGATCTCGGTGAGAGCTCCACCCAAGCCCGTCACACTGACGTGGCAACAACGACCCGAGCACCATCTCCGAAAGATGTGTCGCAAGGAGAGGTCGGAAGACCCGTGGAAACTGAAGTCCATCCGACTTCGGTTGACAAGGGCCACCGTACAGAACCTAGTTCTGAACGTGTGACAACGACAACTCCTAGTGATGTCGGTGCACCAATCCCCACACCCCTAACCGTGACGACGGCCTATCTGGAAAATCCCCTTTTTGAGTTCTTTGAATCCGTGACCTTACCACGGGTTCGAGGACTCATTAAGGATGCCATGCAATCAGCATCCACAGACAAAGGCAAGGCACCCTTGGTAGACCAATCGTCACAGCCTCGCCTCATCTCACTACCACCACCACGAGCACCGAATGATCCCAGCCCATACAGCATGCCTCTACTTGAGCTATTCGATATTGGTATTTCTCGGATTATTTCTCTCGACAATCAGCGGACTCCTGACGAAGAAGCGTTCTACAAAAAGCTGATTAAAGGTGGAATCATACCTGATCCCACCACATGTCGTCAAGAAGGCTCAAGTCAGAAACGTCGTCATGACGATCCTGATGACCAAGATCGTCCTGCGGGGGAGAAGAGACCAAGAGTCATGCTTCCAGTCACTCGCGGCGGACGAGGGCGCGGGGTCCTAACTCGTGGAGGTGGTTCTTCCCGACAATCCAACCCACCACCAAAGTCCTCGAGGGGCAGACAAGCTACGTCAGGACCAAACCAGACAACTTCCCTTGACGAAGTCGAATCTGACTCCTTGAGGATTTCCACCCAATCAGTCCAAACAACCACAACCCCACATCTCACAAGCCAGATAAGTCCCCAAACCTCCATTCCATCCCTTCAGATCGACAATCCAGACACCTCAGTCGAAGAACTGTACAATCCACATGATGTTGTGGAGAGGTACATCTTTGGCGAGGAATGGAGAACTCATCCTGTTAATCCGACTATGGCCAGAAACCTTATGGACAATGCTAGATACTTTCTCTCGAAAGCTAACATTAGTCTAATTCGTCTTGAAGATGACGAGCTCGAGGAAGGAGAAGACTATGAAGCAGAGATACCCGAACTTCCAGAACTTCTAAAACACACGGTCATAGACGAAGATTGCCCTCCAGATACACACAAAGGAATTGACGAGTTGCAACTTCCATGGAAAAATGTGAAGGTTAATGCTCCTTATCAAGAAGAGATACGCAGAAAAATCTGGAGGAGGGAAGACAGGATCTTGAAGGTGGATGAACTTGACCTCAGAGGTTTAACCCACTTCCCACGACCAAAAGCCATTCAGTACCTGCTGTCTATCCGTCGATCACTGATGTTTAGAGGAAAAGCAACGAACGTCGATGAACTCCGAAGACTTGAGGCAAAACGACCCAGAATCAAACAGATTCTGACCGTTCGAAAGGAGCGATTTGCAGATATTGATTTTCCTATTTACATTGTACGACGTGAAGATAATTCAGCTGAAGAACTGAATGAAGGGGATCTCTCCTACCTCAGAGGCGAAGACATTGATCAATTAGTAGGAGATTATAGGAGGCTTGGAGTACTCAGGACTCCAGAGTTAAGGATGGGCTATGCTTCATTAAAAAGGTTCATGTTGCGTCAAGTGAAGTTCAACTCTACACATGATCTCCAAATGGCAATTGAAAGCAACATAAAAAGAGTGAACCTCACGAAGCCCTCTTTTGAAGCACCTGAGTCAGAGAGCTACGGAGAAGGCCATATCTTTGATGGAGAAGACCCTTCGGTAATCTACATCAATTACAAGGGAGAGAAGAGACTGATGAGAAAATCAGAAATCCACAAGTTCTGTGATGGAACTCTCCGTATTATTCTTGCTAAGCTCAAGAGGATCGTAGAGGAAATGAGAGAAGTGGAATCTGAAGTACAAGAGAAATATCATAATATGATCGAAATCATCTCCGACAAAATTTCTTTTCGTAGAAGATTGAGATCATATGAATTAAAACTTGGACTCAGAAGATCAGCCTACGAACTTCTGGAACCTCGGCCTCCTCCCCGCTCGAAGAGAAAGAAGACCTGAAGACTTAGATAGGTTTATTTGTAATTTGGACACTTAGGGGGAGAATGTTAGGAATATTTTAGAAGTGTCCAAAATATTGTTCTAAGTCTTGTAATTTCTTTACGATGTATTATCTTATATATTTGGGTTGTGTTTGTAATGGGCTTGTTAGGGGCCCAATAAGCTTAAATACCTCTCAAGGTATTTAAGCTTAAACCCTAACAAGCATTAATTAAGTTTTTCCATTCGCAAAACCCTCACGTATTCAACACTAAACCTCTATAGCATACTATTTACATATTACAAAGGTTTAATCCGTTGAAGTGTTCTTGGATAATCTGGAATTACAATAGCCATGAATCTTGAAAAAATTGTCTTTAGTGTGCCCTCCAATCTTGCAGTGGTCACACCAGACAGACATCTTGTCTCCTTGTAAATTCCAAGATCTCTGTTGATACAAATTACTTTGGAGTGCTATAGTCATTGACTCAGAATTAGAGCCAATCATTATCTTCCTCTGAGCTTCTTCATTGCAAATCATGGAGTACACTTGTCTGTGTGAAGGTAGTGGCGACATCAAAAGAATCTGTGACCTCATCTGATTATAACCTTCATTGAGTCCCATCAAGAACTGCATCATCTTGAGCTGTCTTCCAAATTCAAGATATTCCTTTGATATCATCGCAGCAGGTGATGGAATTAAACTGTCGTATTCGTCCCAGAGATGCCTTAGCTTTGAGTAGTACTCTGTAACTGAGGCTGTACCCTGGCTTAGTGTGGTAATTTCCCTATACAGAGCAAACAACCTCGCTCCATTGATCTTGCCAAATCTTTCTTTTAGGTCCTTCCAAAATCAGCTGAGCCGACTCACAGTAGATGACTCCTTGAACCAATCTCGTGATAGTGATCGATGAATCCAAGATCGCACTAAAGCATTACACCTTCGCCATTGTTGATCCAAGACTGCATCCTTCTTAGGTCGCGGACACGAGCCGTCGATAAACCCTAATTTGTTCTTTGCCTCAAGAGCGATGAGCATCTCTCGACTCCAAACTTTGTAATTCTCAGTTCCTTTCAGAATCTCCGTCACCAAATCGAGATTCAGTGTATCGGATGGGTGCAAGTAGAGTGGATGATTGAAATCAATGCTTGGCAGCTTGCGATTGCCTTGAGCAGATTTAGTACTGATGTTATCCTCTTTATCTTCTTGATCGAGATCTTCGCTGTTGTTATCTTCTTGATAGAGATCTTCATTATTGTCATCCTTTTGATCGAAAACTTCGTGTTGTTGCCCTCTGATGTATCTGATCCAGCCATTTGATGATGAACTTACTTGCTTTTCCTCTTAAGATTGTATCTTGATTTCACTTTTGCGTGGCTCTGATACCATGTTAGCATTAGCCAGATCAGAATAGAAAGCGTATTTTATTAATAATCAGAATAATGTTTACATCAACCCTAAAGTCGTGTATATATACAGACTTGATATCTCTACTTTACATTGAAAACCCTCCTTACTATCTTATTTACACACAAGCCCACATATATATTATATTGCATACTGGTCCTATCTCAGTATATAGCATCAACATTCCTATCGAAAACTCGTTTTATTTCAATTTCTTTTGTACTAACAACTTATAATACCTTAGCCGACCATTAGTATCATCTATATACATACCTATAAATTTAATCGTATATAAATGCATGAAATTAGTGAATGTATAAAATGATATAAGTTTTTGAGTTCGGTTCCTGACATTGCCTTCTATCTATCTATGTACTTTGATTGTTATGTTTCATTGCTAAACTATCCATAGTTACAGTATTATCAAAACCTTGATTTTTAATATTGTGAGATTATTGTGCTTATTCGTGAACGAGTGAGTATTTTTTTAAGCTTGAAATTATTTTAGTTGATGAACATAATTTTATTAAATAGTTGCAAATGTTTAATTAATCTAGGTGAGTCCATGGCTAATTGAAACTACAAATCCGTATTTATCTGTTTGTTTCAATAATTAGCGAACAATATTCAACTTCTTTACCTTAGGTAAGTGTAAGTTATATTGTAGTTTAAGCGATTTGATTTTAACAAACCAGCATTGTTTCTCGAGAGAGCGTCATCCGAGCAAGTTAGTCAAGAATGGGGTCTCTTTCGTATTTAATGTTGTCGGAAGCTTAAACCTTGAAGGCCGTCTCGGAGGTTATTTTTCGATTAAGGCAGTAATTGTATATAGTCTCTTAATTATCAAGGAACTAAGAAGAGATTGGTTGTTAAGCATTCGTCTAACCGCTTTTACGTATACACGTTATTTAGTAATCGATGATCAATTATATATATCAAGGTGGAGAACAAGTACTTAACTTTTATTTATATTCGTTAGTATTTATTTATTTTTTCCTTCGTTTATGATTAGTTTAATTTCGTTTGTATGTGAACTACAAACAAAACCCTTTATTATATTATAATTTTTAGTTGAATTTTATACATAAGTATACCAACCATCTTCCCTGTGGAGACGATCCTTACCTTCGCTACACTCGTTTTAGTAAGGTTATAAATTTTATTTTTGACCGTTTACGACGCGACCATTCTTGCAGAATTTCTTTGGACATATGTTACTTTCCGTTCTAAAGTCATCTCCAACCATATTGCAAAACCCAAAGAAATCCTAAATCACTCCAATCGAATCCAAAATACCAAAATGGATTTTGTACTCTCCTCCACTAAACGCATAGATGCGATACGCGTAATATGCGTTCCATATTTAGCAATTTCATTTAATGTCCTTTTATTTGTTTAAATAATTAAGAAAAGTTATAAAAATAATAAATTAAAATATATGAAAAAAAGTAATTAGAAAGTTTTTTAGAATTATAAATTTACCAACAATATTTTTTTATTTATTTAGTTTATTATGTTATTAAAATATTATTTTTTAAGTTATAAAATATGTGGGCAGTATTGAAAATTGTAATAGGTGATCTAGAGTAATATTTAAAAAATAGTCCTTTGAAATTGAGTCCATCGATTGAAGAATAATTACTGCATTCGTTTGATAGTGGGATTGAGTTTGCGACTGAATTTATCAGCTAGAGATTGTCTAACATGTTTGTAATTGTTGAAGGCGGATTTTAATGATAAGAAGGTGACTAATCCATTTCTTTTGGACGATCAAGCATTTTGTGAGGTTTTCGATGGTTGGACGAGGTTTCAAACAGTACCCCACATGGATAATGCGTCAGATTGTCATATTAGATTATTTGGGATATTACTCACGTCCTCAAAATGTGTGAAGCCATAGTGATGACGACCCCGATCAACAAGATTTATGGTCCGGGAATTAAGGTGAGGGCCGGTTCGGATGGAATCGCGGTTGAATGTACGAATAACGAAACGGAAAAAGGAAAGAGACAACTATTTACGTGGTTCGGATTCGGGTGAATCCTAAGTCCACGGGCTGCCGGAGAATATTCACTAATAACGGAGGAAGATTACACACTCAAGCTCACTTTCTCTCTTCTTTACAAGTGATTCTCGGCTATGAACAGTATGAAGAAGATAAAGAGAGGGAGAGAGAGTATCTATGTGTGTTCTTGGTGTGTTAGTGTGTGTGGGGCGTGTGGAATCTGTTGTAGAATGGATAGGGAGCCCTATTTATAGTTATGGGCGCGCCTAGGGTCTGGTACTGCTTCCCTCGTCAGGTCTCCTGGACGTTCCCTCAGCTCTTCCGAGCTCTTCTTCTGGCCCTTCCATATAGTTCCGTAGCTTCCTGGGATATCTCCCTCTTCAGGTCTACTAGACACTTCCTTAGCTCTCTCGATTACTTCCTTTGGTCCCTCTGGATAGCTCCGTAGCTTCTTGGGACATCTCCCTAGCTCCTCCCAATATCACCTTCGTATACCGTTCTGGTCGGACCTCGTACCTGGTCCTTACCACCTTCAAACCCAATCTCCTACTCTGTTCTTTGTAGGTTGTCAGGTCGGGAGGAATGCTGGATATGTCACCCCTATCATCCAGTCCCCCTACTCTGAGTTGCAATATGCTAAGTATTGCAGCTCGGAGTATTACTAAGAAAGCATTCCTCCTCTTGTGTCCTTAAGTTTCTTCCGTCATTTTCTCCGGTTGCATAAGAAGTCCCAGACAGCTTAGGACTTCACGTGTCTGTACGGAGATATACTTTGTAGTCTCGAAGAGATGACTTGGATACTTGCCAGCCAATGTCTTGCCGGATATCCTGCTAACAGAAAGCTGATCCCTGAAATCCTAACTAGATAGGTCAGGTCCCCTTCGTTAGCGGAGAGCTGGTCCTGAAAATTCTGATCATATAGATCAGGTCTTTGTGAGTTGGCGGAGAACTGGCTTCAGACAATCGAACAAGATAAGTCAGGTATCCGCCTGTCAGTTGGATCTGGGCTTAAAACGTCCGGACGAGGTGTGCCGGATCTTTGCTTGCCATCTTGAAGCCAGACTCCGGAACCTCAAACAGATGACAGGGCTTTTGCCTGCCAGCATGGATCTGGCTCAGAAATCCCAAGTAGATAAAGTAGGTCTTCTTAGGTTAGCATAGAGGAGCCAGGTCTTCATACGCTAGCGTGAGAGTTGTGTTACGATGCTGTGGACCTCGCCGTTCTCGTTAGGTAAGTGGGACGTCCACTCTGCTGGCCAACTCCTGATCGTTACTCGTCCCCATGGAGCTAGCCGAACCGCTGAAGTATAGGGATGACACGATTAGGCGGTTGAATGATGAGTTAGCGAGCTTGCAGCAAAACAGGAGCAGCTCATTGAGCGCAAGGCTGCAAATCTGTGATCTTGCTATCCTTCTATCAGTGTAGATAGTTTTTTCCAAACGTATGACCGAGTCTTTCCCCCTTCTGAACTGTGCGTACCATAGTAGCACCTTCAGAATACTCTAAATTAGATGGAATCTCCTTCTGCTCATTTTACACGCCAGGATACGGCTATGCATTTCGAAGCTCGACTCAAAAACCTCGTTGAGAGCTGTACTCAGATATCCTGAACACTTGATTCAAACTTCCACTCGTCAGCTCGTGGTCTAACATAGATATTCCCTGTGGAGTAGGCCAGCCTCGGCGTGCCGACGGAGAGCTGAGCTCAGGTACCCTGATGAAATAGGTTGGGTCCTTAACGCCGGAGCGAAATTGGCCTTAGATACCCTGCCAGACAGGTCAGCCTTTGTGTGCCAGCGTAGAGCTGGGCTTAGTGTAATACCCGAGTCCCGTAAGTAAGTCGGCCAATAAATATACATACATATTATATGATTTACGTGACTGCATGAGACGTGTTTTACGATTTTATGTGTTTATATGATTTTAAATTAAATGCTATTAGGGTTACTAACCAAGTAGGGGAATTAATTGAAATTAGGTTAGTTATTGATTTTAGGGTTTCTAGTACATAGCATGCTAACCTAAAAACAAAGTTAATTTAATATATTAAGTGTTGATATCACGTTTTGGAAAAATACGACTTAGTAGGAATAGAATTTGAAGGAGGCATGTTTTGTGACTTTTATATGCCTAAATGATTTCATGATTATATGCTAACATGACATGTATAAATGGGAAGGTAGTGTTGGGACTTAGAAAATAGGTAGTAAAATAAATTAAGGTATAGGATTTTAATTTTCAAGTACTAATGAAAACATGACTAGAATTTAATTTGGGCCTATGAATCCATAGTTTAAAGCCCAATTATTCAAGATAAATACTAATGACTTATAAGGGAAGCAAAGCCACGTTGCTTTTGAAGACTTATCAAGTAAACTCTTGGACAACCTTTAGAAGTTATCAAAGTCATTTCGATGGACTGAAGTTAAGTAGACAAAAGAACTCAAATAGTACAAGTTTCGATAAATAAGAAACCCCAGAGAGAAAACTACATCAAACAAAAGCGAAGGAAGGAAAATAGCTAACGAGAATATCATTATAGAAGGTATAATTTCTAACCATGGCTTAATTACATCTATATTTGTGGAATGAAAGATTATATTCTGGTATAAAGCTTATGTTGATCTATTTTTAGGGTTTTGAGAGTATTGGAATTTAATGATCACGTTTATGAAGCTTTAATGAAGTTCTTGTTAGCTTTTATGAATTATTTAGATAATATCACGATCTAAGGATTATAAAATGCAAGACTACTATATGCTAGTGTTATACGAATTTTACAGCTAAGAATAATTGAGGTTCATATGATACTTAGACTGGGATCAGAAAGGTGGAGTTGATCGAAGGGTGTAGAAGAAAGATGGAGTTGATCGAAGAGTGTAGGTGTCGAGTAATAAGATTCCATCTTAGATAAATCTCGAAGTCATAATTATTATACAAAGATAAAGTCGAGATGTATCTTCAGAAAATATCGACATCTTATGTTGTCGAGATCTTTAATCATATTATATACAATATCGAAGTTGTAATGCTTAGTTTAAAAACTCGATATTATTTCATGTCTTGAAAAATGAAAACATGTCGAAGTTTATATTTTAAACCCATGTCGACAAGCATCTCGACCTTCTAATTATAATGTCGACATTTATCTTACAGTTTTATGTAATCAATTCATATCAAACTCCATAAATGTCATGTGTCGAGATCTTAGGGTAATGTCGACATTTTTGCTTAATAACCTCTCGACATTTTGACCTATAATGTCGACATTTGGCATTCTATAACATTTCGATATCTATGTCAAAACCATATCGAGATTTTATCTTGGTTAGTATAGAACTCGAAATCTTAGCGTAATGTCGAGACATATCTCGTGAGATTAATTTCTGAAAATAATATTTCTTAGTCTAGGTTAAAGTTCTAAATCTTAGGGTTTCCAAATTTATGGAAGTCCAAACTAGGGTTTTCAAATTAAGCAATTTTAGTAAAACTATAACTAGACTAACAAACCCTAATTTTATATGTTTCTATATTTAGGGTTTGAAGATATACGACTTACCGTACGATAAGATTAAATAAGCTAAGGATACCAGGTAAGTGGAAGTCCCAACTACAACACATAATTATATGTGCATGAAATTATGTGTTATATGTTTATGTGAATTTATGTGATTTCCTACGTGGATTATTTGCGTTATATGACACGTATGATTTAATTACATGATATAATGGCATGACATGCATATTCACGACATGATCATATGCACGCACGTTTAGTACAAAAAGGCATGATATGAGAGCGTGCATAATATACGATCGCCTGAGAGCGATAAAGATTCGCCGATATGGGCGTCTGATGTCGACTCACAGTTGAGTCACGGCTCTTCTATGCTACCATGGTGACGTCGTATGGCGCTACCGTTAAGACATGACATGTACAAGGCAAGACATGATTTTAGGGCTAATGCCCTCATGGCGGGTCGTGAAACCTGGAGGGTGCGAGCTGAGGGAGTAAGCGATACCGAAGGTACCTCTGGTGTTGACTACCTCAGATTTGGCTACCAGTGTGAAGCGTCCGCGTGGCGTATGAAACCATCTTGGGACAGAAAAGGCGCCCTAGGGTTAGCCTCCCTTGAGTGGGTATTGCCACTTATATTTATTTATCCCTAGTGGATTCGAGCTCCATGATGGTGCATAGCAAGATAGCCGAGGGCCCTATATGACAAGACAAGACAAGGAAAAATATGAGGTCTAGGAAGCATTGGCGCGGATGCCTTTGCTAAATTAGGACACGTGCACGGCATGCATGGCTTTCACTTACTGAGCTTTATAAGCTCATTCCACGTATTTATGTGTTGTAGGTTCGCGGGATCACGGTACGTGATTTTACGAAGGCGAGGCCTAGTTTTGAAGCTTCCGGAGGACTTTTGAGGTGGCAGTGTGTACATGGATGCGACCTGATTGGCGGGCCAATAGATTATTTTGAACACGCATGCGCACTCACCTATGTATTTACGTCCTAAAAATATTTTGCACTGTACAGAAGAATTTCCTTTATATAAAAGGAAAAACTTTGTACGCATTTTCGTATATAGATTTCATTTATATCACATGCAGTCACATAAAATAGTAGTAAGAATGGGCGGTAGGAGTCAGGGGCGCCGCAGGTGGTATCAGAGCTTTCGGTTACAAGTTCTGTAGACTGTCCATGTACACACACTCAAAAGCACGGAAGCGGCCTTGCTAGTAAGTTTTATGTTTCTATGAATGTTGTATGTGCGTAATTTATTGGCCATATGGACTATTAGGGTATCAGGACAAGAATGGGTAGAACAAGAAGTGAGGGTAGCGGAAGTGTTAGCAAAGGTAAAGAGCCTGAAACATCAACCGATAATCGCGATACGGCGATTCTTCAGCTCACAGAACTAGTTCGCCAACAGTCTACCCAAATACAAGAATTAATTCAGCAACGTAATACGGGCGGACCATCTAGTAGCGGACTTTCTCAGGCAGAAAGAGTCGAGATTGTTGGGGAGCGATTTCGTAAACTCAATCCCCCGACGTTTGAAGATGCGGTCGACCCTACTGCAGCCGAGGACTGGCTCCGAACACTGGAAAGTATGTTCCGGTATAGTAGGATTCCAGAAGATGAGAAGGTTTTATGTGCTGCCTTCCGTCGCCCATCCTCCGTTCCACGGAAATACCCAAAGAAGCTCGGCCAAAACTTGGGCTGATCATTGGGCTTGGACTGATTGTTAGACCGGGGCAGAAATTCCGCAAAGTCGAACAGTTGTAAGCGACTTTGCCTTCTATCTGTCTATGTACTTTGATTGTTATGTTTCATTGCTAAACTACCATTGTTGAAGTACTATCGAAATCTTGATTTTTAATATTGTGAGATTATTGCGCTTATTCATGAACGCGTGAGTATTTGTTTAAGCTTGAAATTATTTTAGTTCATGGACTTAATTTGATTAAATAGTTGCAAATTGTTAATTAATCTAGGTGAGTCCATGGCTAATTGAAACAACAAATCCATAATTGTCTGTTTGTTCAATAAGTAGCGAACAGTGCTCAACTTCTACTTAGGTAAGTGTAAGTTACATTGTAATTTACACGATTTGATTTTAACAGACCAGCGTCGTTTCTCGAGAGAGCGTCGTCTGAGCGAGTTAGTCATTAACTGGGTATCTTTCGTATTAAATGCTGTAAGAATCTTAAACCTTGTAGGGCGTCTCAGAGATTATTTTTCGATTAGAGAAGTAATTATAGAGCGTCCCTTAATTATCAAGAAACTAAGAAGAGAAACGCACACACGGGTGGGGGTAAGTTGAGAGCACACTGATGTTCTCGGATCTGTTGGAAATCCTCTCGCTGCTGAGGATATATTTGGTTAACTCTCGAGGGTGCTAAGTTGAAGCAGGATTGAAACCGCTTTGGTCGCCCACCATCGGTTCGACGGAAATACCCAAAGAAGCTCGGCCAAAACTTGGGTTGATCATGGGGCTTGGACTGATTGTTAGAGCGGGGCTGAAATTCAGCAAAGTCGAACAGTTGTAAGCGACTTTGCCTTCTATGTATCTATGTACTTTCTTTGTTATGTTTCATTGCTAAACTACCATTGTTGAAGTATTATCGAAACCTTGATTTTTATTTTTGTGAGATTATTGTGCTTATTCATGAACACGTGAGTATTTGTTTAAGCTTGAAATCATTTTAGGTGATGAACGTAATTTGGATATCCGAGCACAAAGTTATTCCATTTGCGCCGATGTTACGTCGTTTGCCGAAAAATTTCGTTTTGAACTTGGCCCATCAGTTCCAAGCCCATTTAAAACTTTTAGGTCCAAGACCATCTCAACCCATTTACGTCTTTTAAGCCCATAGCACAATGATAGAATAGATACCAAGACACGCACACTTGAAGAGATAGAGACCCACATCACATACATAAAATGCACGCAAAAGATTTAGTAGAATAAAAAGCTCACGGCTCATGTAAGATTTATCGCCTTATTTGAGCAACCAAAGTAAAGATTTTGTCTCCCCTCTATCATCAATAAATAAGCCAGCAACAGGGACGACCAAATGGGGGGGGGGGGGGGGGGGGTTTGTAGAAACGCACACACGGCTGGTGGTAAGTTGACAGCACGCTGCTGTTCTCGGAGAAGCAGGAAATCCTCTCGCGGTTGATGATATATTTGGTTAACTCTCGAGGGTGCTAAGTTGAACCAGGAGTTGAAACCGCTTTAGTCGCCCACCATCCGTTCGACGGAAATACCCAAGGAAGCTCGGCCGAAACTTGGGCTGATCATTGGGCTTGGACTGATTGTTAGACCAGGGCTGAAATTCGGCAAAGTCGAACAGTTGTAAGCGACTTTGCCTTCTATCTATCTATGTAATTTGATTGTTATGTTTCATTGCTAAACTACCCATAGTTGAAGTATTACCGAAACCTTGATTTTTAATATTGTGAGATTATTGTATTTATTCATGAACGCATGAGTATTTGTTTCAGCTTGAAATTATATTAGTTGATGAACATAATTTGATTAAATAGTTGCAAATTTTAAATTAATCTAGGTGAGTCCATGGCTAAATGAAACTACAAATTCGTAATTGTCTGTTTGTTTCAATAACTAGCGAACAATATTCAACTTCTTTACCTTAGGTAAGTGTAAGTTATATTGCAACTAGTTTTTTGCCCGTGCAATGCACGGGATTAAACATATATAATTCACCTAATCTAATTATGTGTTAATTAACGTATGTGTTGGGCTCATGCAAAATAAACTGTGTCAAAAAAATTATTTTATTCAAACTTGAAACAATTGATATTGTAAGTTATACGGTGAAAGCTTTGAATGTGTTGCAGATCTTATCATAGAAAAAAACATATCACATCTTAAAACAAAAATATTGTAAATTCTATTAGAAAATTTATGTTTTGAGAGATAATAATAATTAACTTAATTGGATCACAATTGTTGTCGTTTGATATGTTCAGAAAAGAAATTATACTCTTACGTGCTCATCCAAAATGCTAAAAAAGCTGTAATATCATCAACAGTTTTAACTCTTAACATATTAACTCAATTACTCGATGTTTCAAAAACGACGGCTTGTGTTGATGACCTTAATTTATCTGTTCTCGTTGTGAATTAGGTATGATCTTGAGACTGCTTGTCTTCTGCAAAGCTGACAAACTTGGACGCGTCCGACATTATGAAACCATCGTTCGATTCAGTCCCTTGATTCATTGATGATCTCGAATACTTAGACCAAGTGTGGTGGCAAAAAATAAAGCAGAAAATACCATACAATTTCAACAAATCACTAGTTAAAGCCCGATATCACATACGGATTCAAAAGAACCTAATCGTGAAGCAAATGTTGAATGGATTGGCAGCAAACAGAGGATTATAACTTGTCATAACTATAATTTCAAGAAATCTCTAGTTCAGCAATACTAACATTAACACTAATCGTAACTGAGGGAAAATAAACATGTTCATCACGAAAAGACCAACATTTTAAAAAAATAAACAGCTTCATCGAAACAAATGCTCAAGGAAATTAAAAAAAATTAAAAAATAATCTACCAACTAAAAAAGCAAAAAGTAATTCAAACGATCTACCACGAAGGAGACAAATGATGAAATTATTATTGTGTCAGCGAGCTTTTACTTCCATGTTAATCAGCACTAGGGTTGCAAATGATAAGATTCGATTCGAAACGAATTCGAAATAAACGAATACGAATACGAATACAAATACTTTTTCTGATTCGAATCGAATACGAATATAATTCGATTCGAAAAATTAACGTATATTCGATTCGTCAAGCGTGATGATCGAAAGCAGGCTACCCTCGTTAAAATTTAGTATTCGAATACGAATCGAATCGAATACGAATACTTTGAAAAATTAACGAATACAAATTGAATATTATGATATTCGATTCGATTCGCGTTTGCAACCCTAATCAGCACTACTATAGATCACAAACGAATTAGCAATATTCAATCGAACATATATTTCAAAATGTAGAAAAGCGGATACGGGAAATATACGAAAAAAATGTAGAACAAAATGTGTCAAAAAAGATTTCAAGCTATTGTTATTAATTAAATTTGTTAAGAACAGTCATTTGTGTGAAGTGAATACCATGAAATTTGATAGGAAGTGCAAACGCAAGAATTGTTTTGATGAACATATAGCAGCAAATGCAGAAACCTAAAACACAATATTCTAGAATAGTCTAGGCGGTCAGTCTGTACGATCAGGAGATATGCTCCATACCACTTATGTCGTATGTCGAGCATCGACTTATTTTCTTCTGTCGTAACCTAGCTTAGGCACTGTCTCCATCACTCTACAACCAACAACAACCTAGTGCATATGAAACTATAGAGCAACGTAGATCCAACGTACCTGAGCAATAATGAAGTCACAGAGAAATGTGGAGAATTAACCTGTCTAAAGGTCATTCTCATCCAAATAACCTATCTTGACCTGAATGGAAGCATGATAAATAGAAGTAATCAGTGTAAGTTGCCGAGCTGCAGTTGCAAATGGTTATACAGAACAAAACTATGGAAAGAATGTGTCGATAAATAAATTATTAAAGATCGAAATAATGCAATTGCGCGTGATGACTTTGTGCGACATTGAGGCGAGGAGATGTCTGAAAAGGTCACTTTTTACTTTGTTTTTTGCCATATGTTTTGCAGCTAGATATTCCTTATCCTTACCACCACCGTTTTTGCTTGAGCCAGAGGTTGCTTCTTGCTTTCTCAAGCTGCTTTGTCCTAAGTCAATACCAATTCAAAATCAATGAAAGTGCGATCATATGAACAACAATTTGACTTATTACGACGACTTACTCGCCATAATCAATTCCATTATTACTATCCATGACATGTTTCTGCAAAATTTGAAAGGAATCAAAGGAACATGTAACATAGTTATATAAACAATCTTCCATACGGATAAAAAATAACAAATACTACACTTACTAATTTACCGAGAAAAAACATGATTCATCTATATTACGTCTACGCAATAGTTTCCAGATACCGTGCACTTCCAGTGTCCTCTCGTAGAACCCTTTCACAGCTTCTCTCAGCCGTTCCGCATGTTTCCCAGTGTCCTCTCGTAGCTTTCCTAAACACCCTTTGAAGCCAAGCAGCGCGCGCCTAACAGATCGGTTTGCCGCCCATCGCAACCGTTCATTCTTGCCCGTCGCCCCCCAGCACCACCACTCACACCACATATCTGCCCCAACAGTCCCTCGCAGCACGCCTGGCAGTCGAGCAACCTCGACTCGCACTGGTAGATCTGACCCCTGAGGAAGCATAATCTTTAAGAAAAAAATAAATTAGAGTAAAATCTTGATCATCCAATCAGATGGCACAATTCGAATAATCGGATAACAGTACCTGCAATCGTTTGTGAAGAGGACTTTGTGAAGACTCAACATCATTCGGTATTTCCGATTGTGATACGCCCACGTTTGCTTCGACGAATCAAAGAAAGCGAAGACGTAGTTATTAACGATACCCACTCGCTATTTCTCGTCTGGCAGTGCGTGAGATGGCGGAGATGTGGGGAAGGCGATAAGCTTGAAATTATTTTAGTTGATGAACTTAATTTGATTAAATAGTTGCAAATTTTTAATTAATCTAGGTGAGTCCATGGCTAGGTAAGTGTAAGTTATATTGTTATTTACGCGATTTGATTTTAACAGACCAGCGTCGTTTCTCGAGAGAGCGTCGTCTGAGCGAGTTAGTCATTAACTGGGTATCTTTCGTATTTAATGCTGTAAGAATCTTTAACCTTGTAGGGCGTCCCAGAGGTTATTTTTCGATTAGAGAAGTAATTATAGAGCGTCTTTTAATTATCAAGAAACTAAGAAGAGAAACGCACACACTGGAGGGGGTAAGTTGAAAGCACGCTGCTGTTCTCGGAGCAGCTGGAAATCCCATCGCGGCTGAGGATATATTTGGTTAACTCTCGAGGGTGCTAAGTTGAAGCAGGAGTTGAAACCGCTTTAGTCGCCCACCATCCGTTCGACGGTAATACCAAAAGAAGCTCGGCCAAAACTTGGGCTGATCATTGGGCTTGGACTGATTGTTAGACCGGGGCTGAAATTCCGCAAAGTCGAACAGTTGTAAGCGACTTTGCCTTCTCTCTATCTATGTACTTTGATTGTTATGTTTCATTGCTTAACTATCCATAGTTGAAGTATTATCGAAACCTTGATTTTTCATTTTGTGAGATTATTGTTCTTATTCATGAACGCGCGACCATTTGTTTAAGCTTGAAATTATTTTAGTCGATGAACATAATTTGAATAAATAGTTGCAAATTTTTAATTAATCTAGGTGAGTCCATGGCTAATTGAAACTCCAAATCCGTAATTGTCTGTTTGTTTCAATAAGTAGCGAACGTTATTCAACTTCTTTCCCTTAGGCAAGTGTAAGTTATACTGTAATTTTCGCGATTTGATTTAACAGACCAGGGTCGTTTCTCGAGAGAGCGTCGTTTGAACAAGTTAGTCACTAATCGGGTATCTTTTGCATTTAATGCTGTCAGAATCTTAAAACTTGCAGGGCATCCCGGAGGTTATTTTTCGATTAGAGAAGTAATTATAGAGCGTCTCTTAATTATCAAGAAACTAAGAAGAGAAACACACACACGGGTGGGGGTAAGTTGAGAGCACACTGATGTTCTAGGAGCTGCTGGAAATCCTCTCGCGGCTGAAGATATATTTGGTTAACTCTCGAGGGTGCTAAGTTGAAGCATGAGTTGAAACCGCTTTAGTCGCCCACCATCCGTTCGACGGAAATACCCAAAGAAGCTCGACCGAAACTTGGGTTGATCATTGGCTACTGCTGATTGTTAGACCGGGGCTGAAATTCCGCAAAGTCGAACAGTTGTAAGCGACTTTTCCTTCAATCTATCTATGTACTTTGATTGTTATGTTTCATTGCTAAACTACCCATAGTTGAAGTATTATCGAAACCTTGATTTTTAATAGTGAGATTATTGCGCTTATTCATGAACGTGTGAGTATTTGTATAAGCTTGAAATTATTTTAGTTGATGAGCGTAATTTGATTAAAGAGTTGCAAATTTTTAATTAATCTAGGTGAGTCTATGGCTAATTGAAACTACAAACCCGTATGTCTGTTTATTTCAATAAGTAGCGAACAATATTCAACTTCTTTACCTTAGGTAAGGGTAAGTTATATTGTAATTTTACGCGATTTGATTTTAACAGATCAGCGTCGTTTCTCGAGAGAGCGTCGTCTGAGCGAGTTAGTCACTAATCGGGTATCTTTCGTATTTAATGCTATCGGAATCTTAAACCTCGCAGGGCGTCTCGGAGGTTAGTTTTTTATTAGAGAAGTAATTATAGAGCGTCTCTTAATTATCAAGAAACTAAGAAGAGATTGGTTGTTATGCGTTCGTCGACAACTATAACTGACATGCTTACGTATACACGTTATTTAGGAATCGATGATCAATTATATAAATCAAGGTGGCAAACGATTACTTCAACTATTATTTATATTCGTTAGTATTTATTTTTTTCCTTCGTCTATCATTAGTTTAATTTCGTTTCTCTTTGAACAGTAACAACAAAACCCCTTATTATATCGTAATATTTAGTCGGATTATGATATAGAAGTAAATCAACCATCTTCCTGTTGAGATGATCCTTACTTTTCCTATACTCGTATTACTAAGGTTATAAATTTATTTTTGGCCGTTTACGACGCGATCAAATTTTGGCGCCGTTGCCGGGAAGGTAGTGTCTAATGATTGATCTAGAAGAAGAGAAGACGAACACGAAATGTTGAAAGGCGGAACATGAATATTCGGTAAGCGACATGAAGAAAAACGAACAACAACTACCGTTCCGTGTTACGTTGAGGGAGGATCGCACTATGAATTTTTCCGGACTATGTCTAGCTGAAAGACGCTACAAAAAAGCACTTCTTGGAAGGCGAAGCAAGTATTATTGATGCGTATCTATTATAAAATAAAAAATAAAAAAGAAAAATCAGTTTTGGTTCTTATATTTCAGTATCGTAAATTCGCTATGACGTTCCGATTAACTACGATTGTCTACAGGTTCTAAGCTGGTTTGGGTAAGGTCCTTTCATTGAAGCTTGCATTTCTAGATGTTAGCAGGAATCAAATTCTAAGTGTGGGGAAATAGCTTTTGAGAAGCATGCACATCAACTATTCAGGAAAGTTTGCTTATCAAATTTTTTCCTTTCCTAGTGTTGAATGATTGTTACGTTGAGGACAACATAGGTTTAAGTGTGGTAGGATAATTATTGGACATATTGCTTATATGTGCATGACTTAATATATGCTAAACTTAAAAAAATAATGTTTCTTATTGCAATGGATTGATTTTATGTTACTCTCATCAGTAAATAGGACACACATGAGTGATTAATTATTTTTTCTTGCATGCTGAACTTAGTGATACCCGAAAGATTCGTTCGCAATAACCCAATTTTTATGAGATTTTGAGCCTATAGCTTTTTGCTCATTTCTTTGGTTGTTGAATCATGCTTAATTATTTCTCGCTAGAACTTGTTTGTGTATTACATTTTGAAAATGCTAATAGTGAGCAGGCGTCAAATATGGAAGGCGTTGGAATTAAGTTCATAGCCAAAGTTTTTGACCACGACTGATCACCATAGTTAGCCACTTTGAGCCTGAACCTTTCTTTATTAAAACCCGATGATATAAAAAAATGGCCGACCTGAATAAGCCTTCAAAAATAAACCCAACGGAGTGGAAGTGGAGATTGAATGTTGGAGTTGAAAAACGCAGCCAGACCTATATCCGATGAACACCGAAGTTGAGCGTAAAAAGAAGTTGAGGACTCCTCCATTGATAATTTCTCAGTCGCAAAGAGGCCGAGAGAAGGGGAGCTTGCACCGTCGAAAAAATTCTAAGAACCCTTCCTCGATAAACTTTCAATTTCTCGAAAAACAATAATAAAAAGTACGAGTGATCCTGAGAATGAGAAGACGGGCTTAGTGAAATAACGACGAATTCAATACGAACTATAAAAAAAAGCCGTACTTTCAGTGCGTTCGAGACGATGGAGTGATCCCGACACGACTACTGCTCATATCCTTTTGTTGCTTACTATTTGCCTACTTCACATACTTTAACCCTGCTATACCCAGAAAGGACCTTCCGATTTCCATTTTATCACCGAGAGTAGTAGATTTATGAATCGTTTGCAAACTTATGGTAGATATTAGATTAATGCATGATCCGAGAGAATTCATTGATATTTTTACCTATACACCGAGTGATTTGTGTGTATCCTTGTGAGATGCGAATCTTGATTGGTATTACTCAGGTAGTCGTGTAGAAAATAGTTGATCTCGTTGTGCTTTCCGACTTTGCTTACATGATCTCCATATGTATTTTCATTCTTAAGTGATAAGTTACATAATTTGTACTTATTTGCTTTTAATATACTTTGCTTGAGGACGAGCAAACGCTTAAGTGTGAGGAGATTTGATAAATGTACTTTTATATGTTTATATTTATGATGGCTAAATTAAGTAGGATACGTTTTCAAAAGCTTTAGTTAATTTATATATTTTTTCAAGACGACAAATGGAGTGAATATTGATGAATAAGCGGCTTTTCTCCAGGAGGAACTACACTGCGAAATTTAGATGGTTGCGATCGTCTGCGAGTCTAGTTTGTGGCAAAACTTACGAAGCGGAATTTGGATATCCGAGCACAAAGTTATTTCATTTGCGCCGATGTTGCGTAGTCTGCCGAAAAAGTTTGGTTTGAACTCGGCCCATCAGTTCCAAGCCCATTTAAAACGTTTAGGCCCAAGACCAACGTCTAGATGAGAAGGAAAAAGGTTGCATAGAAAGATGGCATGCCCTATTAATGGAGGAGATTAGCCAACGTACAGGTGTCTAACGTTGGCACCACACCAATTGTCCATTTTTCATAGGGAACCGACACCTATGGAAAGGAGGAAAACCAGTACTCTTCGAGTAGGAGAGGAGGCGTTACCACGAAGAGAGAAAACTCTAGGTTTTAATTGCAGTGCTAGATGTTAAAATCAAAGAAAAACTGAGATTCGAATGCTATTGTGTTTACGTAATGTGAATGAGTACATTAGTGCATCCTATTATATTTATAGATACAAAATGTTGACATCCAGCCTTGCAAGGCTGCCGCCCACCAAAGCTGAAAAAAAATAATATAATATTATTAATATTATATTATAATATTATTTTATATATATAATAAAATAATGAACGGCTGATATTGAAGGGCGACGCGGCGGATTCCTGGCCACCCATTTCGAGTGGTCCAGAAGAGCTGAAGACATCTATAAATAGGCTGAGGATTCTTCAGTTATTATCATCACAAGCTCATTCGAGTTTTACTATATAGAGAGAAGTAGTTCGAGTGAATTGTGAGATTATCAGTTCAGGTAGAAACTGATAGGGTTCCACATCCACAGAGAGGTGTGAGGTATACACGAGTGGTAAAAGTGAGATAGTAAAAATTCGAGGGTTGTAATTTTTACTATAGTGAAGATTTTGCCGACTCGGCCGTGGTTTTTCCCTCTTCGTTAACAGAGGGTTTTCCACGTTAAAAATCTGGTGTTCTTTCTTACCTTACGGTAATTTTATTTTTACCGTGGTAGTTACTGTACGGGTCCCACCAAATTTACCCGTGGGTCCCACTTCTCCCGATCGTCGTACCGATCCAAACCGGGACCTGTTCCGCTGCGGGGCCCACTGACCACCGCGGGGCCCACCACCATTCCCAACAAGTGGTATCAGAGCCTGATAGTATTCTGAGTATGCTCTGTGGTTGCAGCTTTGACTGATCTTCCACATCAGAAAAGATACTAGTAGGTTGCTGGTAGATTTTGACGGCCATGGAGAACGACGGAGGAATGATCAAGCTGACAGTAACAAATTACTCCATATGGAAATCAAGGATGGAGGATTACCTTTATTGCAAAGACCTCCATGAACCAATCGAAAATGCAGGCAAGATGCCTGAAGGCGGGAATCCTGACCTATGGAAGAAATTGCAAAGAAAGACGCTAGCTGTGGTCCGCCAATGGGTGGACATAAGCCTCTACAACCACGTCCGAAATGAGACAGACCCCTACAAACTCTGGACGAAATTGGAGGGTATGTATGAGGTGACAAATGCGCTGAGCAAGGTATTCATGATGCGAAAACTCATGAATGTGAAGCTGAACGAGGGACGATCAGTTGCTGAACATCTGAACGACTTTGAAGGGCTGGTAACTCAACTCACAAGTGCCGGTCTAGTCCTTGATGATGAGCTACAAGCTTGTCTTCTACTGGGATCTCTACCTGATAGCTGGGATACGTTGGTGGTATCGCTCACCAACTCGGCACCAAATGGTAAAGTCACGATGGAGATGGTGAAAAACAGACTCTACAATGAAGAGCTGCGACGGAAGGATGCTGCCAGTACCAGTACGGGAAATCAGGCCCTTGTCATGGAGAATAGGGGTCGGAGCAAGAATAGAGGACCAAAAGGATACGACAAGTCGAAAGATAGATCCAAGTCCAGGGAGATGAGGAAGTGCTACCATTGTGGTAAAATTGGCCACTTACAAAGAAACTGTAGACTTCTCAAAGGAAAACAGAAACAAGACGATGACAAGAACACGTCTGCAATCGCCTCCAACGATGCTGGAGAGGTTACTCTGGTGAATGAAGCAGACTGCTGTCATGTTGCGGATGCAAGCACCGAATGGATAGTGGACTCTGGTGCCTCCTACCATTGTGTTCCAAGGCGTGAATACTTCTCCACATATAAGGCGGGAAACTTTGGCACTACCAAGATGGATAACCAAAGTGTTTCTAAAATAGTGGAGATCGGTGATATCTGTATCCAGACGAGCGTAGGGTGCACATTACGGCTGAAAGAAGTGCGACACATTCCAGACCTGCGTCTCAACTTGATTTCTGTGAAAGTGCTGGACAACGAAGGATACTATAACGAGATGGCGAATAGCAACTGGAAACTCACCAAAGGATCGTTGGTGGTAGCGAGAGGAAAGTTATGCTGCTCGCTCTACAAGATGCACGCAACGATATGTGCTAACCAACTTAATGCAGTTGAAGATGATGCTTCTCCAAATTTGTGGCACAGACGGCTGGCGCACGTAGGAGAGAAGGGGTTGAATGTCTTGGCTAAAAAGTCCCTCATACCAGTAGCCAAGGAGAAAGCGCTGAACCCCTGCGATCATTGTTTATTTGGGAAGCAACATAGAGTTTCATTCGCGAAGAACTCAACCAGGCGAATGAAGAAGTTGGAGTTGGTACACTCTGACGTATGCGGACCCATGGAAGTCGAATCTCTGGGAGGCAGTAAATATTTTCTGACCTTCATTGATGATGCGTCTCGCAAGACCTGGGTATATCTGTTGCGGACGAAGGACCAGGTGTTCTATTATTTTAAGAAGTTCCATGCGATGGTGGAAAGAGAAACGGGAATGCCGCTAAAGTGTCTACGCACAGATAATGGTGGTGAATACATCTCTCGGGAGTTCAGAGATTATTCCACGAAACATGGCATTAGGCATGAGAAGACAGTTCCTGGTACTCCTCAGCAAAATGGTGTCGCTGAGAGAATGAATCGGACAATTATGGAGAGAGTCCGAGCGATGCTCAAGATGGCTAATCTATCTAAGTCATTTTGGGGGGAAGCTGTCAACACTGCAGTCTATCTTATCAACCGACTACCTTCATCGGCGTTGGATTTCGATGTACCAGAGAAGGTGTGGACCGGTAGAGACATCTCATATTCCCATTTGAGAGTGTTTGGCTGCAAGGCGTTCATGCATGTGCCCAAGGAGCAAAGATCGAAGCTTGATGATAAATCAAATCCTTGCATCTTTGTTGGGTACGGAGACGAGGAGTTCGGCTACAGACTTTGGGATCCAAAGAAGAAGAAGACTGTTCGAAGTCGCGACGTAGTATTCCATGAGCATGAGATAATGGGCGACTCAGATGTGGATGTGACGAAATCCACAGGTGGCGGTGTAGACGATTATACACCAGTTAGCATTCCATATAATGGTGCCACGGAGGAAGGAATGCAACAATCAGAACCTGAACCAGAAGAACCAGCCATTGATGATGATGAACCTGTCGTAGATGAACACACTGAAGGTACTGAGCAGGGGGAGCCTTCAGACGCGCAAGAAGCAGTTGAACCTCATCTGAGAAGGTCAACTAGGGAACGCCAACCATCTACGAGGTATCCGAGTTCTGATTATATTTTGCTTACTGACGAGGGGGAGCCAGAGAACTTCCAGGAAGTACAATCTTGTAGGGACAAAGATTGTTGGACAAAGGCCATGCAAGAGGAGATGGATTCTCTGAAGAAGAATGATACGTACGAGTTAGTTCGATTGCCGAAAGGAAAGAAGACACTCAAGAACAAATGGGTGTACAAATTGAAGAAGGATGATGGCAAGCTGGTCAGATACAAGGCTCGATTAGTGGTCAAAGGTTTCACTCAGAGGAAGGGGATCGACTTTGACGAGATATTTTCACCTGTCGTGAAGATGAGTTCAATCAGAGTCATACTGGGACTAGCTGCTACCATGGATCTTCACTTGGAGCAACTCGACGTGAAGACCGCATTCTTGCATGGTGATCTTGATGAGGAGATATATATGGAACAACCCGAAGGGTTCGAGGTTAGAGGTAAAGAGGACATGGTCTGCCGGCTAAAGAAAAGCTTGTACGGTCTGAAACAAGCTCCACGGCAGTGGTACAAGAAGTTTGATTCTTTCATGGTGCATCAGGGGTTCAAGAGAACAGATGCAGATCCATGTGTTTACGTCCGAAGATACTCTAACGGTAAATTTATCGTTCTTCTCCTGTATGTTGATGATATGCTAATTGTCGGACAAGATGCAGAGATGATTAGCAGGTTAAAGAAAGATTTGTCAAAGACGTTTGACATGAAGAATTTGGGTTCGGCGAAGCGGATTCTCGGAATGGAGATTACCCGAGATCGGAAAGCTGGGAAATTGTGGTTATCCCAGGAGCGCTATATTGAACGAGTTCTAGAGAGGTTCAATATGAAGGATGCTAAGCCAGTTAGCACGCCACTTGCCGCGCACTTTCAGTTGCGAAAGAAATCCAGTCCATCAACAATTGAAGACGGAGAAGATGTCCCAGATGTTCCATATTCATCGGCGGTCGGAAGTTTGATGTACGCCATGGTGTGTACGAGACCAGATATCGCTCACGCAGTTGGCGTTGTGAGTCGATTTCTAGCGAATTCCGGGAAGTCACATTGGGAAGCAGTGAAATGGATCTTGAGGTACCTGAGAGGAACTTCCAAATTATGCCTAACATTTGGAAGTGGTAAATGTTTTCTTACAGGCTATACGGATGCTGATATGGCCGGTGATCTCGACAGCAGAAAGTCAACGTCGGGATACATATTTACATTCTCAGGGGGAGCTATCTCATGGCAGTCGAGGTTACAAAAATGTGTTTCTTTATCAACTACTGAAGCAGAGTATGTTGCAGCAACGGAAGCTGGCAAGGAGATGCTCTGGTTGAAGAGATTCCTTCAGGAGTTGGGCATTCAGCAGGAGGAGTACATAATATTTTGCGATAGTCAAAGTGCTTTGGACTTGAGCAAGAATACTATGTATCACTCGAGGACGAAACACATCGACGTTCGTTATCATTGGCTCAGACTAGCTATTGAGGAGAAAGCGTTCAAGTTACAGAAGATCCATACGGACAAGAATGTTGCGGACATTCTGACGAAGGTTATTCCCAAGGAGAAGACAGAGTTCTGCGCCGGGCAAGCCGGTATGGGCTATCGCTGAAGCGGTAGGAAATCTTCCCCGTAAAATAATTAATGAGGCTGGAGGGGGAGAATTGTTGACATCCAGCCTTGCAAGGCTGCCGCCCACCAAAGCTGAAAAAAAATAATATAATATTATTAATATTATATTATAATATTATTTTATATATATAATAAAATAATGAACGGCTGATATTGAAGGGCGACGCGGCGGATTCCTGGCCACCCATTTCGAGTGGTCCAGAAGAGCTGAAGACATCTATAAATAGGCTGAGGATTCTTCAGTTATTATCATCACAAGCTCATTCGAGTTTTACTATATAGAGAGAAGTAGTTCGAGTGAATTGTGAGATTATCAGTTCAGGTAGAAACTGATAGGGTTCCACATCCACAGAGAGGTGTGAGGTATACACGAGTGGTAAAAGTGAGATAGTAAAAATTCGAGGGTTGTAATTTTTACTATAGTGAAGATTTTGCCGACTCGGCCGTGGTTTTTCCCTCTTCGTTAACAGAGGGTTTTCCACGTTAAAAATCTGGTGTTCTTTCTTACCTTACGGTAATTTTATTTTTACCGTGGTAGTTACTGTACGGGTCCCACCAAATTTACCCGTGGGTCCCACTTCTCCCGATCGTCGTACCGATCCAAACCGGGACCTGTTCCGCTGCGGGGCCCACTGACCACCGCGGGGCCCACCACCATTCCCAACACAAAAGAGAATAATACCATACTGTAAAATATATCAATTTCCTTATTTTATGTCATCAATCCCTCGACTTCTATGCTCTTTATTAACTTGCCATCTCAACGTGATTGAGAATGTCAACCCTCTGATTATTCCCATGACCATCAATACCAATCCGCGATATGTATCAATTTTTATGAGTTTAGATCCTTTATTTTTACTCTCATCATCCGTATTATTCATTTTATTGATCGCCTACATAAACAATTTCAAGGCCCCAAATCCCAATAGAATAGGCGAATAAGCTTATTACCTTATTTATAATAAAAAGAAGGCAAGGTCAAAACAAGCTTAATTAATGTTACATGTCGTGAAAGAGTTTGTATGTCTTAGTATCCTCTACAATAAACCTTACCGCTCCTACACAGCCCAAAACTGCAACAACCGAAAACCATGTGGCAATTAGAATGTTCAGCAATTTCAGGGACAAGCGGAACTTCTTCAGCAGAGGCAATTTTCCGGCTTTCATATACGCCAAAGCTGGAAAGACGAAATCCAACGGCGTAAAACCGATAGCTCCGCATATCGCGACGAAATCCCCAAAGAATGGCGTAGCAGATGCAACGAATGTTATCAGAGCGACATATATCAAGGTGTAAAGCATACGACGAATGATCACACGATTAGATTTTCCTGTCGCCTTTGTTTTTTGTTCAAAAAAGGCGTAAGTCGGCCTGCAATAAATCTGAACGAAAATGTAACTGCATAAACTAATGCACCACCTCTATGTCATATTGAAATTTATTAGAAATCGAGGAGTCCTTCCTAAAATCAGTTGGTGATATGAGGAACAACCCTCTTTTATATAAATTATAATATATATATATATATTATATATATATATATATATATATTGGCTCGAAGTGCTTGAATTAAGATGTGGGACAAGATCCACTTTTTTATAATCTCAACAAATGTATAGGTAAAGTTGGTCTCAGCCGGGTTTTTGTGTGATTACCTGATAGCATCCGGATATTTGAATCACGGCGAATATGTTAGCCATAAGAATCGTCCGTTGAGGTGTAGCTAGTGAAGCGAGAATGTAAGGTTCGACTTGGGTACCGAATGCCCAGAACCCGAGAAACGCCTGTTGCCAGTAAGCGACTACGATGATCAAATACGCAGCGGACACGCCTTTGTACATGTTTCTTCTGGTTGGCTTTCTCAACGTGCTCTAGCACACGAGAAAATATGCGTCAAAAAAAGTTATCGTCGCACAAGCCGGCATATATATATATATATATATAGACACCTGTATTTCTGGAAGCATTGCGTCTCCGAAGGAGAAGGCTATTGTGCCAAGAGCATTGAAGGCTCGAAATACTTTATCATTCGAGTAACTATAACTAATAGAGCTCCGGTCGGCCTTTTTCGCTGAAATTGTTTAATTTAATTTACTTGTGTTTGCAGGTCAAGAAACAATAGTTAATGCTACTAAACGTAAATAATTAAATGAATAGCTACCATTGTGTATGGTGACCCCGATCACGGTCCCGGAGAATCCAATGGTGCTCAAAGTGCAGATAGCATTTACCCATCTGAGTGAGTGAATATCTGGGAACTGAGATAGAAAGAGCTCGAAAACTCCGAAGAAGATGATGAAATGTTGCAACGTTAAGCTACCACTTGGGTGGTAGTATTTGTACACACCCTGAAAAAAAATTCAATAATGTTGTCAGTTCCACACACACACACACATGCACATACATATCTAGCCAGTACATATATAAATATGTGTGTGTTTGTTATGACAATAGAATTGACCTTAATGCTACTTCCAGCTGCAATTTGAATGGCAATATTGTTACCAATAGAAGCCACTTGCTGAAAGATTGCAATAGACCAGTAACCCCATGATCCTGCACAACCAAAAGATAAAGGCCACGATGCTCTATATGCTTTCTTTCTCTTTTTGATAATTTATAAATAATTATTTTAGGAAGACGAGAGAAAGAGACCATATATGCTCTCAGCAAGATGGCGATAAGTAGTATGCTTATCTCCATCCCATCTCCAAAGCGAAGCTATTAATAGGCTTGAATACCACGTTGCTATGGTGGCTCCTACTAAACTTGATACTCCTGCAAATTTTTGTTACTATTTATCATTTTTAATATATCAAAGCGTGCGATGGCTTCAAGAGGATCATTCACCGAGTGGCCATCCAAGGGATGCGACGGCGAAGGGCAGGGGAGCATAGGCGGCGGGAGTTGCTATGGTGGTGGCCACGTGGAAAGCAGCGTGTCTCCAAGATCCTAGGGCTTCATCGTCATCGTCTGTGCTCGTTAACGTTGGTGAGATGGTGTTTTCAATCGTAGAGTTTTCAGACACCATTACTTTCTTTTTCTTTTCCTTTTTTTCTGGATTTTTGATGTTACTACGAAAATATCAGAAGACATATACACATACTAGTAGGGACTGTGAGATGGTGAAGGGACCACTAAAATGTCTAACATAGCGCTGGTGCGAGTATTGAATTGTTAGGAGCTCATCTTGACTTTTTGGTTATTTCGACGCGAAACGCAACGTTTTTGTCTTTCGTCTTTCTTTTTTCTTTTCCTTTTTTCTGTTCTTTTTTGTTTTCTTTCAATTGATAGCTGTTTTTTTTTTTTTTCCCGGAGGAAAAAGGGGCAAAGCCCAGAAATTGATACCTGTTTTAGTCACTGATATCTACGCTATTGTGATTCAATTTTATAAGCATTCGCAATAAAGCTATCCTCTAGTATTTCATTTAGTTACGGTCATCTGAAAAGGCAAAAGCATTGCATCTTGTTGGTATGGCAAAATCGTTGAACCAGATCAATCGTAGACCATGGAAATGAATCAAGTCGTCGCATGTGAGTTTTTCGATTGAGTTTCAAATATTTTACTCGACTTAAGGTCCGTTAAATGCGGGCTGTTTTCTTCACATAGTTCGTGCTTATAGTATTGCTACTACGAATAGAACTGTGATGCCGTTGCAAACGAGAGAAAATTGCTTGTAATATATGCAGGTAATAGCAAAAGCGAATGAAGTGATCCCTATACGATATGGATGCAATCTAACTAAGTTTAAAACCAGACTCAGATATGTTGACTAAAATGTTGAACCAACACACGGGCCAACATCTGGGATCAGAACCTTTTAGCATAGCGGAAAAATAAAACTTAGTAGTAAAAGGCGACGCACACGAGTTTCAAAATTGTGCAGCAAGTTCGAGCCTCATGGCAAAAACTCCACTATTAAAAATGGATTACAAAAAGATCAAACATCGAAAAGAAATGAATCTTGCGATCCTACCAAACTACAAAGTCTTACGACTTTTGCAAAGACAAAATACTAGGCTAAAAGCAATCACGTGCTCGCTCAAATTCTCTCAACTACTCGATAATTTTTGTGGCATCAAAGCTCGCTGAATTTTCTCATGTAAAGCCCTAATCTTGTAGCTCGACTTCTCCTCTTATTTATAGGACTTGGCTATCTCTTGAAATGGTAAAAGATCTCATGATAATCTCCTAAAATATCTTCTCGAAGATCCCCTAAATATAGTATATATTAATTCGAAACTTCTATCCTTATTTACTCTTGATCTCCGTATCTTCCATATTTGGTAATTGCAATCTTCTATTTTTGGCATGTAGGTGCACCACTATTTTGGGAAAGAATGACAAAATCTTCTTTCAAATCTTGGACATTAACAACGAATGATAGTCGCAAAACTGAAGAACACCTCTTTCAAATCCAACAAAGGTAAAACCTAATGTTTTTCGTTGTGGTAAATACTTTGTATGGCATACATATGCCACGTCTAAATATGCTAATGAACCTTGTTGTAAGGTCCGACACCTGATGAAACCCCCAAATTTACAATTCGATTATTCATCAATTAGTTGCCAGCCGTTTGATCGAACGGATCGAGTAATAAAATAAAACGAACACTAACGAAATATCCTACGCTCAACAGGCAAGTGTACCTATCGAAATAGCATAGACGTAGCAAGTATTCGAGTATCGAATCCCAAAAGAACTATGTACCTTAGAAAAACGTTTGCTTAAATATCCTCGTACGAACGCTTGATTGTTGAAACGGTAAATAACGATACTTAGAAAATACAACTTAATAAAGTAGCACGGAGAAGAAAACTCTTATGTAAACAGACGTATTTGAGACTTCGAATCCCCCTAGCTCGACCAACACACATATCAAGTATACGTAAGCAACATTATCATTAGACCGTGAAGATTCCTACAACATGCGTACGAATTTATACGACTGACGAAACTGCGCCTTATCATACAAGACTCGCAACCAACTAATCAACTAATTAAATAGCCGGGCAAGCTTCCCTAACTACTTAACCGAAGATTGCATTAAAAACACGGTGAATCCCACTATTAGATTTGACTCTAATCCGGCGGGGTAGTTCAACCTATCTCTAGCGATGAGTTTATTCCGCTCGTTTACGAGTGGTTTAATCGTTCGCCCCTCTCTCGAGCGTAGCGTACGATTTCCCGGACTACGTTAACTTAAACACATAGACATGATCAAGCTAACTAGATGATTCTAATCACATAGACATAATCAAAATGATATGCTTCATAAACGAGTCGTAACAATAGTAATACATCAAATACACGTAAACATACTATCGATCGCGCTAGGGTTCATCTAATCTCAAATACAATAGATTTAGCTACTCATTATCAGCACAACGAAGCACATAACTAACATTGAATACATCATAAATACTTCCCTGAATTCAACTTCGAAGTTAATCTCGTTCTTCGTTGAGGACTTTTATCGAGCACTTGGTGAGCAACTAAGTATGTGTTCTTGGGTTTGGAATGGTAACGTGTATATGAGAGCTAATAGTGTCCATTCACGTACCTTCTTCTCCTCCTTATATAGAGGTTCTCATCATATCTGTTATCATCTTTCTTGAGCCCCTCAAAGATAGCAAATATCATCTTCATAGACTTGTGAAGCCACAATTCTCTCTTGAGCAGCCCTTGCATTAAATGGTCTTGAAATAAACTTGTCCTATGCAGAATTTCGTTCAAAGCATGGTTTATTTTCATCCAAGTTGGTCATACTTTCGATCTCAAGAAGATAAGGTAAGTAAGGGTCGTTTTCTTTTTTTATTTGCTTGACTTTTAACATGTCCACGGGATGTTCACGGCCTCTTCTATGCATCTTCACGGCCGTGACAACATAAAGCCTGAAGAAAATGATGTTTCTGCCCGTGTTCACGGCTTATGTAGTCACCATTCACGGCCGTGACGAATTCGGGCTTAAAAATCGACTTTCTGCCCGCATTCACGGCCTCTAGCACCCCCTTTCACGGCCATGAAGCACCCTTCACGGCTTGGTTGATCAATGTTCACGGTCGTGACACAATCGGGCAAGAAAATGGCTCTCTGGTGCTCTTCACGGCCTCGTGCAAGGTCTTCACGGCCGTGACTAGTTTCCTGCAAAACAGCATCACGTTCAAAAATTCATATCTCCCAATCTAGAACTCGGATTGAAAATCCGTTCGGTCAGATTCAAGATTAACAAGTCCTTTATCTATGGTTAAAATTTCAGGTCCATCGGACATCGTTTACCCCGTGATCATGGAGAAATATGAAACTGTCGCAAAACTACCGTAAAACGTTTGATTTTGTTGTGAAACCATGTTATAGTGCAGAAATAATCAAAACGACTTCAATTATCATACAAACGACTTAAATCTAACAAATATAAACGTAAGAAAATACGTTTATCAAATATCCCCACACTTAAGCGTTTGCTTGTCCTCAAGCAAATAAATGCAAATGGCATATCAAAGTATAAAATCATGCAACGTATCAATTAAGAATGAAATCGCGTAGGAGATAATGCAAGTAAAGTAGGAAGGCATATTCGAAATCAACAACTAACCACACGACTTCCTTAGAAATACCTATCAAGATCCGCACCTCACAAAGATTCACTCAAATCACTAAGTGTATATGTTAAGATGTCGGTGATATCTCTCGGGTCATGCACTAATCTAATCCCCTACCATAAGCTTGCATATGATTCGTAAATCTACCACTTTCAATGGTCAAGCGTGAATCGGAAGGTCTTTACCGGGTTATAATATGGCTAAGATATGTAAGATATGCAATGAATAAGCGTAAAAAGGATATGAGTTGTAGATGTGTCGGAATCATGCCATCATCTCGAATGCGCCAAGATCGCCCCTTTCTCAACTTTTTTTTTCCGTTGCCTTCTTCTTTTTCTTTCTTTCCTGTTTTTTTTTTTTCTCGACATAGCCCTTCTTCTTTCAACCTCTCAATCCAGAAAATAGGTAAAACGCTTTTGAGAGTGAAAGATTATCGGAGGAAGGGTTCTTAGCCGAATATATATTTTTTTTCTCTCACTTTTTTTCTCTCTTTTTTTTCTTTTTTTTTTCTCGGAGATTTAGTACGGGGTGCGCTTCTTAAGTCCGGTACTCAACCTCTACTTCTACTATCGCTCCAATAGGTTTATGTCTGAAGGCTTAATCAAGGTCGGCAATTTATAATCCGGTTTCACAAATAAAAGGCTCAGGCTCAAAGTGGCTAACTACGGGGCCAATCGTGGTTGGATACTTTGGCTATGGACTTAATTCCTAATGCCTTCCTCATTTTCACGCAATCACACTTTAAGCAGTTTCAAAACGTAATACACAAGCAAGTTCTGAAGAGAAATAAATTAAGCATGATTCACACAACCAAAGAAATGAGCGGAAAGCTCGTAGGCTCAAAAATCTCACAAAAATAAGGTTATGTGTACTAATCCATCAGGTATCGCCTAGTTCATCTATGTAAGAAAGAAGTCGACTCGCATATGTATCCTAATTACTCACAAGATTTCTAACATGAAATCATCCTTTGATTGAAGGAAACATGATTTTCGAAAAAGTTTATGCCAATTTTCGAAAAAATTTGTACAAAAAAAATCAAGTCATGCACATATAAGATGTTTGAATCAATTTCACATAAATTCCCTCCCCACACTTAAGATTCACATAATTGTGTTCTAGCTCGACGGGTAAATGACAAGATTTCCCGTAAACAAGTCTATATGGCGTGGATCCGATAGGCGTTTTGTAGGCTGTTCGGTACGCCCATAAAGCATCGTTCAGTTTGTTTGGCCAATCTCGCCTATGGTGCTCCACGGTCTTTTCGAGTATGCGCTTTAGCTCCCTGTTTACGACTTCTGCTTGGCCGCTCGCTTGAGGATGGTACGCCGTGGTAACACTATGTTTTACGCCGTATTTTTCGAGCGTCCTTGCAAAATGAGTGTTACAGAAATGCGTACCTTTATCGCTAATTATGCAACGAGGTGAGCCAAATCGAGAAAATAATGTTTTCAAAAATTTAACGACTACCCTAGCATCATTAGTAGGTAGTGCTTGTGCTTCTACCCATTTTGAAACATAATCAACCGCAACTAGGATATATCGATTCTTGAAAGAGGTAGGAAACGGACCCATAAAATCAATGCCCCACACATCAAATATTTCGCACACAAGAATAAAATTCTGAGGCATTTCATTTCGCTTAGAAATATTACCTGTCCGTTGGCACCTATCACATTCCTCTACGTATTTTTGAGCGTCTTTGAAAATCGTAGGCCAATAAAAACCACATTCAAGTACCTTTGGTGCAGTTCGATTACCTCCGTAATGTCCTCCACATGCCCCGAATGACAATGGCTCAAGATTTTAACCGTCTCGGGAAAGGACACGCATCGTCGGATTATCTTATATGCGCAAACCCTAAACAAATACGGATCATCCCAAAAATAATACTTCAAGTCCGAGAAGAATTTCTTCCTCTGGTGACTTGTGTATCCCTTTGGCATGATTCTAGCGACAAGATAATTAGCAAAATCGGCATACCATGGGGTTTCATCGAATACCTCACGTATAGCATATAGATGCTCGTCGGGAAAGTGGTCTCGGATTATTTCCTCGTTGGTAGCCTCGTGGGTTGCGTCTTCAAGTCTTGACAAGTGATCAGCTGCACAATTCTCGGTACCTTTCTGGTCACGGAATTCTACGTCGAATTCTTGGAGTAACAGAATCCATCCGATAAGCCTCGGTTTTGCATCCGGTTTTGCAAAGAGGTGTTTGAGGGCCGAATGATCCGTGTATATGATGACTTTTGAGAGAACGAGATATGGACGGAACTTATCGACGGCGAACACGACTGCGAGCAACTCCTTCTCTGTGGTAGTGTAATTAGCTTGGGCCTGGTTTAGAGTTTTGCTCGCATAGTGTATCGGCTGAAAATGCTTTTCCCGTCGCTGCCCCAAAACTGCACCTACTGCAAAATCACTCGCATCGCACATTAGTTCAAATGGTAGGTGATAAACGCATTTCAATGCGTTTATCGTAATATTTATTCAGGGTATAATAGAGCTTTAGCAATTAAATTACGCATTTATTCGATATATTTACACTTGTTTGATTGTTGAAGGGGCTTAGGACGAGTTTCGGGCGAAAACGAGCGAAAACGAGGCAAAACGGAGCAAAATGGGCAACACTGCCCTCGGTCACGGCCAGACGCAATATGCGTCACGGCCGTGACGAGGGACAGTACGCGATAGAGAAGACCGCTGGTGATGGTCACGGCCGTGACGCTTAACGCGTCTGGCCGTGACGCGAGGCAGAGAGGTCCGCTGATCATGGTCACGGCCGTGACCTCCAATGCACTTGGCCGTGACCTGGGGCAGAAAGTGACGAGACGCGGACGATGATGGTCACGGCCGTGACGGCCCATGTCCCAGGCCGTGACCGACTCGGGAATCAGTATAAAAAGCCCAAATTCGACCCAGAATCGACACAACTCACCAGAGATCAATTCCCAATCATCCAGAGACGAAATTAGGGCGAAAAGAACAGGAAATCCCGTCCCAGAGCGCAAGAGACGGATCAACGAAGAATCCACGGCGAATTAACGAAGAACGAAGATCTTTCCCCGAAATCACACCAGATTCATCAGTAGGAAAGATCATGAGTTCTTCGGCTTTATCTCTCAATTCCTTCGTAGTTTTTCCCTTTATTATGAGTAGCTAAATCCCGTTGTGTTCGGGATTAGATGAACGCTAGAATAATTCGCAGTTAAGACGTATATTATCGTGACTTTGTGCTATTGACTATTTATCGTTCTATGAATATGTTTCGTTGCTTTAATATGTCTATGTGTTAAAGTGATTGCTTGGAAAAACGTTTAGGGCGACAGCTAAATAACGTTTAGGCCGTTCATAGAAGATAGGATTCGAGTATAGGGCGAAAGCAAATACTCGATCCTCGCGTTAGTAATTCGTGAATTTTAGATTCCCGCGAGCGTTTAGGGCGACAGCAAACTCGCAAGCGGGCAGGAAATTACTGCGATTTAGTCTTAAGCACTTAGGAGCGATTTTATTGTCTTAGCTGTAAATACCTAGCGGGATTCGAATCCCGAGCACGTCTTTATCATCTGAAAACTCTCGTATCAGTTAGTCGCGTCCTTTGAATTTCTGATTGAATTAGGAGTGGTCTGTTAGGTTGATTCGTCAAACAATTTGCGTATTTTCTTTAGGTTAAATATCGAGTCGATTAGGTCATTACTAGTACTTGATTTATTCCTTGTGTTCGATACTCGTTTACTCACTTTACTGCACTACAAACGATGGGTTCACTGCCTATCGCACGTTGGTGATAGTAATTAGGTTTACGTTTTATTTTATCACTTGTCGCACTTTCATCACTCACTACGTGTCGATCAAGTTTTTGGCGCCGTTGCCGGGGAATAAATTGATATTAGGAACACCGTAGTTCGGTACTTTAGCCACTGTGATTTCGACGTTTTCTCTGCTTTTACTGTTGCGTTAATTGTGTTATTTGCATTAGTTGTCTTCCTGCGTCGTTATTGATTTCGTATTTTTATTCATCGTATTTGTTTACTTTTCGCTAATCTTTATTTCTCACTCATTGAAGGTGCGATTCAGCGGTGAATGACCCGAAGCCATCCATCGGGCCCCATCGTTGAAGCCGACCCGGATTTCGAACGAAAGTTGCGAAGAAAACTGAAGTACGATACTGAAGGGGCATCCACTAGCTCTCAGGACCACTTAGTTAGCTATTCAGAGGATAGTTCGCAGGAATCCATTCAGAATTCACGTGTAGAGGCAGCCGTAGATAGTCCCTACACAGAGGTGGACATGGCAGACCACCGAGTGCCCGTCCATAACATTCCCGAGGAGGAACCATCACTTCAGGACCTCCTCAAGAATGCCGCGCTAGGCGGTACGGAGTCGGCGATAGTCATTCCGCCGATCGAGAACAACAACTTTGAACTGAAGCACTCTTGGCTTCAGATGATTTTCCAGACGGCCCAGTTCGAGGGCAACCCCGATGACGATCCTTACTCCCATCTGAAGGCGTTTTTGACGGTCACCGACACCATCAAAATCAATGGTGTTCCGGGCGACGCGATTAAGCTCATGTTGTTCCCATTCTCTTTGAAGTTCAGAGCCAAGGATTGGCTTGAGATGCTGCCACCCCGCTCGATTACCACCTGGGAGGAGCTGCGAGCCGCGTTTATCGGCCATTACTTCCCACTTTCGAAGGTGCTACGACTGAAGACAGAAATCTCTTTATTCCATCAGAAGGAGTCTGAAAATCTCTACGAGGTGTGGGAGCGCTACAAGGCGTTATTGAAGAGATGCCCACAGCACGGGATGTCGAAGGCGGCCCAGATCAACCGATTCCACGAGGGGCTCAACGATCAGACGGTCCATATGTTAGACGGAGCCGCAGGAGGAGGGCTCGTGAAGCTCAACGCCACCGACGCGTGGAATTTGATTGAGGATTACTCGAGGAACAGTTTCATGAGGGGAAATACCAGGATGAAGACGACAGGCATATTTGGAGTGAGCGAGGAGACGGCCACTAACGCTAAGATCGAGGCGCTCCAGCAACAACTCGCCTCGACGAACTCTCAGCTGCAGACGGTAATTGGTGCATTGCTTCCCAAGTCCGGGCAGACTCAGCCCGTGAACGCCGTGGCCACTACCACACCGACACAGCACACCCCTTATGTGCCCTTGTGCGGAATTTGCGGAGCAGCCCACGAGACCTCAGAATGCCAGCTTGGCCAGCCGCATGAGCATGTTGATTACATGGGCAATTATCAAGGTGGGCAGCGAAGTTTCCAGCCTCGGGCACATCCTAACTTGGCGTACGGGAATCAGAACCATCAGAGCCAAGGACCACCAGGATTTCAGCCCCGACCTTCCGGATTCCAAAACGGGCCACCACGACAATACCAGAACGCGCCCGCGGGAGGATCCGACGACATGAGGGAGATGAAGGACATGATGAAGACGCTTCTCACGAACTTCAGCAGCACCACCGCAGCCCACGAGAGCCGAATGACAAAGATGGAGGAGTACATGGAGGCGAATGACTTGCGTGCTCAGAACACGGACGCCTCGCTCAAGAAACTGGAGCAACAGATGGGCCAGATGGCGAAACGGTTGGCGGGGCGCACTCAGGGATCGCTCCCGAGCTACACCGAGCCGAATCCCAAGGAATACTGCAAGGCGGTGACGCTGAGGAACGGGCGAGAACTACAAGAAGTGCCCGCCAAAAAGAAGGACAAGGAGAATACCAACTTCGAGAGCCACGACGAGCCCGAAGTTGAGGAGGTCAGGGGTGACGACGTCAAGAAGGCCGAAGCTGAGAAGGAGAAAGTCGAGCCCGAGAGGGAAAAGGTGACGGAAATCCAGCGACCACCGGTGAAACCTTACCAGCCGAAGATCCCGTACCCGGCTCGACTGAAAAAGGACAAGAACGAAGCACAGTTTGGTAAATTTATGGGCATGTGTAAGGAATTGCATATTAACTTACCTTTTGTTGAAGCCATTACGCAGATGCCTAGCTTCGCCAAGTTCTTGAAGGATTTGTTGACGAACAGAAGGAAGCTCGAACACGTCTCCACCGTCTGCCTGCGAGGTGAATGTTCGGCGATCCTCCAGAGCAAGATTCCTAAGAAGCTCAAGGATCCAGGGAGTTTTACTATTCCCTGTCTTATAGGAGATTTAGTAATCGAACGTGCGTTAGCTGACTTAGGCGCTAGTATTAATCTTATGCCGTATTCTATGTTTAAGCGTTTAGGACTAGGCGAGCCACGACCCACTAGGATGAGCCTCCAATTAGCAGATAGGTCGTTAAAGTACCCTCGAGGTGTTATCGAGGATGTCTTAGTTAAAGTGGATAAGTTTGTGATTCCCGCAGATTTCGTCATCTTAGATATGGAGGAAGATGAAAATGTCCCCTTGATTTTAGGTAGACCATTCTTAGCCACGGGGGAGACCATGATAGACGTTAGGAACGGGACGTTAACCTTGACGGTAGATGGGGAAAAGGTTACCTTTAATATGGCCGACTCAATGAAAAAGAGTAGCGAGCAGGATGATAAATGTTATTTCTTAGACGTATTTGAGCACGATTTCCTCTTTTCCGTGCAAGGTCTGTCACAGGTCGGCGATCACGACATACACACGCTTATGGCAATCGACGAGTGTGGGGAGGAAGTCGACGAGCCTATTGTAGCCATCGATGAAAGCAGCGAAGAGGACAAGGAGAAGAGCTCAGTTGAGGAACCGCCGATCCTAGAATTGAAGCCGCTGCCCGACCACCTCGAGTACGCGTTTCTGAACAATAATGGAGGGCTGCCGGTCATAATCTCCTCAAACCTCGATGATGGGCAGAAGGGTCAGCTTTTAGACGTGTTGAAGACGCACAAGAAGGCCCTGGCATGGAAGATATCCGACATAAGGGGTATTAATCCCAGCTACTGCACACACAAGATCCTCATGGAGGATGACTTCAAACCGGTCGCTCAACGTCAAAGGCGCCTCAATCCCAACATGAAGGACGTTGTCAAGAAGGAAGTAATCAAGCTGCTAGACGCGGGGATGATCTATCCCATCTCAGACAGCGCATGGGTCAGCCCGTTCCAAGTAGTCCCAAAGAAGGGAGGCATGACGGTCGTCACCAACGACAAGAACGAACTGATCCCGACGAGAACCGTGACCGGATGGCGCGTCTGTATAGACTACAGGAAGTTGAATGATGCGACGAGAAAAGATCATTTTCCCCTTCCTTTTATTGATCAGATGTTAGAAAAATTAGCCGGTCACTCATTCTATTGCTTCCTTGATGGTTTGTCAGGTTATCTACAGATTCCTATAGCACCCGAGGACCAGGAGAAGACGACGTTTACGTGCCCGTTCGGAACGTTTGCGTACCGACGGATGCCATTCGGATTATGCAATGCCCCAGCCACCTTCCAGCGATGCATGATGGCCATATTCGACGAATTGGTAGGTGAGGTAATGGAGGTATTTATGGACGATTTCTCTGTTTTCGGTTCCTCGTTTGATGCATGTTTATCGAATCTGAAGCTCGTGCTCGCACGATGCGAGGAAACGAATTTGGCACTTAATTGGGAAAAGTGCCATTTCATGGTTCGAGAGGGTATAGTTCTCGGTCATAAGATTTCTTCTAAAGGAATCGAAGTGGACCGAGCTAAGTTAGAGACGATAGAAAAATTGCCTGTTCCCTCGAACGTGAAGTCGATTAGAAGTTTTCTAGGACATGCGGGATTTTATCGTAGATTTATCAAAGACTTTTCTAAAATCGCACGTCCTATGTCTAGATTGTTAGAGAAAGATGCCCCGTTTGATTTCAATGATGAATGCCTGCATGCTTTCAATTTACTTAAGGAGAGACTTATCGCAGCACCTATTATGGTTGCCCCCGACTGGGGGCTACCCTTTGAACTAATGTGCGATGCTAGTGACTATGCAGTTGGGGCCGTGCTAGGGCAGCGTAAGGACAACCACTTCAGGTCAATCTATTACGCGAGTAAGACGTTAGACGCAGCCCAAGCCAATTACACGACCACTGAGAAGGAGCTGTTGGCCGTCGTGTTTGCTTTCGACAAGTTCAGGTCATATTTAATCCTGTCTAAAGTTATTGTTTTTACTGACCACTCTGCTCTCAAGTACTTGTTAGCAAAGCCCGACGCCAAGCCAAGACTAATTCGGTGGATCCTGCTACTGCAAGAGTTCGATATAGAGATCCGCGACAAGAAGGGTGCGGAGAACCTAGCGGCAGATCACCTCTCCCGACTAGAGGAGTCCGAGATATACAATAAGAACGAGAGGGCGATACACGATCGGTTCCCAGACGAGCACCTCTACGCGATACACGTAGTAAGTGACGACACCCCTTGGTTTGCAGATTACGCTAACTACCTGGTTGCGAGGGTCCTACCAAAGGAATACACGAGTCAGCAAAAGAAGAAATTCTTTTCTGATTTGAGGTACTACTTTTGGGAAGACCCGTATCTTTTCAGGCGATGTGCGGACCAGGTAATACGGCGATGCGTGGCTGCCCCGGAATCGACGCAGATCCTTAGACATTGCCACAATGGACCGACCGGAGGGCATTATGCAGCAAATCGTACCGCTCAGAAGGTGTTGGAGAGCGGATTCTACTGGCCCACGATCTTCAAGGACGCGCAAAGGTACGTTGACACTTGTGATCAGTGTCAGCGCGCAGGTAATATTTCTAAACGCGACGAAATGCCCCAGAACTTCATCTTAGTTTGCGAAATTTTCGATGTATGGGGTATTGATTTCATGGGCCCATTTCCTAGCTCGTACAACAATAAGTACATCCTAGTCGCTGTCGATTATGTTTCTAAGTGGGCCGAGGCGCAAGCCTTACCCACGAATGATGCTAGGGTAGTCGTTAGATTTTTGCGAGCATTGTTTTCACGTTTTGGGGCACCTAGATGCATCATAAGTGATAGAGGCACTCACTTTTGTAACACCCAGTTTGCACGCACGTTAGAACGTTACGGTGTTAAGCATAGCCTATCCACCCCGTACCATCCCCAAGCTAGTGGTCAAGTCGAAGTAGTAAATCGCGAGTTAAAACGTATTCTAGAGAAAACCATAGAGGGGAACCGTAGGGAATGGGCAAATAAGTTAAATGATGCACTTTGGGCATATAGAACTGCATATAAGACTCCCATAGGCACTACACCATATAGATTAGTCTATGGAAAAGCATGCCATCTTCCCGTGGAAATAGAGCATAAGGCATATTGGGCCATTAAGTCCTTGGATCTTGATTTGGGGAACGCCGGCGGAAAGCGGCAACTCCAAATCAACGAATTAGACGAGTGGCGTTTATCGGCCTACGATAACGCCCGCATGTATAAGGAACGCTCCAAAGCCTATCATGATAAAAAGATTAGGCAAAGGCGAGAGTTTCAGGAAGGGGACCAAGTCCTTCTTTTTAACTCTCGACTTAGGCTTTTTCCTGGCAAGCTTAGATCACGCTGGTCAGGACCGTTCACTGTTACCCGTGTTTTCCCTTATGGTACTGTTGAGATTTCAGGAATGGAGCAGGGTACTTTTAAGGTGAACGGCCATAGGTTGAAGCATTATCTCGCAGGCGAGGAAGACGGGACCGAGAAGGAAGTACTGTACTTGGACTTCAAAAATTGAGCGATCAACGGAACGTCCGGCTAAAGACGGTAAAGTAAGCGCTCCTTGGGAGGCAACCCAGGTATTTTTATTTATGTCTTAAGTTAGTTAAAAAAAAAAAAAAAAAAAAAAAGGGCAGTCACGGCCAACTGCTTAAGCAGTCACGGCCGTGACGTGCATATCTACGCACACTGCCTGGTGTCACGGCCAGAGGCTTAAGCCATCACGGCCGTGACCTCGCCCAGACACGATTAGGCATTCACTGCCTGGCGTCACGGCCAACGGCTTAATCCGTCACGGCCGTGACCCTTATATATATAAAAAAAAAAAAAAAATAAAAAAAAAAAAAAAAAAATAAATAAAAAAATATATATATATATATATAAGGGGCGGTCACGGCCAACTGCTTAAGCAGTCACGGCCGTGACGCGCATATCTACGCACCGAGACTTCTGCATAATGTCACGGCCAACTGCTTAAGCAGTCACGGCCGTGACCACGATCAGAGGCACTCACTGCCCCTTGTCACGGCCTACTGCTTAAGCAGTCACGGCCGTGACACCTTCGAAAAAAAAAAAAAAAAATAATAATAATAATAATAATAAACAAATAAAAAAAAAAAAAAGTTGGTCGATTGGGTCACGGCCTGTGACGAGCACGTCACGGCCGTGAGATAGGGCAGAGGAGCCTACTGCCTGCTGTCACGGCCAAGACCCTTAAGGGTCACGGCCGTGACGAATGCGGATTTAAGGTGAAAAACGCCCTTTTTCCCTTATTTTTTTTCCCTCTTCTCCTCTTTCTTCTTCCCTTCTCTCCCCTCACGCGATTTTCACCCTAAAACACCAAAAATCCCCCGCCATCACCACCCAAACTCGCCTCATCCCTCCCCCAAGCCGACGATCCACCACCTAAACCTCACAATTCGTTCCCCCCTATCATCAAAAATTCGAAGGTATGATTTTCTTACTCTTTGCACTATTTCGTCCAAGTTGTGGGGAATATCGTCAAAATTGTTGGTCTTTTGGGTAGGATCGTTCATTACATGATATATGTACTATTGGGTATGCTTAATTCGTTGAAATTAGGTGCGATTTTTCGAATTTTGTGACGAACCCTAATTTTCAAATTGGGGCTTTTTTCGAATTGGGGTTTAATTGTTGCTTCTATTGCCCTTTATTGATAGATATATGCTATGAAATGCTTTGGGTATGCTTGATTACATGAATTCGTGGTTCAGTTTTGGGGATTTTTACGACGAACCCTAATTTCAAAATTGGGGATTTCTGAAATTATTTGGTACATTCCGTTGCGTTGATGATATTAACTAACCTCGATTCATAATATGATATATTTGGGTGCATTAGCATATTCAATTTTGGATTTGGATGAAGTGATTTTGGTTGCACGCCACGTGTTCGATAAAATGCCAATTTGAGCCTTTCATGTGTTTGCATACGCGAATTACTACGTCGTCGCTATTTTGGTCGAGTCGAGCTGTTATCATACAATTATTTTTTTTAGCTCACATCGTTTATTTCAGGTACTATGGGTAAAAGCCGTGCCTCGACCTCACGTGACCCCGCCTCGGCCTCGTCATCTCGCTCGAGTCGCCGAGGGCCCCCGACGACAATGCTGGAAGCCATGGGCCAGTTCACTGACGAGGCCCAGGCGGCACGCTACAACAAGCTGAAGAGCATGGAGTTCATCGCCATGGACCAGATCGATCACGAGACACTGGCGAAGTACCACATCGACCAGCAGGTCGCCCATTACCTATCAACCAGTGGTTGGAACACTTTCCTGGCGATCGACGAACCGGCGTACAAGGAACTCACCCTGGAGTTCCTCGCCACGTTCTCCTACGACGAATCCGGCAACCAGGTAATCCGGTTCCGGGCGTTCAACGAGGAGCAGGTCATAAGAGCCGAACGTCTGTGCAATGCACTTGGAGTCCCCGAGCCCCCACACCAGCACTTCGCGACATTCTTCCAGACACCAGAAGGACAACGGGGGTGCTGGGAGGAAATCGCTCGACCTGGCGAGCCGGAATACAGCGCGAAGACGTCGAAGGCATCCGCGATGAAGAGCCCCGGCCTGCGATATATCCATCGCCTCCTGACGACCTCGCTTACCCCAAGGGGTGACTCACACGGAGCAGTCACCCTCCGCGATCTGTACATCCTGACCCATCTGCACCGCGGCGAACGGATTAATTTAGGAATGGCGGTGGCCCACGCTTTCAGTGCTCAGGCGGAAGCACGACGCCACGGCAAGATCGCCGTCGGCCCACTCATCACCAAGGTAATCAAGGGCTTACGCTTCTGGCCAGCGAATGCGCCCGAAATGGAGATAGTCGGAGGGCGTCACCCACTGAACGAGGAGGCGCTGGTGAGGATGAAGATGCTGGTGAAGGCACCTACCTGGACTCGCACCAACAAGGTGTACACCTGGCACGAGATGTATCGCGGCCAGACCGACCAAGGAGCCGTCCCTGATGACCAGCTCTACCTCGAGGGCCCCCACCCAATGGAGACAGACACGACAGCTACAGGGCCCTCTTACTCCTCCGGGTACCACCACGGCGAGTCATCCGGCGTCGCTCCCTACGCGTCGGCAGCGGATCTCGAAGCGCTGCGACAGGACGTGCAAGAGACTCGGCGCCGACAGGAGGAGTACGAGCGAAGGAACGAGGAAGCCCACCGCCAGTACAGGGAGGAGCTGGACCGCTACAACGAGGCACTGCGAGCCATGGACCAGGCGATCGAGCTGTCCAGGCGCTCGATAGACCTCCTTCGCCCGAGGCAACGCTCACCGCCGCCGCCACCGCCGCCTTAGGGATTTTTTCTTTTACTCCTTATTGACATTTCGTGTTTGAGTAGTCGCGTGTGTTATGAATTTATTTCCACCTCTACGCTTATAACTATGTTTATAGTTAATCTATGACTACTCTATTTTATGCCTATTTATCTCTCTAGCTAGCGCATGGAAACGCATAACGGCTTACAACGCCTAACGGATAACAACACGACCGCCCCGCGCTAAACCGACTACCTCACGAGCACGTCCCTTATTCGTCAGGGGAGTCACGCTTCTTTTTAACTTTTTTTCCCCTTCCTTTTATTTTTACGTTGAGGACAACGTCTGACTTAAGTGTGGGGAGGGGAATTTTAAATTTTTATGACGTGTCGTTGAGTCCGTTGGAAAGGCATGAATTACTGAATCAGGCATGATTGTTTGCGCTTATCTCGAGTTGGTCTGCATTCTATGAAATTATGTGAGCAATTAGGACATGCATGACTGATTGAATCTTATCTGCCTGAATAGATATAGCACTGTTTTCAGAGATCCGTATACATGACCCTATTTCGTGTGAGAGTTTGAGCCTGACGAGCTTACGCTCATTTTTCTTGGTTGTGTGACGTGCCTAGTCTATATCTCTCTAGAACTTGCCTGTCTGATGCGTGTTGAAACTATTTTGGTGTGCGAGCGTGAAAACGATGAGGGCATTAGGATTCAAGTCCAGGGCCAAAATTTTCTTAATCATGACGAACCCCATTAGTTAGCCCCGTTGAGCTTGAGCCTATTCGTTGCCTACCTCATATGTTATAGAAGCCACTGACCCGAAGAAGCCCCGTAAATTTTATGAGCCTGAGTTGATTAGAATAGAGCAGAAGTCGAACGTGAGAGTTACTGTTTCAATGTATGATTTGATGTTCTTCTCTGCTATTCATGAAATGACTCGTCCCTTACTTGACCGTTTTCTGAAATGACCCGATCTCTTGCATAAGCCTGCCTATAACCCTTTAGCAAGATATAGGTTTCGGTAATAAGTATCCCTAGGTACACGGCATTCGCTGTGACGATGTATTCTTTGCGACAAAAGCCGAACCTTGATGTTTTAGGGAATAAGGGCAGTGCATAAAAGTAGAACGTGACTAAGGTGAAAGGGCAGAAAATGAAAGGGGACTGAGTTGAGAGGGTCGAGCAAAAAAGTCTAGGATTTCGGAGCGAGAACATCGAGTCTTATGTTGGGCTGGGACTGTCTGTTTGATCATGCTGTGTTCTTTGCAAATTTTCGATCACGTGTCCTAGCTCTAAGATTAAGCGTTCATTACTTATACTTGCCATTTCATGATTATTCGACCATTTCCCCAAAAAGACCCTCAGATTTATACTTGTCCGCTGAATAGTAGAAATGCGATTAACTTGCAAGTTTATGGTAGGGGTTGGTCTAGTGCACGAATTGAGCGACTCACCATATACTAGCCTATACACTTGAGTGAATTGAGTGAATCCTTGTGAGGTATGAGTCTCGATTAGCAGTGCGAAGGAATTTCAGGTCGACGAGTGCAAGTCATTTGTGTAATGTCCGTGATTGTTTGCTTGATTCCTTTTGTGCTTTCTAGCTTCGATGATAAATTGCGAACAATCGTGCCGTTATCCTAGTTTGATGCCATACCTGATTTTTAATTTACTTGAGGACAAGCAAATGCTTAAGTGTGGGGAGATTTGATAAACGCATTTCAATGCGTTTATCGTAATATTTATTCAGGGTATAATAGAGCTTTAGCAATTAAATTACGCATTTATTCGATATATTTACACTTGTTTGATTGTTGAAGGGGCTTAGGACGAGTTTCGGGCGAAAACGAGCGAAAACGAGGCAAAACGGAGCAAAATGGGCAACACTGCCCTCGGTCACGGCCAGACGCAATATGCGTCACGGCCGTGACGAGGGACAGTACGCGATAGAGAAGACCGCTGGTGATGGTCACGGCCGTGACGCTTAACGCGTCTGGCCGTGACGCGAGGCAGAGAGGTCCGCTGATCATGGTCACGGCCGTGACCTCCAATGCACTTGGCCGTGACCTGGGGCAGAAAGTGACGAGACGCGGACGATGATGGTCACGGCCGTGACGGCCCATGTCCCAGGCCGTGACCGACTCGGGAATCAGTATAAAAAGCCCAAATTCGACCCAGAATCGACACAACTCACCAGAGATCAATTCCCAATCATCCAGAGACGAAATTAGGGCGAAAAGAACAGGAAATCCCGTCCCAGAGCGCAAGAGACGGATCAACGAAGAATCCACGGCGAATTAACGAAGAACGAAGATCTTTCCCCGAAATCACACCAGATTCATCAGTAGGAAAGATCATGAGTTCTTCGGCTTTATCTCTCAATTCCTTCGTAGTTTTTCCCTTTATTATGAGTAGCTAAATCCCGTTGTGTTCGGGATTAGATGAACGCTAGAATAATTCGCAGTTAAGACGTATATTATCGTGACTTTGTGCTATTGACTATTTATCGTTCTATGAATATGTTTCGTTGCTTTAATATGTCTATGTGTTAAAGTGATTGCTTGGAAAAACGTTTAGGGCGACAGCTAAATAACGTTTAGGCCGTTCATAGAAGATAGGATTCGAGTATAGGGCGAAAGCAAATACTCGATCCTCGCGTTAGTAATTCGTGAATTTTAGATTCCCGCGAGCGTTTAGGGCGACAGCAAACTCGCAAGCGGGCAGGAAATTACTGCGATTTAGTCTTAAGCACTTAGGAGCGATTTTATTGTCTTAGCTGTAAATACCTAGCGGGATTCGAATCCCGAGCACGTCTTTATCATCTGAAAACTCTCGTATCAGTTAGTCGCGTCCTTTGAATTTCTGATTGAATTAGGAGTGGTCTGTTAGGTTGATTCGTCAAACAATTTGCGTATTTTCTTTAGGTTAAATATCGAGTCGATTAGGTCATTACTAGTACTTGATTTATTCCTTGTGTTCGATACTCGTTTACTCACTTTACTGCACTACAAACGATGGGTTCACTGCCTATCGCACGTTGGTGATAGTAATTAGGTTTACGTTTTATTTTATCACTTGTCGCACTTTCATCACTCACTACGTGTCGATCAGTAGGCTCCAATCGGGAGCTACCATAACAGGGGCATTAATTAGCTTATCCTTAAGTATAGTAAAAGCATTCATGCACTCGGGTGTAAATTCATAAGGCACGTCTTTCTCAAGCAAACGAGTTAAAGGCCTAGCAATTTTAGAAAAATCCTTGATAAATCTACGATAAAAACCTGCATGTCCTAGGAAACTTCTAATTGCCTTTACAGACGAAGGTGGAGGTAATCGTTCTATGGTTTCTATTTTAGCTCTATCTACCTCGATACCTCTCGACGATATTTTATGACCTAAAACAATACCCTCTCTTACCATAAAATGGCATTTCTCCCAATTTAGCACAAGGTTTGTTTCCTCGCATCGCTGAAGTACTTTCTTTAAATTAAATAAGCATACCTCGAACGAGCACCAAAAATCGAAAAATCATCCATGAATACCTCCATTCCGTCACCTATTAGTTTATCGAAGATAGCCATCATGCAACGTTGGAAGGTGGCCGGAGCATTGCAAAGTCCAAAAGGCATCCGTCGGTAGGCGAATGTCCCGAATGTAGAGCTGAAAGTTTGGGCTTGAGCCCATGGGCCAGCCCGCCCGGCCCGGAAAAAAATCGGGTTTGGGCCTTGATTTAGGTAGCCCAAAACCATTTCGGGCCCATTGGCCCGACCCATCAGACCCGGCGGGTTAGTGGGCCGCGGGCTAAAAAGCCCGTCAGGTTTTGGGCTAAATTAGCCCGTTAGAGGGGAAACATAATAGCTGTACTGAACTTCAACTTAAAACCCTAAACTTCATAATTTTTTATTTCCCGTACAGTGTTATTCTCCATTAGATCAATCGAACCAGCTCCAAGCTTCCATAAAGCCTCAATATAGACCTAATCTCAGTACAGTGCGAGCTTGAGCTTTACACCACGTGGTGACCTTGTAAGTGGACTACGAGTTTTGCTTTTTGTGGACTACGAGATTTGCTTTTCTCCATTAATGGACTACAAAGTTTTGCTTTGTGGAGATTCTATCTTTTCTTTTGTTTTGTATTTTCATTTTGTAATTTCGATTACTTCTTTATGTTTCACAGGTCTTGCTGAATTTTTTTAGCCGAAATATGGACTTGAATTCGCAGTCATCTCCACCTACGGCTCCTGCTAAAGAATTGACATCAGAGGATTCCACTAAATCAGGTAAAAAAAGGGTGAGATCTGAGGCATGGCAACATTTTGATAGGCTTGGTCCAATCGATGGAGTTGAAATGTGTAGGTGCAAGTATTGTAAGAAAATGATGACTTGTGCATCCAAGTGTGGAACTTCTCATTTAACAAGACATGCCGAAAATTGTCTGAAAATTCCGAAGTATCATGATGTTGGTGCTTTGCTTGGTAATCAAACTTCGAAGAGAGTGAAATTTGATGGAAAAATATTTCGAGATGCATTGTCCAAAGCAATTATAATGCATGATCTCCCATTTGCTTTTGCTGACTATGAAGGAATCAATGATGCATTTAGAGTTCTTAATCCTGATTTTAAGCCTGTTAGTAGAATAACAGTAAGAGGTGATTGCATGAAGGTGTACTCTACTGAAAAAGAAAAGTTGAAGCAGTTATTAGGTTCTCTTCGTGGACGTATTTCTCTCACTTCAGATGCTTGGACGGCTGTTACTGTACAAGGATACATGACTGTGACAGCTCATTTTGTAGATGAGAGTTGGAAGTTGAATTCTAAATTGCTTGCATTTGTTGAATTGGATGGTGCTCATACTGGGGAGTTCTTAGCTCAGAAACTTTATGAGGTGTTGAAGGCTTGGCGAATAGATTCAAAAATCTTTTCTATTACACTGGATAATGCTGCTTCTAATGATAAAATGGTCGAGATTCTTAAAGAAAGATTTCAGCTGCAAGACAATTTGTTATGTGAGGGCGAGTTTTTTCATATAAGATGTTGTGCTCATATTTTGAATCTCATTGTTCATGAGGGGTTAAAAGTGGCTGATATTACGTTGAAAAGAATTAGAGATTGTGTCAAATATGTCAGATCTTCAGAAGGAAGAATGAGGGAATTTCATAAATGTATTCAAGACGAGAACTTGGAAGATGTTGGTGGAAGTTTCTTGAAGTTAGATGTACCGACTAGATGGAATTCAACATTCTTGATGCTTGTGGCTGCTGTCAAGTATCGCAATGCAATTACTGCATTATGCTACAGCAATAGAAACTCCTTGGTTAGTCCAACCAAAGAGGAGTGGGAAAGAGCGGAAAAAATCTGCGATTTATTAGAACCATTTTATGAGATCACTAATATGATGTCCGGGTCAAAATATCCAACTTCCAACCTCTATTTCATGCAAGTTGCAAGTATTGAGTTGAAGCTTAGAAAGCTATCAGTTTCTACGGACAACGTAATCGCAAATATGGTGAAAGAAATGAAGGGGAAATTCGATAAGTATTGGGATGATTATTCTCTCACTCTTGCATTTGGATGTGTCCTTGATCCAAATACAAAGTTGCAGTTTCTGAGATATTGTTACAAACAGTTGGACCATACATGTTATGAGAAGAAGGTAGACAAGGTTAAAGAAGCTTTGAAAAATTATTTGCTGTTTACGAAAAATTAGGAGAATCGCCTTCACATCCTACAAAGGGAATGAATGAGCATGCTTCTTATTCACATCATTCAAAGAGTTTGACAACTAAGTCTACTTCACTTCTTGCTGTAAGTTTGTTGTTTCTAAGCTAAAATGTTCGCTGATTTTTTGTAATTCATATTAATAACTGTATTCTTTGCTTGTGATATTGCAGGCTTTTCGTAAGGAATTACAACAAGAATCTTCACAAGAATGCAAGTCCGAACTTGATTTATATTTAGAGAATGGAGATGATGCTAGTTCTATGGATGTTTTAGATTATTGGAAGATAAATAGTTATCGGTATCCTAAATTAGCTTTATTGGCAAAAGATATCTTGAGCATTCCAATTACAACTGTTGCTTCAGAGTCTACTTTTAGCATCGGTGGTCGTATTTTGAACAAGTATAGGAATTCATTGCTTCCAGAAACTGTGCAATCTCTTATTTGTACGCGTAACTGGTTGCACGGATTTAACGAACTCGGAGCAATCTCTTCAGGTATTAATATTTATTTATTGTTTTGTTGCTTTAAGTATTGAGGTTATATATACAGCTTAAAATCTACTTTGATTCACTTGTTTTATTGTACAGGTGAAGATGCAGAATTAGAACTAGTAGGAGAGCAAGCATCTCTGCAAGATTCAACTGATAATTGACTACTTATGTTCTCTTTTTTCATGTTTTAGTGTTAGTGAACTGACTACTTATGTTCTCTTTTGCATGTTGATGTTTTACTGTAAGTGCTCAGCGAATTGGGACAGTGAGCTAAATGGCTTTTGCTTTGCTACGTACGTATGGTATGATGAATGAAGCACTACTGTTCTGTTATTTCTTGAATTAGCATGAGCCTTGCGTTATGTCGTATTAAGTTGAAGGTTAATTAAAAGAATTTTTCAAAATAAATTTTAGAAGTTTAAAAAACAAAAACAGTAAACAAAAAAATTCAGGCCCGTTAGCCCGATGGGTTGGCCCGGCCCATTACGTAATGGGTTTGGGCCTAAGAATTGTCGGCCCGTTCCATTTCGGGCCAGCCCGACCCGACCCGCTGATAATCGGGCAGCCCGCTCTGACCGGACCGGACGGGCCGGCCCGCCCAATATTTCAGCTCTACCCGAATGGGCACGTGAACGTCGTCTTCTCTTGATCCTCGGGTGCAATGGGAATCTGCAAATAACCTGAAAGCCCATCGAGAAAACAATAAAATTCATGACCAGACAACCGTTCAAGCATTTGATCAATAAAAGGAAGAGGAAAGTGGTCTTTTCGCGTCGCGTCATTTAATTTGCGGTAGTCAATGCAAACGCGCCATCCCGTGACAGTCCTCGTCGGAATGAGTTCATTTTTCTCGTTGGGCACAACTGTCATTCCTCCTTTTTTCGGCACTACCTGAACTGGGCTCACCCATGCACTGTCCGAAATTGGGTAAATCACTCCTGCGTCGAGCAGTTTAATTACCTCGGCCTTAACTACCTCCTTCATGTTGGGGTTCAGACGCCTCTGGTGTTGTATCACCGGTTTGAAGTCGTCCTCCATTAGAATTTTATGCATGCAGAAGGTCGGGCTAATTCCTCGGATGTCTGATATCTTCCATGCAAGTGCCCTCTTGTGCTCCCGTAGTGTATCTAAGAGCATGAGTTTCTGCTCCTTCTCCAGATTTGACGCGATGATTACGGGAAGCTTTGCACCTTCCTCGAGGAAAGCGTATTCCAAGTGATCGGGCAATTGCTTGAGCTCGAGCGTTGGTGGTTCCTCGACCGAGATCTTCTCACGATTTTCTTCGCTGCTTTTTTGCACCTCGATCGTTGGTTCCTCATTGACATTCTCATCTACATCTGCTTGGGCAACGACGAGGGGTAGGTCATCGTTTGGTTCTTCCTTATGGAGTTCCTCGTTTTCCTCTATTTTTTTCTTTGAGCTGAATGAATCGGGCTGCGAAAGTCCCTGCAACGATAAGAATTCATTCCACGCATCGATATAAAAACACTTATCGTCTAACTTCTCGGCATTGTTCATGGACTCGGCCATATCAAATGTCACTTTCTCACTATCTATGGTTAATGTCAATGTTCCGTTACGAACATCGACCATGGTTCCTCCGGTAGCGAGTAATGGCCTTCCTAATATTAGAGGAATATTTTCATCTTCCTCCATGTCAAGAATTACGAAATCGGTAGGAATAATAAATTTGTCGACTTTAACAAGAATGTCCTCGATAATACCTCTAGGATACTTAACAGATCTATCCGCTAATTGTATACTCATCCTTGTAGGTTTGGGTTCTCCTAAGCCAAGTTTCTTGAACATCGAATAAGGCATTAAATTTATACTTGCACCTAGATCAGCCAATGCCTTATGTACCACTAGATCGCCTATTAAACAAGGTATAGTGAAACTCGCTGGGTCTTTTAGTTTTTTCGGGATTTTGCTTTGTCATATGGCGGAGCACTCCCCTCGTAGTTTGACTGTGGACACGTCTTCGAGCTTGCGTTTGTTCGTGATAAGGTCCTTCAAGAATTTTGCCCAACGAGGCATCTGCACAAGGGCTTCAACAAGCGGTAAATTAATGTGTAATTGTTTAAAAATTGCAAGGAATTTACCAAACTGGTCGTCAACGATGTCCCTTTTAAGCCTCGCTGGGTATGGAATTTTCGGTTGGTATGCCTTGATAGGTGGCTTAGGTACGGTCTCTTCTTCTTTGTCGGCCTCGATGTTAGCATTCGCGGGCTCAACATTCTTCTTCTTTTTCAATTTCTGCACTTCCTCGAGCTCTCTCCCGTTACGAAGCGTCACCGCCTTTACATGGTGGTCCTTTGGGTTGGTCTCGGTGTATCTTGGCAATGAACCGGAAGGACGTTGTTGGATTGATTCGGCAATCTGCCCAACTTGTTTCTCCAAGGCTAGTAGGGAAGATTCGGTGTTTTGCAACCGTGCCTCTTGATTGTCCAAGCGAGAGTCGAGCTTTCCCATTAGCTTCTCGAGCATTCCCTCTAGCTTACCACCGCGACCTTCAGGGGCAACTTCAGAATTTCCACCGTGGTATCCATGCGACCTTTGATTTTGAAATCCCGGTGGAGCCTGTTGTTGATTCCCATAGGCCAGGTTCGGATGAACTCGATTTGGAACGAAGTTTCGCTGACCTTGGTAGTTTCCCATGTAATCGACTTGCTCAGTCGTAATAGCAGCCGGACAATGAGCTGCGTCGTGGCTTCCTCCGCATGTAGCGCCTGGCGGAATATACGTCAGATATGAATGAGAAGGTGCACCGACTACAGGGGTCATCGGGGCAGTTTGTAATTGGACTGCATTAACGGTCGGTTTCGTTGCTAGCTTAGGCATGATCGCGTTCATCAAGGTCTGCATTTGAAGATTAGTCGCTGACATTTGTTGTTGTAGGGCGTCGAACTTGGCGTTCATCGCAGTGGTGTTGTCGACGTCGTACATCCCTGGAGGTTTACCTCGATTGCTTGAACTCCCTCGTCGAAAACTATTTGCACTATAGTCTTCGATAAGATTCCAGCCCTCTGTAGCGCTGAGATTACATAGGCCTCCGTTGCATGCTCCGTCTAGTAATTGCACGGTATGGTCGTTTAAAGATTCATGGAACCGCTGAATTTGCTCACTCTTCGTCATCCCGTGTTGAGGGAATCGGTTCAAAAGCGCTTTGAATCTAGTCCATACGTCATATAGATTTTCGCCTTCCTTCTGCTTAAATGCGGTGAGGTCCATCTTTAGTTTGAGTGCCTTGGAAGGTGGAAAGAAGTAATTGATGAAGGTGGCATGCATCTGGTCCCAAGTGGTGATAGATCGTTCGGGAAGTAGGTTGAACCACTCCTTGGCATTGCCCCGCAGAGAGAAAGGAAATAGGTAGAGTCGAATGGCATCTGAACTTACACCTTGTACTCGTATTGCGTCCGTAACAGACAAGAAGTCTCGGATGTGGCGATAAGCGTCTTCCTCAGAGAGTCCATCGTATTGAGCTGTCGCCTGAAGCATTTGGACCAATGATGTTTGAGCTCAAAATTATTCGGTACCTGAGGAAGTACTATTGCCGAGCTAATTGTTCCCACGGCGTTGTTTCTCCAGAGTTCTCTCATTGGAGGTTCTTGCACCGCTAATGGCATTTCGTTGTTATTTTGAGCCGCCATTACGTCTTGCCTTGCGTTTTCTCGCACCTTGCGTCGAAATGTCCTTTCGATCTCCGGGTCTCCTTCCACGATTGGTAACGAAGGATTCCTTCGGGTCATGCACCGAAGTACACGTACCTAGACCGAAAGATTTCCGATTAAGCGAATTACTAATATTAAATATAAATAGCTAGAATAATAAACTAACGCTTTTCTAATATCGATAGTTCCCCGGCAACGGCGCCAAAAACTTGATCGAACGGATCGAGTAATAAAATAAAACGAACACTAACGAAATATCCTACGCTCAACAGGCAAGTGTACCTATCGAAATAGCATAGACGTAGCAAGTATTCGAGTATCAAATCCCAAAAGAACTATGTACCTTAGAAAAACGTTTGCTTAAATATCCTAGTACGAACGCTTGATTGTTGAAACGGTAAATAACGATACTTAGAAAATACAACTTAATAAAGTAGCACGGAGAAGAAAACTCTTATGTAAACAGACGTATTTGAGACTTCGAATCCCCCTAGCTCGACCAACACACATATCAAGTATACGTAAGCAACATTATCATTAGACCGTGAAGATTCCTACAACATGCGTACGAATTTATACGACTGACGAAACTGCGCCTTATCATACAAGTCTCGCAACCAACTAATCAACTAATTAAATAGCCGGGCAAGCTTCCCTAACTACTTAACCGAAGATTGCATTAAAAACACGGTGAATCCCACTATTAGATTTGACTCTAATCCGGCGGGGTAGTTCAACCTATCTCTAGCGATGAGTTTATTCCGCTCGTTTACGAGTGGTTTAATCGTTCGCCCCTCTCTCGAGCGTAGCGTACGATTTCCCGGACTACGTTAACTTAAACACATAGACATGATCAAGCTAACTAGATGATTCTAATCACATAGACATAATCAAAATGATATGCTTCATAAACGAGTCGTAACAATAGTAATACATCAAATACACGTAAACATACTATCGATCGCGCTAGGGTTCATCTAATCTCAAATACAATAGATTTAGCTACTCATTATCAGCACAACGAAGCACATAACTAACATTGAATACATCATAAATACTTCCCTGAATTCAACTTCGAAGTTAATCTCGTTCTTCGTTGAGGACTTTTATCGAGCACTTGGTGAGCAACTAAGTATGTGTTCTTGGGTTTGGAATGGTAACGTGTATATGAGAGCTAATAGTGTCCATTCACGTACCTTCTTCTCCTCCTTATATAGAGGTTCTCATCATATCTGTTATCATCTTTCTTGAGCCCCTCAAAGATAGCAAATATCATCTTCATAGACTTGTGAAGCCACAATTCTCCTCCTTGCATTAAATGGTCTTGAAATAAACTTGTCCTATGCAGAATCTCGTTCAAAGCATGGTTTATTTTCATCCAAGTTGGTCATACTTTCGATCTCAAGAAGATAAGGTAAGTAAGGGTCGTTTTCTTTTTTTATTTGCTTGACTTTTAACATGTCCACGGGATGTTCACGGCCTCTTCTATGCATCTTCACGGCCGTGACAACATAAAGCCTGAAGAAAATGATGTTTCTGCCCGTGTTCACGGCTTATGTAGTCACCATTCACGGCCGTGACGAATTCGGGCTTAAAAATCGACTTTCTGCCCGCATTCACGGCCTCTAGCACCCCCTTTCACGGCCATGAAGCACCCTTCACGGCTTGGTTGATCAATGTTCACGGTCGTGACACAATCGGGCAATAAAATGGCTCTCTGGTGCTCTTCACGGCCTCGTGCAAGGTCTTCACGGCCGTGACTAGTTTCCTGCAAAACAGCACCACGTTCAAAAATTCATATCTCCCAATCTAGAACTTGGATTGAAAATCCGTTCGGTCAGATTCAAGGTTAACAAGTACTTTATCTATGGTTAAAATATCAGGTCCATCGGACATCGTTTACCCCATGATCATGGAGAAATATGAAACTGTCGCAAAACTACCGTAAAACGTTTGATTTTGTTGTGAAACCATGTTATAGTGCAGGAGTAATCAAAATGACTTCAATTATCATACAAACGACTTAAATCTAACAAATATAAACGTAAGAAAATACGTTTATCACCGTTGTCTGAGAGATTTATAGACACCTCTTATGGACATACCAATTTTTCTTATGCTTTTTTCGGCTATTTGTTAAGGGACACAGGTTCCCCCAAAATGCATTTCTCTTTGTTAAGTAAGGTCACAAGCTCGATGGAAAGTTTGAGTTGAAACTCTGAAATTTAGCTCAGATTTGCTTGTATGATTAATGCTGAAGACATGTTGTTCTGTTACTAAGGTGAGGAAAGTGCCGTCGACAAGTGCAACTTCTTTAACTAAAGGCACTTGACATAAATTGCCGATAGTAGCAGCGTTATTATTAGCTTTCTAATGTAGTTCTTGTACAACCCTAAAGCCACGAACTACAAGCCTGCTAAGCATGATAGTTGAAGAACAAGGCTGGTATAAAAGGGAGACCAGCTGGGGAACGAAAATTATCAGAAAGCTGCTTTCGTTTTTCGTCATCTACTTTGTTTGTTCATCTTTCCTTTAGTTAGAAACAATTACTGAAACCTGTAATCTCTGAGAGTGAGAAGTGAGTGAGAGTGCTTGTAATCTTTGGCAGAATCAATAAAAATATGAGTGTTTGCCCCGTGGATTTAGGATTGATCGTCTTGAAAGGTCAATGCGAACCATGCTAAATTGCTTGTGTTTATGTGTTTCGATTTGCACCACAAATTGATTATAATCTACTGTAATCGATCGAACGTTCAGCAATTCGTGCGGTGAACGTGGAGAATTCGATCGACTGAAGGTGAAATGTTTCTTGAAAGATATGGCTGAAAGATATGGAGGCTGAAGATGAAGGCAATGTTGGTACAACACGGTCTTGCACTAGCTATTGAAGGAAAAGACAAATTACCTGTTGCACTGAATGAGACCAAGACGAATGAATTATTATAAAAAGCTCACAGTTCAATAATTTTGAGATTGGGGGATAAGGTGATGAGAACTGTTTCAAAAGAGACGACTCCTGATGTCTTAAGGAACAAATTAGAGGAGTTACATGGTCAAGACTCTTGGCAAGAGTCCTCAAGCAAGCCCTTTACTCATTTCGGATGCATGAAGATAGAAGCCTTGATGAACAACTTGACGTTTTCAATAGGCTGGTTCTTGATCTAGAAAATGCAGAAGTGACAATTGAATACGAAGATAAGGCTTGCGGGCATTTCCTAAGGGATAGAGCACATTCAAAAAACATTGTTGTACGGAAGAGACGCACTAAAACTCGAAGATGTGCAGGAAAGGATGAAGATCGATTGATTACACAAGGAGACAAATCAGAGGCAGGGCTCTAAAGAGAATGCCTAAGAAAGGAAGGCATGTTTAAAGATCAAAATCCAAGCTAAATATTAAATGTTATCATTGTCATCAAGAAGGTCACATAAGAAGAAATTGCCCTCAGCAAAGCAAATACTATTACGAAAAAGGAAGGGATACATCTGAAGCTTCAGTAGCTTGCGAGGGATATGAATCTGCTGAAGCTCTAATCGTTGCCGAAAAGAGTACTAATGAATCTTGGGTGCTTGATTCCTGATGCTGTTATCATATGACTCATCATAGGTCTTGGTTTCAAGACTTATGAACGACACGGTGGACAAGTTCTGCTAGAAGATGATCATCCGTGTCAAGTGAAAGGAATTGACTATTCGACTTCAGTTGCAGAATGGGGTTCGGGTCGTCTTAAACCAAGTAAGATTTATTCCACAACTTACGAGAAATCTTATTTCGTTAGGTGTTCTAGATGATGAAGGATACTTGAGTAAGACTGAGGGTGGATCTGTGAAGGTAATCAAAGGTGCCATGATGGTCATGAAAGAAATCAAGAAAGCTGGAATTTACATCTTGACATGCAAAGTAACCAGTTTGGGATCATTGAACTCCATAGTAAATAATGATGATATGGCTGCATTGTGGCATAAAAGACTTGCTCATGTGAGTGAAAAGGGACTCCAAGAACTCTCGAAGCAGAGGCTGCTAGGCAAAGATAAAATAACAGAGCTTAACTTCTGTGAAACATGTGCGATGGGAAAGACCTGTAGGGTTAAGTTTGGAACGAATACGGTGAGCATGTTTTAGACTATGTGCATTCAGACGTGTGGGGCGTTCTCAAGCTGCATCACACTCAGGGGCAATGAATTTTACATTGCAGAGATTCAAAGAGTGGAAGGTGCTAGTTGAAAATCAAACAGGAAGAAATATCAAAAGGCTGCGAACGGATAATGGTTTGGAATATCTCTCGAATGAATTGAGAAATTCTGTAAACAATAAGGAAGACACAAGATAGTGGTAAACATACCTCAACAGAACGGTTTAGCTTAAAGATTCAATAGGACACTTCTGGAACGAGTGAGATGCATGTTGATTTCTGCAAAACTTCCTAAAATCTTCCGGGCAGAAGCTATGAGTACGGCTGCATAATTGATCAATAAGAGTCCCTCCACATTTCTAGGTTTAAAGATTTCGGATGAGGTGTGGCATGGAAGACCATCAGACTATACACAGCCAAGGTGCTCGGGTGTTTAGCTTATGCACATATTAAGAAAGATAAGCTGGATTCGAGAGCAGTAAGATGCATGTTTATAGGTTATCCGGATGGTATAAATGGCTATAGACTTTGATGTTTGGAACCGGGATATAAAAGATCATGATCAGTCTAGATGTAACTTTTACTGAAGCTGAAACTGCCTATGCAAAACGTGCTGAAATTTCAGAAACAGAATTTTCTGAGGCAAATTCTAGTGATGAACCATTGCAGATTGAGGTGGAGTTTGAACAAGTTCAAGACGCAGTTCAAGAGGCTGATACAAATGGTGATGATGAGGCTCTAGAACAAGGAAACGTGACCGACTCGGGAATAAGTATAAAAAGTCCAAATTCGACCCAGAAACGAAACAACTCACCATAGATCAATTCCCAATCATCCAGAGACGAAATTGGGGTGAAAAGAACAGGAAATCTCATCCCGGAGCGCAAGAGACGGATCAACGAAGAATCCACGCCGAATTAACGAAGAACGAAGATCTTTCCCCGAGATCACCCCAGATTCATCAGTAGGAAAGATCATGAGTTCTTCGGCTTTATCTTTCAATTCTTTCGTAGTTTTTCCCTTTATTATGAGTAGCTAAATCCCGTTGTGTTTGGGATTAGATGAACGCTAGGATAATTCGTAGTTAAGACATATATTATCGTGACTTTGTGCTATTGACTATTTATCGTTCTATGAATATGTTTCGTTGCTTTAATATGTCTATGTGTTAAAGTGATTGCATGGAAAAACGTTTAGGGCGACAGCTAAACAACGTTTAACTTAGGAGCGATTTTATTGTCTTAGCCGTAAATACCTAGCGGGATTCGAATCCCGAGCACGTTTTTATCATCTGAAAACTCTCATATCAGTTAGTCGCGTCCTTTGAATTTCTGATTGAATTAGGAGTGGTCTGTTAGGTTGAGTCGTCAAACAATTTGCGTATTTTCTTTAGGCTAAATATCGAGTCGATTAGGTCATTACTAGTACTTGATTTATTCCTTGTGTTCGATACTCGTTTACTCACTTTACTGCACTACAAACGATGGGTTCACTGCCTATCGCACGTTGGTGATAGTAATTAGGTTTACGTTTTATTTTATCACTTGTCGCACTTTCATCACTCACTACATATCGCTCAAATTCCGGGTCTGCGTCAACGATGGGACCCGATGGATGGCTTCGGGTCATTCACCGCTGAATCGTGACTACAATGAGTAAGAAATAAAAATTAGCGAAAAAGCAAACAAATACGCCGAATAAGAATACGAAATCAATAACGACGCAAGAAAAAGTTGCGAAGGAAGCTTAAGTACAACATCGAAGGAGTTTCCACCAGCTCACATGATCCTTTAGTTTGTTATTCAGAGGATAGTTCGCAGCAGATTTGGACAAGATGATTTGTTGGCATATATATTCATGGCAGGGGAAGATTTTGTATCTGAGGAGCAAACGATGCAGAGGCCGTTTCTGGGAGTGAGAGAAGATAATGGCTTAAAGCCATGGATGAAGAGATGGATTCATTACAGAGAAACCATACATGGGATCTAACTGAAAAACCAGAAGGAAAGAAACTCATAACCTGTAAATAGATTTTCAAGAAGAAAGTTGAAGGATTCCAACCCCCACAACACACACACAAAGAAACGAAACATTCAAGGAAAAAGAAGATAGAATTCAAGACCAAAAGTAAATGTCATGTGGGCGATACCGAAATTAAATTGATCGATCCTATAAACCTAAATTGATCAACCAACTTCGGGCGTTGACTATCCTTACACGTTGAGTAATTGGGTTAGTTAGGGCTTTAGTTCAATATAGGCCCGTTCCTACACTTAGTCCATTTTGGGCGATAGAGCTAGATGACTTGGGACGATATGACCCATAATTATAGTTATTATGTGAGTTAGTATTTTATGCATTGCATATCACGGCACGTCATGACATGTGGATGGGGAGATGATGACCACGTTGGTGGTGACACGTACCCTAAGAGGGGTCATGTGAGCGGGGTAGAATGAGATGATAGTGAGGATGAGGTTAGACTCGCAGGGCACCTGGTGGGAGACAGGCGTGATCGATCTGTCTACTCAGGTGTGAGAAGCCTGAGGTGTAAACCACCTTACATTTTGCTCAGGGACGGTAGACAGGCGTGATCGATCTATCTACCCGGGGAGAGCATGGTAGCGCAACCCGCGGTGCAAAACCGTCGAGTGGGATTTCGGATTTTGGTGCGGAGCATCCTGATAGGAGGACATTGGCGTGATCGTTCAGTGCACTACCAGTGTAGGCTGTCGCGAGACTTGGGAGCAGCTACCCATTAGTCTTTTGCGCGCGGGGGTGCCGAGTCTAACCTAGGGCCCTGATATTGAGATAGAGTAGAGTGTGAAACGAGCGTGCACTACATTATATCGTGCGTGAGGTGCTGGGACAGGGGTGAGAGCACGCTGCATCTGCATGAGTTCACCTACTGAGCGTATCGCTCAGACCTTTATGTGTTGTAGGTCATGATGAGTTCGACGTCGGCAAAAGTCAAGACTAGGTTAGCGGCTGGTGGCGGTGACTCCACGAGCTTTTGAGGGCGGTACATGGATTCGACTTGTGGAGCAGCTTAGGATATTTTGATTTTTGGGGCTTCGGCCCATGTAAAGAACGCCTTTTGTAAAACAACATTTTTATGATATGTATATATTTTTATCTAAAAAGGTTTTAATGGCTATCCATAGCTTTCGTTGCGGAAAAATCCGCCAACTATTTTAACTAGAAAAGTATGGTCGTTACACGTTCCCAAGGAAGCAAATAAGATGCAAACAAATGACGAAATCGGATGTTCTAATGAACAAATACCGAAAGGAATATCGGTCTAGCATGAGCAAATAATGGAAGAAAATGAACTCCAGTTTGAGCACATATCGAAGTCTTGCCAAGTATCTTCTTCGCATTTGCAAAATCCTTCATCTCGAATTCTGCCTTCAAGCTGAAGTTTAGGTCAACAAGTGCAAGTCATTAGTGCGATGTCCATGATTGTTTGCTTGATTCCATTTTGTGCTTTCTAGCTTTGTTGATAAATTGCGAACAATCGTGCCGTTATCTTGATCTGATGCCTTTTCTGACTTCTAATTTACTTGAGGACAAGCAAATGCTTAAGTGTGGGGAGGTTTGATAAACGTATCGTAGTACGTTTATCATAGTATTTAATTGGCTCATAATAGAGTTTTCGTAGTCATTTTATGCACTTATTAACCATATTCTGCTTGTTTTGGTATTATAAGGCTTTAGGACAAGTTTCTGATGGCTCAACACAAACATGAAACCGACCCAGGAGGGTATGTCAAGACAGTTGTGCTGTCAGACGAAGGCATGAAAGAAGTTCTTTCAGACCAACAAGAACGTAAAAGAGAAGACGAAGACAAGAAGGTCTGTCTCTTCGCACTGCCAGTCGAGACTCGTACCTCACAGGGATTCGATCAAATCACTCAGTGTATAGGTTAACATATAGTGATTCACTCAAATCGTGCACTAGTCCGACCCTACCATAGGTGATCGACACGTAGTGAGTGATGAAAGTGCGACAAGTGATAAAATAAAAGGTAAACCTAATTACTATCACCAACGTGCGATAGGCAGTGAACCCATCGTTTGTAGTGCAGTAAAGTGAGTAAACGAGTATCAAACACAAGGAATAAATCAAGTACTAGTAATGACCTAATCGACTCGATATTTAGCCTAAAGAAAATACGCAAATTATAAATTAAGAAGTGGTACAAATTTTATTAGGTCCTAATCCGCATTAAAATTTACGGGTGATACAGAACGCATTCATCATCACTAGAATCATCCAGATTTTGCACCTACAATTGATTGCTTAATTTGTTGATATTTCGCGGAGTATCGTTATCAGTCTGAGACTCTTCGAGTACCACATGTGGAGTGATCGACACGTGGTGTGTGAATGAAAAGTACGACAAGTAATAATTAAAACGAATACCTGCAGGAGTCAACCTTAAACTCTCGTGTAGAGGCATCCGTAGACAGCCCAAACACGGAAGTAGACATGGCGGACCACCGAGTGCCTGTCCATAACATTCCCGAGGAGGAACCATCACTTCAGGACCTCCTCAAGAATGCCGCGCTAGGCGGTACGGAGTCGGCGATTGTCATCCCGCCGATCGAGAACAACAACTTTGAACTGAAGCACTCTTGGCTTCAGATGATTTTCCAGACGGCCCAGTTCGAGGGCAACCCCGATGACGATCCTTACTACCATTTGAAGGCGTTTTTGACGGTCACCGACACCATCAAAATCAATGGTGTTCCGGGCGACGCGATTAAGCTCATGTTGTTCCCGTTCTCGCTCAAGTTCAGAGCGAGGGACTGGTTGGATATGTTGCCACCAAGATCGATCACCACCTGGGAGGAGATGCGAGCCGCCTTCATCAACCACTACTTCCCATTAACGAAGGTGCTACGGTTGAAGACGGAGATTTCTTTATTCCACCAGAAAGACTCAGAGAATCTTTACGAGGTGTGGGAGCGTTATAAGGCGCTACTAAAGAGGTGTCCACAGCACGGAATGTCGAAGGCAGCCCAGATCAACAGGTTCCACGAGGGGCTCAACGATCAGACGGTCCATATGTTAGACGGAGCCGCAGGAGGAGGACTCGTGAAGCTCAACGCGACCGACGCTTGGAACCTCATTGAGGACTACTCGAGGAACAGTTTCATGAGGGGAAATACAAGGATGAAGACGACAGGCGTATTTGGAGTGAGCGAGGAGACGGCCACTAACGCTAAGATCGAGGCGCTCCAGCAACAACTCGCCTCGACGAACTCTCAGTTGCAGACGGTGATTGGTGCATTGCTTCCCAAGTCCGAGCAGACTCAGCCCATGAACGCCGTGGCCACTACCACACCGACGCAGCACACCCCTTATGTGCCCTTGTGCGGAATTTGCGGGGCAGCCCACGAGACCTCAGAATGCCAGCTTGGCCAGCCACATGAGCATGTTGATTACATGGGCAATTATCAAGGTGGCCAGCGAAGTTTCCAGCCTCGGGCACATCCTAACTTGGCGTACGGGAATCAGAACCATCAGAGCCAAGGACCACCAGGATTTCAGCCCCGACCTTCCGGATTCCAAAACGGACCGCCACGACAATACCAGAACGCGCCCGCGGGAGGATCTGACGACATGAGGGAGATGAAGGACATGATGAAGACGCTTCTCACGAATTTCAGTAGCACCACTGCAGCCCACGAAAGTCGAATGACGAAGATGGAGGAGTACATGGAGGCGAACGACTTGCGTGCTCAGAACACGGACGCCTCGCTCAAAAAGCTGGAGCAACAGATGGGCCAGATGGCGAAGCAGTTGGCGGGGCGCACTCAGGGATCGCTCCCAAGCTACACCGAGCCAAATCCAAAGGAGTACTGCAAGGCGGTGACGTTGAGGAATGGACGGGAATTGCAAGAAGTGCCCGCCAAGAAGAAGGCGAAGGAGAATGCCAGCTTTGAGAGCCACGACGAGCCCGAAGTTGAGGAGATCAGGGGCGACGATGTCGAGAAGGCCGACGCTGAGAAGGAAAAGGCCGAGCCCGAGAAGGAAAAGGTGACGGAGATCCAGCGGCCACCAGTGAAGCCATACCAGCCGAAGATCCCATATCCGGCTCGACTGAAGAAAGACAAGAACGAGGCGCAGTTTGGTAAATTTATGGGTATGTGTAAGGAATTACATATTAACTTACCTTTTGTTGAAGCTATTGCGCAGATGCCCAGCTTCGCCAAGTTCTTGAAGGACTTGTTGACGAACAGAAGGAAGCTCGAACACGTCTCCACCGTCTGCCTACGAGGGGAGTGCTCGGCGATCCTCCAAAGCAAGATACCTAAGAAGCTAAAGGATCTAGGGAGTTTTACTATTCCCTGTCTTATAGGAGATTTAGTAATCGAGCGTGCGTTAGCTGACTTAGGCGCTAGTATTAATCCCATGCCGTATTCTATGTTTAAGCGTTTAGGTCTAGGTGAACCACGACCCACCAGGATGAGCCTCCAATTAGCTGATAGATCGTTAAAGTACCCTCGAGGTGTTATCGAGGATGTCCTAGTTAAGGTCGATAAGTTCGTGATTCCCGCAGATTTCGTTATCTTAGATATGGAAGAAGATGAAAATGTCCCCTTGATTTTAGGTAGACCTTTCTTAGCCACGGGGGAAACCATGATAGACGTTAGGAATGGGACGTTAACCTTGACGGTAGATGGGGAGAAGGTTACCTTTGATATGGCCGACTCAATGAAAAAGAGTAGCGAGCAGGACGATAAGTGTTATTTCTTAGACGTATTTGAACACGACTTTCTCTTTTCCGTGCAAGGTCTTTCACAGGTCGGCGATCACGACATACGCACGCTTATGGCAATCGACGAGTGTGGGGAGGAAGTCGACGAGCCCATTGTAGCCATCGATGAGAGCAGCGAAGAGGACAAGGAGAAGAGCTCGGTTGAGGAACCGCCGGTCCTAGAATTGAAGCCGCTGCCCGACCACCTCGAGTACGCGTTTCTGAACAATAATGGAGGGCTGCCGGTCATCATCTCGTCAAACCTCGACAACAGACAGAAGAGTCAGCTCTTAGACGTGTTGAAGGAGCACAAGAAGGCGTTGGCGTGGAAGATATCCGACATAAGGGGTATCAACCCGAGCTATTGCACGCACAAGATCCTCATGGAAGACAATTTCAAGCCGGTCGCTCAGCGTCAAAGGCGCCTCAATCCCAACATGAAGGACGTGGTAAAGAAGGAGGTGATCAAATTGCTAGACGCAGGGATGATCTATCCCATTTCAGACAGCGCATGGGTCAGCCCGGTCCAAGTAGTTCCAAAGAAAGGAGGCATGACGGTCGTCACCAACGACAAGAACGAACTGATCCCGACAAGGACCGTGACCGGATGGCGTGTCTGCATCGACTACAGGAAGTTGAACGATGCCACGCGAAAGGATCATTTCCCTTTACCATTTATTGATCAAATGCTAGAAAAGTTAGCGGGTCCCTCATTTTATTGTTTCCTTGATGGTTTGTCAGGCTATCTGCAGATCCCCATAGCACCCGAGGACCAGGAGAAGACGACGTTTACGTGCCCGTTCGGAACGTTCGCGTACCGAAGGATGCCATTCGGATTATGCAATGCCCCAGCCACCTTCCAGCGATGCATGATGGCCATATTCGACGAACTGGTAGGTGAGGTAATGGAGGTATTTATGGACGATTTCTCTGTTTTCGGTTCGTCGTTTGAAGCATGCTTGTCAAATCTGAAGCTCGTACTCGCACGATGCGAGGAAACGAACTTAGCACTTAATTGGGAGAAGCGCCACTTTATGGTTCGAGAGGGTATAGTTCTCGATCACAAGATTTTCTCTAAAGGAATCGAAGTGGACCGAGCTAAGTTAGAAACTATAGAGAAATTGCCTGTTCCCTCGAACGTGAAGTCGATTAGAAGCTTCCTAGGACATGCGGGATTTTATCGTAGGTGTATCAAAGATTTTTCTAAAATTGCACGTCCTATGTCTAGGTTGTTAGAGAAAGATGCCCCGTTTGATTTTAATGATGAATGCCTGCATGCTTTCAATCTGCTTAAGGAAAGACTTATCGCAGCACCTATTATGGTCGCCCCCGACTGGGGGCTGCCCTTTGAACTAATGTGTGATGCTAGTGACTATGCAGTTGGGGCCGTGCTAGGGCAGCGTAAAGACAACCACTTCAGGCCGATCTACTACGCGAGTAAGACGCTAGACGCAGCCCAGACAAATTACACGACCACCGAAAAGGAGCTGTTGGCCGTCGTGTTCGCTTTCGACAAGTTCAGGTCATATCTAATCCTATCTAAAGTTATCGTTTTTACTGACCACTCTGATCTTAAGTACTTGTTAGCAAAGCCCGATGCCAAGCCACGGCTAATTAGGTGGATCCTACTGCTGCAAGAGTTCGACATCGAGATCCGCGATAAGAAAGGTGCAGAGAACTTAGCGGCGGACCACCTCTCTCGATTGGAGGAGTCCGAAATATATCAGAAGGACGAAAGGGCGATACACGACCGGTTCCCTGACGAGCACCTCTATGCGATACATGTGGTAAGTGACGACACCCCTTGGTTTGCAGATTATGCTAACTATCTTGTTGCAAGGGTTCTACCAAAGGAGTACACGAGTCAGCAAAAGAAGAAATTCTTTTCTGAGTTGAGGTACTACTTTTGGGAAGACCCGTATCTTTTCAGGCGATGTGCAGACCAGGTAATACGACGATGCGTGGCTGCCCCGGAATCGACGCAGATCCTTAGGCATTGCCACAACGGACCGACCGAAGGACATTATGCAGCAAATCGTACCGCTCAGAAGGTGTTGGAGAGCGGATTCTATTGGCCCACGATCTTCAAGGACGCCCAAAGGTACGTTGACACTTGTGATCAGTGTCAGCGCGCAGGTAATCTCTCGAAACGCGATGAAATGCCCCAGAACTTCATCTTAGTTTGTGAAATTTTCGATGTATGGGGTATAGACTTTATGGGTCCATTTCCTAGCTCGTACAACAATAAGTACATCCTAGTTGCCGTTGATTATGTGTCTAAGTGGGCCGAGGCGCAAGCCTTACCCACGAACGATGCTAGGGTAGTCGTTAGATTTTTACGAGCGTTATTTTCACGTTTTGGGGCACCTAGATGCATCATTAGTGATAGAGGCACTCACTTTTGTAACACCCAGTTTGCACGCACGTTAGAACGTTACGGTGTTAAACATAGCCTATCCACCCCGTACCATCCCCAAGCTAGTGGTCAAGTCGAAGTAGTGAATCGCGAGTTGAAACGCATTCTAGAGAAGACCATAGAGGGAAACCGTAGGGAGTGGGCGAACAAGTTGAATGATGCACTCTGGGCATATAGGACTGCGTATAAGACTCCAATAGGCACCACACCATATAGATTAGTCTATGGAAAAGCATGCCATCTTCCCGTAGAAATAGAGCATAAGGCATATTGGGCTATCAAGTCCTTGGATCTTGATTTGGGGAACGCCGGCGGAAAGCGGCAACTCCAAATCAACGAGTTAGACGAGTGGCGTTTATCGGCTTACGATAACGCCCGCATGTACAAGGAACGCTCCAAAGCCTATCATGATAAAAGGATTAGGCAAAGGCGAGAGTTTCAGGAAGGGGACCAAGTCCTTCTTTTTAACTCTCGACTTAGGCTCTTTCCTGGCAAGCTTAGATCACGCTGGTCAGGACCATTCACTGTTACCCGTGTTTTCCCTTATGGTACTGTTGAGATTTCAAGTATGGAGCAGGGTACGTTTAAGGTGAACGGCCATAGGTTGAAGCACTATCTCGCAGGCGAGGAAGACGCGACCGAGAGGGAAGTGCTGCACTTGGACTTCCAGACGTAAGCGAACGAAACGACGTCCGGCTAAAGACGGTAAAGTAAGCGCTTCTTGGGAGGCAACCCAGGTATTTTCATTTATGTCTTAGGTATAGCCTTAGTCAAAAAAAAAAATTAATTAAGAGTCACGGCCAACTGCTTAAGCAGTCACGGCCGTGACGAGCTAGCGAGGAACCCTCTGCCTCGCGTCACGGCCGGGCGCTTAAGTTGTCACGGCCGTGACACTCCACAGAGGCATACGCTGCCTTGTGTCACGGCCAACGGCTTAGGTCGTCACGGCCGTGACGTCGTTTTTTTTTAAAAAAAATAAAAATAAAAATAAATTAAAAAAAAAAATTTCGCCCGCTTTTGTCATGGCTCGTGACATTAATGTCACGGCCGTGACTAGCGGCAGAAGAGGCCGCTGCCGACGGTCACGGTCAAGACCTATATAGGTCACGGCCGTGACCTAGGCGATTTTCAGTTATAAAAAAGCATTTTTTTCCTTTCTTCCCCATTTCCTCCTCTCTCTTCTCTCCCTCCTCTCCCTCCCGCCCCTCCCTTCACCCTCACCACCTTCGACCTCCTCCCACCAACGCCGCCGACCGCCGCCGCCGTCCTCCCACCTCCGGCGACACCCAAAAAAACCCAAATTCCCCCTTCAATTTCGTTAAAAATCCAAGGTATGAAAATTTTTGCTCTATTTCATTCTAAATCTGCAATTCTCGTCGAAATTGTTAATCTTTGGTGTTGACATGCTCCTATTTGCTTATTACATGATATAATTACTATGGGTATGCTTAATTCGTTGAAACTAGTTGCGAATTTTCGAATCGTTGACGAACCCTAATTTTCGAAATTAGGGATTTTCGAAATTGGGCCTTAATTGTTGCTTCTCTTGCCACGTTATTGATAGAAACATGCTAGGATTGCCTTGAGTAAGCATAATCACGCACGTTTGATGTTAAATTTCGAAACTCTTACGAGGAACCCTAATTGGGATTTTGGGGGTTTTCAAAATTGCGACCGATTTCATGTTGTTTATGCCATTTTGTGATAATTACATGCCATTGACGTGTTGGGTATGTGTAATTTGTGATTTGGAACATTAATCTTGGATTTGATATGCTTATCCCAACTTGCCCGCGACGTGTTCGACAAAATGCCGCTTTGAACTTTTGCATGTGATCTTGATTACTACATGTCTCATGTCAATATTTTGGTCGAATTAAGTTGCTTGCATTTATTTGGTATTCCCCTGAGCTCACAATTTCGCTTTCAGGTACTATGGGTAAAACTCGCTCTTCAGCCTCACGTGACCCCGCCTCGCATTCGCCCGTTCGGCAAAGGCGACGCGGGCCCCCGCCGACAATGCTAAAGGCCATGGGCCAGTTCACGGACGAGGCCCATGCGGCACGATACACCCGGCTGAAGGGAATGGAGTTCATCGCCATGGACCAGATCGATCACGACACATTGGCGAAGTACCACATCGACCAGCAGGTCGCTCAGTACTTCTCACTCAGCGGATGGAACACCTTCCTGGCCATCGACGAACCATCATACAAGGAACTCACCTTGGAGTTCCTTGCCACATTTTCCTTCGACGAACACGGTGACCGCACAATTAGATTTCGGGCGTTCAACGAAGATCATATAGTGAGGGCCGACAATGTGTGCCATGCCCTTGGAGTCCCAGAGCCCCGCCACCGATCCTTCGCGACCTTCTTCGATACACCAGAAGGACAACGGGGGTGCTGGGCTGAAATCGCTCGACCTGGCGAGCCGGAATACAGCGCAAGGACGTCGAAGGCATCTGCGCTACGGAGCCCAGGACTACGCTATATTCACCGCCTCCTGACAACCTCGCTTACACCGATGGGTGACTCACATGGAGCAGTCACCCTCCGCGATCTGTATTACCTGATCCAGCTACACCGAGGCGAACGAATAAATTTAGGGATGGCGGTGTCCCACGCCTTCAGTGCTCAGGCGGAAGCACGACCCCATGGCAAGATCGCCGTCGGCCCACTGATCACCAAGGTGATCAAAGGATTACGCTACTGGCCGGCGAATGCACCCAGATGGAGGTAGTGGGCGGGCGTCACCCAGTGAACGAGGACACGCTGGTGAAGATGAAGATGCTCGTGAAGGCGCCCACCTGGACTCGCGCCAACAAGGTGTATATCTGGCACGAGATTCATCGCGGCCAGACCGACCAAGGAGCCGTCCCCGACGACCAGCTCTACCTCGACGGCCCACACCCAGTGGAGACGGACACGACGACTGCAGGGCCCTCATTTTCCTCTGGCTACCATCAGGGCGAATCATCCGGCGTCGCCCCGTACGCTTCGACGGCGGACCTTGAAGCACTGCGCCAGGACATGATGCGCATGAACGCCGACTCGCTACAGAGGGACGACGAGCTTCGGCGATACAACGAACAGACTCGGCGCCGACAGGAAGAGTACGAGCGCCAGAACGAGGAAGCCCACCGCCGTTACGATGCAGAGCTCGAGCGCTACAACCAGGCCCTTCAAGCCATGGACACGGCGCTCAAGTATTCCCAGCAGTCGATGGCTTTCCTGCGCCCGAGGCCACCATCACCACCGCCACCGCCGCCACCTTAGGGATTTCTTCTTTTACTTCTTATTGACATTTCGTGTTTGAGTAGTCGCGTGTGTTTTGAATTTATTTCCACCTCTACGCTTATAACTATGTTTATAGTTAAACTATGACTACTCTATTTTATGCCTATTTATCTCTCTAGCTAGCGCATGGAAACGCATAACGGCTTACAACGCTTAACGGATAACAACACGACCGCCCCGCCTAAACCGACTACCTCACGAGCACGTCCCTTATTCGTCAGGGGAGTCACGCTTCTTTTTAACTCTTTTCCCCTTCCTTTTATTTTTACGTTGAGGACAACGTCTGACTTAAGTGTGGAGAGGGGAATTTTAAATTTTTATGACGTGTCTGTGAGTCGTTGAGTTCGTTGGAAAGGCATGAATTACTGAATCAGGCATGATTGTTTGCGCTTATCTCGAGTTGGTCTGCATTCTATGAAATTATGTGAGCAATTAGGACATGCATGACTGATTGAATCTTATCTGCCTGAATAGATATAGCACTGTTTTGAGAGATCCGTACACATAACCCTATTTCGTGTGAGAGTTTGAGCCTGACGAGCTTACGCTCATTTTTCTTGGTTGTGTGACGTGCCTAGTCTATATCTCTCTAGAACTTGCCTGTCTGATGCGTGTTGAAACTGTTTTGGTGTGCGAGTGTGAAAATGATGAGGGCATTAGGAATCAAGTCCAGGGCCAAAATTTTCTTAACCATGACGAACCCCATTAGTTAGCCCCTTTGAGCCTGAGCCTATTCGTTGCTTACCTCATATGTTATAGAAGCCACTGACCCGAATAAGCCCCATAGATTTTATGAGCCTGAGTTGATTAGAATAGAGCAGAAGTCGAACGTGAGAGATACTATTTCAGTGTATGATTTGATGTTCTTCTCTGCAATTCATGAAATGACTCGTCCCTTACTTGACCGTTTTCTGAAATGACCCGATCTCTTGCATAAGCCTGCCCATAACCCTTTGGCAAGATATAGGTCTCGGTAATAAGTATCCCTAGGTACACGGCATTCGCTGTGACGATGTATTCTTTGCGACAAAAGCCGAACCTTGATGTTTAAGGGAATAAGGGCAGTGCACAAAGTAGAGCGTGACTAAGGTGAAAGGGCAGAAAATGAAAGGGAACTGAGTTGAGAGGGTTGAGCAGAAAAGTCTAGGATTTCGGAGCGAGAACGTCGAGTCTTATGTTGGGACGTGTGACTGTCTGTTTGATCATGCTGAGTTCTTTGAAAATTTTCGATCACGTGTCCTAGCTCTAAGATTAAGTGTTCAATACTTATGCTTGCCGCTTCATGATTGTTCGACCCGTTTTTCCCAAAAAGACCCTCAGATTTATACTTGCCGCTTTGAATAGTCGAGATGCGATTAACTTGCAAGTTTATGATAGGGGTTGGACTAGTGCACGAATTGAGCGACTCATCCTATACTAGCCTATACACTTGAGTGATTTGAGTGAATCCTTGGAGGTATGAGTCTCGATTAGCAGTGCGAAGAAAATTCAGGACGCCGAGTGCAAGTCATTAGTGTAATGTCCGTGATTGTTTGCTTGATTCCTTTTGTGCTTTCTAGCTTTGATGATAAATTGCGAACAATCGTGCCGTTATCCTAGTTTGATGCCTTACCTGATTTCTAATTTATTTGAGGACAAGCAAATGCTTAAGTGTGGGGAGGTTTGATAAACGCATTTCAATGCGTTTATCGTAGTATTTATTCGGGGTATAATAGAACTTTAGCAATTAAATTATGCATTTATTCGATATATTTACACTTATTTTATTGTTGAAGGAGCTTAGGACGAGTCTCGGGCGAAAAGAAGCGAAAACGAGGCAAAACGGCGCGAAAAGGGGCAACACTGCCCTCGGTCACGGTCAGACGCATTACGCGTCACGGCCGTGACGAGGGGCAGCTCTTGGTTTAAATGGACGCTGGTGACGGTCACGGCCGTGATGCTTAATGCGTCTGGCCGTGACGCTAGGCAGAGTACCACGCTGGTGATGGTCACGGCCGTGACGCTTAATGCGTCTGGCCGTGACTCGAGACAGAGCACCCCACCGATGATGGTCACGACCGTGACCTATGATGCACTTGGCCGTGACCTTGGGCAGAAAAGGCGAGACGCGAGCGATGTTGGTCACGGCCGTGACGGCCCATGTCCCAGGCCGTGACCGACTCGGGAATCAGTATAAAAAGCCCAAATTCGACCCAGAAACGAAACAACTCACCAGAGATCAATTCCCAATCATCCAGAGACGAAATTAGGGTGAAAAGAATAGGAAAAAAAGTCATAAACATGAGTCACGATGTCTTAATTACGAAATATCCTAGCGTTCATCTAATCCCAAACACATAGGGGATTTAGCTACGCATAATTGACGGGAAAACAACGAAAGAAATAAGAAACGAAGAAGAAGAATTCATGATCTCGAATACTGATGATCAGGGATGGTGGCACGGATGAATCTTCGTTCTGCATTCAATTTGGCGTGATTGCGTCATTGATCCTTTTCGCCCGGCCTGGGACATGGGCCGTCACGGCCGTGACCAACATCGCTCGCGTCTCGCCTTTTCTGCCCAAGGTCACGGCCAAGTGCATCATAGGTCACGGTCGTGACCATCATCGGTGGGGTGCTCTGTCTCGAGTCACGGCCAGACGCATTAAGCGTCACGGCCGTGACCATCACCAGCGTGGTTCTCTGCCTAGCGTCACGGCCAGACGCATTAAGCATCACGGCCGTGACCATCACCAGCGTCCATTTAAACCAAGAGCTGCCCCTCGTCACGGCCGTGACGCGTAATGCGTCTGACCGTGACCGAGGGCAGTGTTGCCCCTTTTCGCGCCGTTTTGCCTCGTTTTCGCTCCTTTTCGCCCGAGACTCGTCCTAAGCTCCTTCAACAATAAAATAAGTGTAAATATATCGAATAAATGCATAATTTAATTGCTAAAGTTCTATTATACCCCGAATAAATACTACGATAAACGCATTGAAATGCGTTTATCAATAGGCTTGCAAGCTAATCGCATATCTACTACTTAAAGTGGCAAGCATAAATATGAGGATCTTCTTGGGTCTTCTCGGGTCAAATAATAATGACTTGACAAGCATAGGTATTGAACACGTAATCTTAAAGCTAGGACACATAAGCGAAAATTCAAAGAATATAGCATGATCAAATTGATAGTCACATGCCCCAACATAAGACTCAATATTCTGCCCGACCCCTGTCAACTCAGTTCCCTTTCATTTTCTGCCATTTCCCCTTAATCACGCTCTAGTGCACTGCCCTTATTCCCTAAAACATCAAGGTTCGGTTTTTGTCGCAAAGAATACATCGTCACAGCGAATGCCGTGTACCTAGGGATACTTATTACCAAAACCTATATCTTGCCAAAAGGTTTATGGGAATGCTTATGAAAGGGATCAGGTCATTTCAGAAAATAGTCAAGTCAGGGGCGAGTCATTTCACGAATAGCAGAGAAGAACATCAAATCATGCACTGAAATAGTAACTCTCAAGTTCGACTTCTGCTCTATTCTAATGAATTTGGCTTCATATAATCTCTGGAGGCTTATATGGGTCAAGGGCATTTCATATCATATGAGGTAAGCAACGAATAGGCTCAGGCTCAAAGTGGCTAACTAGCGGGGTTAGTCATGGTGGGGAATTTTGGCTCTGGACTTAATTCCTAATGCCCTCATCATCTTCACACTAACACACCAAAAACAGTTTCAACACGCATCAGACAGACAAGTTCTAGAGAGATGTAGACTAGGCACGTCACACAACCAAGAACAATGAGCATAAGCTCGTCAGGCTCAAACTCTCACATGAAACAGGGTTATGTGTACGAATCTCTCAAAACAGTGCTATATCTATTCAGGCAAACATGATACAATCAGTCATGCATATCCTAATTGCTCACAAGGATTTCATCATGCAAACCAACTCGAGATAAACGCAAACAATCATGCCTGATTTTAATAATTCATGCCTTTCTAACAAAATTGATAGCTCACGGACACGTCATAAAAACATTTCACGCACATTCTCACGGACACGTCATAAAAAAAATTTCACGTACATTCTCAACCTAAATTCCCCTCCCACACTTAAGCCGTACGTTGTCCTCAACGTAAAAATTGAATAAACGAAAGGGAAAAGTAGGTGTAAGAGAACGAAACTTCCCTGACGGAAAATATTGACGTGGTCGTGACTAGACGTGTGATGGTTGTCATATCATGACTCGTGATGCCTGACATGACTAAAAGGAAAACTAAGCGTAACAGAAAAAACATGAATTGTAATAATAATTGGCATAATAAAAAAATACTAGATAGATAAAACCTGGGTTGCCTCCCAAGAAGCGCTTCCTTTACCGTCTTTAGCCGGACGTGCTTTCGTTCGCTTAGGGTGGCTGGAAGTCGAGGTACAACATCTCTTTTCTGCTTAAGTTTTCCTCGCCTACATCCATACCTTGGCGGTGTCTCCTTTCGCCGGGCAGCGATTTCAACTCTAGTGGCGTTCGCTCCTCGACTGGGCTCTTGTCCTTAACTTCTTTGCTGCTCTCGTCGATGGTTATGATGGGCTCGTCGATGGTTATGATGGGCTCGTCGATCTCCTCCCCACACTTATCGATTTCCATAATCGTGTGCCTATCATGCTTGCTGACCTGTGACAGACCTTGCACAGAAAAGAGAAAATCGCGCTCAAAGACATCTAAGAAATAGCATTTATCATCTTGCTCGTTGCTCTTTTTCATCGAATCAGCCATATTGAATGTAACTTTTTCGCCGTCTACTGTCAAGGTTAATGTTCCATTCCTAACATCTATCATGGTCTCGCCTGTAGCTAAGAATGGTCTACCTAGAATTAATGGAACATTTTCATCCTCGTCCATGTCTAAGATCACAAAATCAGCAGGGATAACGAACTTATTGACCTTAACTAGAACATCCTCGATAACACCTAGAGGGTATTTTAACGATTTATCGGCCAGTTGAATACTCATTCTAGTGGGTCGTGGTTCACCTAATTCTAAACGCTTAAACATGGAGTACGGCATTAAATTTATACTAGCACCTAGATCAGCTAAAGCATGCTCAACAACTAAATCACCTATCAAACAAGGAATAGTAAAACTCTCTGGGTCCTTGAGCTTTTTCGGTATCTTGCTCTGGAGTATCGCTGAGCACTCTCCTCGTAGGTATACCGTGGAGACGTGTTCGAGCTTCCGTCGGTTCGTCAGCAAGTCCATCAGGAACTTAACGAAACTGGGCATCTGCACAATAGCTTCAATAAATGGTAAGTTAATATGTAATTCTTTGCACATACATATAAATCTGCCAATTAGCGCCTCGTATTTGTCCTTCTTCAACCGTGCTGGATAGGAAATCTTCGGCCGGTACGGCATCACTGGTGGCCGCTCATTCTCCCTCGCTTTTTCTATTTCGAGTGCATTCTCCGGACGGTCGGGGCTGAAATCCTGAAGGTCCTTGGCCCTAATGGTTCTGATTCCCGTACGCCAGGTTTGGATGTGCCCGAGGCTGGACGCTTCGCTGGCCACCTTGGTAATTGCCCATATAGTCTACGTGCTCCAGCGGCTGCTCAAGTTGGCATTCTGATGTCTCGTGGGTTGTGCCACAAATTCCGCACAATGGCACGTAAGACGTGTGCTGCGTCGGTGCGATGGTGGCCACGGCATTCACTGGCTGAGTTTGCCCGGACTTGGGAAGTAATGCGCCTATCACCGTCTGCAACTGGGAGTTCGTCGAGGCAATTTGTTGCTGTAGTGCCTCAATTTTAGCGTTAGTGGCCGTCTCCTCACTCACTCCGAACACATCGGGTGTCTTCATCCTGGTATTGCCCCTCATGAAGCTGTTCCTCGAGTAGTCCTCGATCAGATTCCAAGCGTCGGTAGCATTGAGCTTCACGAGTCCTCCTCCTGCGGCTCCGTCTAGCATATGGACAGTCTGGTCATTGAGCCCCTCGTGAAATCGGTTGATCTGGGCTGCCTTCGACATCCCGTGCTGCAGGCACCTCTTCAGTAGCGCCTTATATCGCTCCCACACCTCGTAGAGGTTTTCTGAGTCCTTCTGATGGAATAGGGAGATCTCTGTCTTTAACCTTAGCACCTTCGTCAGAGGGAAATGAACCTGTTATCCACACTTTAATATTTGGATATTGTATTCAAATATTTATTTATGGAATTAGGCATATTATTTATTTACCTATCCAGTCTTACTAGGCATCCGGTGAGAAGGTAAATAAATAAAACCCATATATACGAGTTTAGTCACCGATTCTCATGGGATGAGAGAGGGGGCACCGATGAGCTATTATTCTCGGATATAAAATTAGTCCATAAGTCTTAGACTTCAGTAGGGTGACTGAATGTCGATCATGACTTATTTGTTGATGACTCTAAAATGGTTGTGCCAATCATTCGCTTGGGAAGCGGGAGGTCGTGACATTGGTATGAGTTGAATCAGGGGATTAACTTGTATTTGGACACGACTCTTAATCGACGATCACATGGCTAATTACTCGTTGAGTGTCAATGATCGATCTATTGACTATAGTACTATACGTGGACCTTAGACCGAAGGGTCATTGACAGAGTTGGCTTCGGGGTCCTGACTTGTCACTAGTTTGCTAGGCCCGCCTTGTTCGAGGTTGAACATGGGTCAGCGGCGACATGCAGTCTTGACAACGAAGTGCAACTACTGGGCATTGATAGTCGTGAGGGATTCACAACCTCGCAAGTAATCGAGGTATATGTCCTATGCATATTCGGGGACAAGGAATTACGGAATCTTTGCAAAGTATAAAAACTAACTCACGTGGGACGTGGAGTGTAGTTTAATAATTTCTTCATCACGAATTTGACATAGTGTCGGGTTAGTGAGTTTGACATTACCATGGCTCTCACTGACCGGGACATATGTGCAGGGTCTATACGTATTACGACGATCTATAGTCGGTTCGTAAAATACGAAGAACGTACTCAACACGGGATTTATTCGGTACCACGGGATTGACTTGGTGCTTACCGAATTCTTGGATTCATCCCTTGCCGGGTTGAGACGAACCAAGAGAGTCGGGCTTAAAAAGGATCACTGGGATAATATCTGATAAAGTGAGATGTGTTATTACATAACGGTCTTGGAGACGTTAATAAAACATTAAATATTAGTTTTAGAAACTATATTTACTTGGAATAAGATTCCCGGAATGAAACGAGAAAGAATGGACCGAAAACAAGGTTCACAACCATGAGCAAGGTTCATCAAGGTCGTGAAGCCCGCCTGAAAAGTAGGAACAGATTCCAAAATTCATATCTCACAATCTAGACCTTGGATTGAGAATCCCTTTGGTCAAAATCGAGATTGGTGAGTCTTCTATCTGTGGTTAATCGGACATCGTTTACACCTCGAACGTATGGAAAAACAAAACTGTCGCAAAGCTGTTGCATGAAAAAATGAGCTCACTGTCGTTCGTCACGGCCTGGTGCAGTAGTGTCATGGTTTTGTATTTCTCTCGGATGGAGGGGTAAACGATGTCCGATTGACCTGAAATTTTAATCATAGATAGAAGACTCGATAATCTCGATTCTGACCAAAGGAATTCTCAATCCGAGTTTTGGATTGAGAGATATGGATTTTCTAATGCTGATGCTGCTATGGGTCACGGCCTGGTTCAAGAAGTGTCACGGCCGTGACCATCTTCAGTCTAACTCTCTGCCAAGTGTCACGGCCAGGTGCACTATGTGTCACGGCCGTGACCTTCACCAGTTTTCATCGTTTTCGCGCCGTTTTGCCTCGTTTTCGCTCCTTTTCGCCCGAAACTTGTCCTAAAGCCTTATAATACCAAAACAAGCAGAAATAGGGTTAATAAGTGCATAAAATGACTACGAAAACTCTATTATGAGCCAATTAAATACTATGATAAACGTACTACGATACGTTTATCATGGAGATTCCTCAAAGTTCATATTCTTGCAGTTAAACACCCGGTATGCATTGCGTGCAAGGAATATCCTAGAAAGAATCCTTTGTCTAACCGATTGTCGAAGGTAGCCAGATGGCTTTTTCCATTGTCGTGGATATAACATTTGCTCTCAAAGATCTTGAAATATCCAATGGAAGGTGTGTTTCTATTCCATATCTCATAGGACGTCTTTCCTTGTCTTTTGAAAATCATTGACCGATTTTGCGTATAGCAAGCGTTATCGATAGCCTCTACCTAGAATTTCTGAGCCGCATCGATCAACATTGTCCTTGTTGTTTCCTTGAGTGTTCAGTTTCTTCTTTCACCAACTCCATTATGTTGGGGGCGGGGAGTCCTAGTAACAGATTCATGACGTATGTCATGGTTCTCAAGATAGGTGGTTAGGGTAATATTGAGGATTCAGTTTCCCTTCACTCCTAATTGTTTTAATATTGTAGTTTCTTTCATTTTGAATCCGTTTGAATAATTTAATGAGTTCAAGTGGAGTTTGATCCTTAGTTTTAAGAAAGATTACCCAAGTACACATATAGAAGTCATCTATGATAATTAGTGTATATCTTATTCCCCCTAAGCTGGTTACCGAAATCGGATCAAATAAGTCCATGTGTAGTAGATCTAGGCATTGATCTGCAAGTGTGTTTCCTTTACTTGTAGAGGTTGACCAAATCTGTTTTCCTAGCTTACAAGCTGAACAGACCACATCTGTAACATATGTAAGTTTCGGTAAACCTCTAACTAAGTTGGTTTTGCTTGACGAATATAGTTTTGAAGTTTAAATGATCTAGTCTTTTATGCCGTAGCCCACGTCTCGACTCACTGGCTACAAAACATGTTGGAATGTGAGCTGTCTACACACTCCATTTTATTGTATAGGTGACATCAGTTCTTTGTCCAGTACAGTTTTTCCATGTTTGTTTTGACAAAACAATTTTCTTTCTCAAAATTGACTTCGTACACGTATCACTAAGTTGGCTGTTACTTATGAGATTATAGTGCAAGTTTTTAACTAGTAAACATTTCCAAGGGTTAGAGATACCCATAGGTAATATTATCGTTATCTATGATCTCACCTTGCGTTATCTCCGAAGGTGATGGTCATTAGCGCATGAGTTAATGTCTGTGAGGAGTCTTTGATCTCCGATCATGTGCCGACAGCATCCACTGTCTAGAAACCAACTTGACCGACTGAGTCTCTACAGGTATTCCTGCAAGAATAAGTTGATTCTTTTGTACCCAGTTACGCTTGTGTCCGATCTGGTTAGAAATCCATACCTGAATGATCCTTACAGATCTTTTAGTGTTGGGTCTATAAGATACTTATACTTTTTAGTTTTCATGTGACCATTATCCTTGATTTCTGTTTCTCAAGGGTTTTGGTCTTGGTTTATTGTTAATATTTCTTTTAGGACCGGGTTCCCCTTTAGTCGTTGCGTGCTTTTTTTCTTTGTGGAACAGTGGATATGTTTGGTTTATACCCAAGTCATGTTCTTCTAGAGCTGATTTTTAGTTGAATTGAACTTGGTATAGTCCGATGGTCAGACAAACTTTATTACCTTTGTTGAGGCCGGTATTTGAGAAGATGTGGAGGCCTCCTCTATGTTCGAATGCTCCTTGTATCCAAGGGCGATCTAGTCATTAGTATCCTTCAATGTTCCTTGAAGGCAGTCGAGTGTCCTTGAAGACTTTGTCTGGAGTATGCTTGATAGCTTTTGATTTTCTAAGCTTTTAGTTTGGTTGCCTCCTTTACCTTGTTGTTTTCTTCCACTAGTTGGGCTATCTTTTCAACTGGAGTTCCAGAATTGCCTTGTACAAATTCCTTACCTTTTCCTTTCTCATTCACTTTTCCAGTTTGATGGATAGCTTCCAGTATCCTTCTGTCATGTCTTGAAGGGCTTCTATGAGCTCTTCATGGCTGAACTCGGGAGTTGATGGATCAACCTTCTAACTCATGTGCCCTACACTGGAACCTGCGAGTTCTTCATCGCTCTCATGCTCACTCATCTCCCCTTCAGAGCTTGAATCTTCTGAGTTGGTTTCGTCCCACTTTAGCTTGGTCTTGCCAGCTACGAGTGCTCGGGACTTCTTATTTCTTGTGAATCTTTCTTTACATGTTCCTTCCTTTTCTCCTTTTCTCTCTTGTTTCTTCTCATGAAATTTTCGAACTCCTTGATGAAGAGAGTCATCGCTTCATCACTCATTTCATCAGCATTCTTTGAGGAGCTCTCTGTTGCAGCCGAGGCTTTGATCGGTTGAACCGATATTGTTTCCTACATTCTTGTTTGGAGTTTGAATTCGTATGCCTTTAAATATGCCTTTAACTAGACTCACTCAATATAACTCTCACATCTATATTTTGCTTACTAAACTCCTAGTCACCTCTTAGATTTTTTACAGTCCGTCTCTTTCAACAGCTGTTTACAGTCCGTTGAGATTTTACTCACTTATTATAGTGCAGTAATGACAACACCAACGTCTTTCTCGCTCGAGAACTTGTGAATGATTTGAGGCTTGAGTTTTCTCTCGCTGGTTGATATTCAAAGTTGGTGAAGTACGTTCTCCAGCTTGCATCCCTATTTATAGTTGAGTTGAAGTTGAAGTCCGTCATGATATAACTCTGGGTGTACAGGACTAGGCATTTATTATCCTTTCTCAAAATGGGTATGTCCGGTCCTTTAGACAGTTCGCGTTGTGCTGTGTTGCATTCCTCAGTTTGGCTTGACTTTCAGCTAGCAGCCTTGTAAATAATGTTGTGTCAGAAGTCTTCATATTGCCGTGCTTGAATATCATTTGAAAATGTCCACCGTGGCACATCCAGTATCGAGGCGGTCCGGTCTCATGAATACATCCGATATGCATTGTCTTGATCCGGTTTCATCTAGCGCTGGCGCTCCGTTGGTCTCTTCCGGTTTCATCCTTTACTAACCTGTACTTTATCACTTTACTTAAGTTAAGTCACCAAAACTTTTAATCTAATAATTAAAGTCGCGATTTCTAGCAGAGATATGGTAGATAGTTACTGTTTTTGTGTTTCTATACAGCTTGATAAGAGTGGAGATGGAGATAAAGAGAAGTTTAAATAGCTCGTCGAAGAAGAAGATTGGATAGATTGAAGAAGAAGATTGGATAGATAAATTGAAGAAGATGATGAGATGCCATTGAAGAAGTTGGAGAAATAAACAGGTTTTAATTTATGAATGCGTTCCTTCATTCACGTGTTTTTAACAAAACATAAATGGGCTTCCCATTAAATATTAATATTAGTTTGGCCCAAATAGATTAAGTCTCAGCCCATCTTGAGTTGGCCTCTTGTTGACCTCCGATCCTTTCTCCTCCTTATATATCGCGCAATTCCTTTGCTAACACACCTTCATCGACTTTCGTCAGTTTCTCATCCAGTCATCCTCAAAGCTAATCTGAGTTCATAACAGTCAAATCAAATCAGCGATCTCTTATACCAATTCTTTTACCCCCTCCACCAATTTCATCTAGCTGATCCTTCAAGATATTGATATCGATTTTATGGTAAGATTTTAATTTTCCCACCATTTATTGGATTTTCTGATTATGTTTCCATGGAATGGTTAATTGCATCCGTATCCAACTGCTTTAATAATGTAATCAATTTATGTGAATTAATCAGGGCAGTGTGAGCTTAGGTCTTTTTATTGAGTGCTTGAAAGGGCTTGCAGTTTGCTAGTCTGATAAGGTATTCTATGTTTGTGTCCCCTGTATTCTGATCTTGCAATGGGATATGGAGGAACGTTGCAATAAGAAATAAATTGGAGAGAAAAAATGATTTGTGTCTAGACCGAATTTAGGCTGTTCTATGAATTTAGAAGATCTTTTAGGGAACTTCTAGATGAAAATCTGTGGGTTGCGGTTTTTTTTTATATATGAAGGTGAGAAGTTGGATTCATTTGTTGCCTAAGTGGTCAGGTTCATGATGCTCAAGTTGGATTGCTTCGAATATGACCAATAGAGCCTAGAGGCATGTCTCATGCTATATTTTTCAGATATTATATATATATATATATATATATTTTCTAGTGGATAAGTTGGCCTGCTTTAAATCTCCAAGTCCTAAGTTGATGAATGGTTAGTGAGAATAGGCTAAAGAGCAGCGTGACTCAAAGTTCAGGATAAGATAAAATTAGTAAAAAGGACTCGATAGCTGAATTCCAAATGCAGTATAGAAAGGAAAGGACTAGGATTCCCACAAGATACCTACGAGTTTCCACCAACAAAGACATGTAGTCCTACTTACTTACTCTACGAAATAACACGTTGAAATAGACAGAACAGACACTGACGTTGACTCGATCAAACAGAAGACAAAACATGAGAATTGAGAAAAACAACTAGCAGTCAAAGCCTTAAGGTGAGATCAAGGCCGCCATCATCTTCGCCTTCCTCCCCAGGTTGGTCGTTGCGAGCACTGCTAACTGTGCTTGTACCCTTGCTGGCACTCGAACCTTTTCCCGCCCTTAAATGGTATGGTGAGAACCTGGGACTTTTGACCCTTCCGCTTGGGCTTTTAAAAGCAATGCCAATGCACTCAGAGAGCTGAGAAGAAGCAGTTTTCGGCAACGATTTCTTTGCTAAATCAATAGATCCTCTGTGCTGTGGTTGCTGGTGATGATTCTGAGGGTAAGGCTCAGAAAAACCCATCATTTGTTGGGTGAGATTTGGCGTGGCCTTCTTGGGAACATTAGGAAATGCGTAGAAAGGATCAACATAGGAGCTCTCATTGAAAATAGCACCAATAGAGTGACCAATGTGGGAGCTATCATTATTGACCATGGCACAAATAGGGTGACCAATGTGGGAGTTATTATCATTGTTGACCATAGCACCAATAGGGTGACCAATGTGGGAGCTATCCTTGATTGTAATACCGAGGGGGCTAATATAGGAAGCAGCTTGAGTCATACCTGAGTGATGATTTTTCCATTTAGTAGACTTTTCAACCGACCTTTCTAGCTTGTGAGCATTTTGGTGCCCGCCAAATGCTTGCTTGTTGGTGAACACCTTTGAGCAGTATACACAAGTGTATTCATGATGTTCCTCTGTAGTAGCACTCTGAAGCTGTAACGCCTGGGAATGACTCATGCCATTCATTTCTTCAGCTGATAAATTCAAATCCATTTCTTTGTAGGACAGGTTTAGATCTAGCGAAAAATCTCTTCCTGTATTAGCTTTGTTTTTTCCTATGTTTATGTGAGGCCTTGTATCTGAATTGTATATTATTTTGTCGGAGGGATTGGACATGGCTGCGCTAACTCAAAAGTTTCTCTTTTTAAGGTTTTGTATGGAGAGGAGGAACTGAAGGAGGAAGCTGCTGCGGCTTCTCATAGACTTGTTCTGAATTTATAGCGGGTGAAAGGCATTGAACAAAATAATCTTCGACTATATCCTATTATGGTAAGACATGAATTCGATGAGTAAATTTTTTTATTATCGGCATGTCATTTCGTTTATTTCTAAAATTTCTATTCTGTGAATCTTTGCCTGTCTCAGAAAACGGAAAAATTACTGAAATTGCTCTTATAATAACAGCGATATTTCATTTGATGGGGACGAACGTGTCATGTTGTGATCTTCCCTACGACCTTTTGTAAGACATGAGTTGTTCCTTATGTACCCATTGAATCTTTTCCAATATCTCCTACAAACGAAGACAGCCCACTCCCCCAGCAAGAAGACAGACACGAACTTACACTGTCCTTCCTTGAGGAGACGATTTCTTTCGACTAGCACGAGTAGAGAAGGTGGACTTGTAGTGCTCATAGTCGATTGTTGAAAATACCGCCCCTTCGGCTTCAAGGTGCACGAATGCTTCTTTGTTATCAAAATAACAAAAACAACAAGCTTTAGAAAGGAAAAGAAAGAAAGGAGACATCAGCATGTATCAGCTTATTAGGCTTGGAGGATAAATAATAGAAAATCCTCATACCATTGTTTGTTGCATGTGATATGGAATGTGCTGCCTGAGGCGAGGATCCATTCTTTCCCAGCGTCACAATTTAACAGTGTTAAAACCTCCGTCGACTCATAACCATCAGAAACGATAGAAGCCTCAGAAACTGCTTGAGTTTTACTTATTGTGCATTTGATCCTTTGCGGACATTGTCTCGTATATGACCTTCATGGCAGTGATAGCATTTAGTTCGGAATTTAGACTTGGACTTGGACCTATCCTTCTTCTTTACTTATTTGTCCTCTCTTATCACAGATCTCCCTCTCACACATGGGCTCTCGTTTACAGCATGGTGTTGACATTCTATTCTTTGATTTATCTGTCTTGAACTCAGAGCAAATTGAGCATCATTCACAGTAAGATCTATTCCATAGAGTAGTTCTTCTTTGAAGTTAGAATAGCTCCTTAGCAAAGCGCTTAACAGCGTAAGTTCTTGATCTGCATCTTCAATACCAACGTCGATGTTTGCTAGATCAATTCTACTTGATCGTCGAGAGGTTATCTTGAACTCTAAACGAATACAAAGCTTACTTAAGATACAACATGTTTACCATCGTCTTGGTCATCATATAAAGCGCTTCAAGCAGTCCATGATTGCAGCTGCAGTTTTCTCCATCGAAACTTTCCGCATGCAGAATCTCCCAGGCTGTGAATCATCACACTATTAGCTTCTTTTTCAGCTTCTGGCATGGTTGTAGACATTTCTTTTTCTCCTTTGAGTGCCTCATCCAATCCTTGATGTACGAGGAATGCTCTCATCTTCAGACGCCACAATCCGAAGTCATTTGAACCTGTTGGGTATTCGACTATCTTTGGTTCCTTCTCAGATGTAGATTGTATCGAATGTTTGTGAAAGGACGAATTCAAATCGAAAACTTCAAAAATAAAACAGGACATGACATATACGTGATTCGGTTCAATAAAACCTACATCCAAGGGGCCTCAAAAGATTATTTCTTTATTGCTTTTCGGGTGATAACAGTAGACAGGAATGAGATCTACAGATTTCGTGCTTACAACTTCTTGAGACGATAGCTCTTTAAGAAGTTACACACGCTCAAACTCACTGGTTTTATTGGTGAAGAAGAGAACTTTCGTATAAGCTTCAGTTCTCTAGCCCCGTTCTCTTGCGGGAAAGAAAAAGGCCTTTAATAATTCAACTTACAGAATTGCCGCTGCCAACAGCATCTTCTTCACTTGTAATTAATCAAAATAGATATAGCATTTTCTATCTTCACCACACGCTTTTACCAGCAGAGGCAAACTTGAGCAGTGGCTTTTGTTGGTTCTGTATGGTATAGACCGGGGAGTATATTCGGACAAATACGATGAGAGGTTCGAAGATTGTGCAAGCACAATATCCTTGAAACAGATTCGCTCTTGTCGTTTGTGCTTTGAGGTTTTACGAGCGACTATTTCCCAGGTACTTCGAATTACTTAGCGGTTATTTAGCACACAACACCAACGACGAATTGGAACTAGGTAGAAAATGAACAGGAATTTCTTTTCGAAGCTTGTGTTTCGTATCTATTTCTCTATGAGAATCATCCTATATTTATACGAATCAAAATAATTTAATGGCTATAAAAGTCTCTTTCTTAGTGGACATTGTGTCTTTAAATCAAATAATTTAATGGCTATAAAAGTCACTTTATTACTGGACAATTATGGCGATAAGTTAAATAATGTAATGGCTATAAAAGTCTCTTTATAACCGTCTTTGTTCTGTTGCTTAACAAGAACTGCAATCCGTCCCCACTCAGGTTGAAGTGTGGAAAGGAACTTGATGTTGTGTTCGAGATTGGAGCGTTGGATGTTGATTTTGCTCATCTCGTTGATAATGGTCAGGAAACGAAGGTAAACATCTCGAAGTTCCTCCCCCTCCTTAGCTTTGAAGGAGTCATAGGCAGTAAGAATGCTGGACTTCTTAGATAGGTTGCTAGCTTCTGTCCCAACCATCATTTTGCATACTTCTCCCAAATTTCCTTTGCAGTGACCATTGCGTCGACTTGCTTGTAGACATCATTTGGTAGGGCCTGAAGTACGTAGTGTCGGGCAAGCTTGTCTGCGCTGGCTCGTGCTCTCTCAGCATCATTGTATCGACTAGGGTCCTTAGGAGTTCTCCTCTACTGAATTGGAGGAACAGCATCGGGTTGAGCAGGGATGGTGGTCCAGAATTGAGTTGGTCCTTCGAAAATGGAGGAAAGCATGTCGTTCGCGAGGTCTGCATCCTTGATTTCTATGAAATTGATGAATCGTTGCTTCCATATGCCGTACTCTCCCCATCTTAGTAGTGGTGCACGGTTGTCAGATCCAATAGCAAGACCGTCCATGATTGTATTTGGTAATGATCGTTAACGCGTGATATATCTGCGAAATGAAACGCTTTAGTTTTGAATGAGATGTAGTCAAGTTTGAATGATTTCGAATGTCGAGTCTAAGTAGGTAAATTCTCTTAATGAATTCTGTCGCAAAAAAATGATGAATTTTGTGTACTGCTTGAGGATCAGACGATTTGAGTTATATGAGATTAAAATTTTGGTCTACCCAATTTTGAATGCTTGAGCGATTCTAATTTTGTATCGATTGGTCCTAAGTGTTGAGAATCGGGCAATTGAAATTGAGTTTTGAGTTCTAGACTTGGGCGAAACAGCTAAGATAAGGAAAGTTTCGATCGAAAGATGAATTTCAATTTCGATTGGAATAAATCGTTTCGATTGTCTAAGATTGAAATTGGCTAAGTGAGTGATTGAGTTTCGGGCGAAACAGTGAATAAATTGGACTTTCGCCGAGATATGAGTCAGGCAAAACTTAGCAATTTAGTACTGTAGACTTTCGGGCGAAATAGATTGGGCTTTCGCCAAAAATTGTATCGATCGAAACTGTGAAATCGGGTACTGTAGCGTTTCGGGTGATTGGGCTTTCGCCGAGAATTGTATTGATCGAAACTGTGAAATTAGTGAAAAAATTGCCTGAAACTCTAATTGATCGACTTTCGGGCGATATCAATTGGACTTTCGCCGAGAAATATATCGGCGAAACTGTGAATTTGACGAGAAATTGCCCGAAACTCAAATCAATCGAGGCTTCTCAAAGTGAGTTTCGGTCGAAACCTTCAAACTCAAAGGTACTGTTCTATCGGTTACTGATGAACAGTTCAGTAAAAACCCAGATTTTCAGACTCGTTTTTGCTCAAATCCTACTCAAACTTGACTGAAATCGACGTGAAAGTTTATAAATGTACTCAATATCAGTTTTCTAACGTCTTAGGGGCAAGAAATCACTGAAAAACGATTCAAAACACCTAAAAACAGAAAAAAAAAAATCGAAAATGAGTTTTCAAGCAAAAACTTCTTCAAATCACGTCGGAATCGAGCAAAACTGGATTCAAATGTATTGATCCGCGTTAGGCTCTGATACCACTTGTTGGCCCTTTTATTACCAAACAATGATCAAAAGAAAGGTTTGAATGTAACAGTCGCGATGAACACCTTGAGCGTGTTAGTGTGTGTTTTTCTAAGGAAAAGTACAAGGTGGCATACCTTTTTAATTCTTTTGATAAAACCCTAATTAGGGTAAGTGGGGGCTTTATACACCACAAGTATTTGGTATATTAAAGCCCAATACAAAATTCCTACATAATGTCAAATGTCTCCCCAAACTACTACAACCCACTAAATAAACATATTAACCCAAGATTACATAAATTAAAGGATGGTATAAAATATTCCTAACACCTTCCCCACATCTCCGCCAACTCACGCACTGCCAGACAAGAAATAGCGAGTGGGTATCGTTAATAAAACTGCGTCTTCGCTTTCTTTGATTCGTCGAAGCAAACGTGGGCGTATCACAATCGGAAATCCCGAATGATGTTGAGTCTTCACAAAGTCCTCTTCACAAACGATTGCAGGTACTGTTATTCGATTATTCGGATTGTGCCATCTGATTGGATGATCAAGTTTTTACTCTATTTTATTTTTTTCTTAAAGATTATGCCTCCTCAGGGGTCAGATCTACCAGTACGAGTCGGGGTTGCTCGGCTGCGAGGGGCTGTTGGGGCAGATATGTGGTGTGAGTGGTGGTCCTGGGGGGCGATGGGCGAGAATGAACGGTTGCGATGGGCGGCAAACTGATCTGTTAGGCGCGGGCTGCTTGGCTTCAAAGGGTGTTTAGGAAAGCTACGAGAGGACACTGGGAAACATGTGGAACGGCTAGAGAAGCTGTGAAAGGGTTCTACGAGAGGACACTGGAAGTGCACGGTATCTGGAAACTATTGCGTAGACGTAATATAGATGAATCATGTTTTTTTATCGGTAAATTAGTAAGTGTAGTGTTTGTTATTTTTTATCCGTATGGAAGATTGTTGATAAAACTATGTTACATGTTCCTTTGATTCCTTTCAAATTTTGCAGAAACATGTCATGGATAGTAATAATGGAATTGATTATGGCGAGTAAGTCGTAATAAGTCAGAATTGTTATTCATATGATCGCACTTTCATTGATTTTGAATTGGTATTGACTTAGGACAAAGCAGCTTGAGAAAGCAAGAAGCAACCTGTGGCTCAAGCAAAAACGGTGGTGGTAAGGATAAGGAATATCTAGCTGCAAAACAGATGTCAAAAAACAAAGTAAACAGTGACCTTTTCAGACATCTCCCCGCCTCAATGTCGCACAAAGTCATCGCGCGCGATTGCATTATTTAGATCTTTGTCCCGTGAAGTAATGTTCCTTGAAACACTAGACATATTCCACAATTTTAATTTTAAGTTTTTACTCTTTTGCTTTTTATATATTTAGTCTCTTAGGATTTACTTGGAAGATGCAGAACGAGTAGGGTCACAACGACGACCTTTACATACACGGTAAGTGGTAATAATTTATTTATCGACACATTCTTACAATAGTTTTGTTCTGTATAACCATTTGTAATTGCAGCTCGGCAACTTACACTGATTACTTCTATTTATCATGCTTCCGTTCAGGTCAAGATAGGTTATTTGGATGAGAATGGCCTTTATACAGGTTAATTCTCCACATTTCTCTCTGACTTCATTATTGCTCAGGTACGTTGGATCTACGTTGCTCTATAGTTTCATATGCACTAGGTTGTTGTTGGTTGTAGGGTGATGGAGACAGTGCCTAAGCTAGGTTACGACAGAAGGAAATAAGTCGATGCTCGACATACGACATAAGTGGTATGGAGCATATCTCCTGATCGTACAGGCTGACCGCCTAGGCTATTCTAGAATATTGTGTTTTAGGTTTCTACATTTGCTCCCTATCAAATTTCATGGTATTCACTTCACACAAATGACTGTCCTTAACAAATGCAATTAATAACAATAGCTTGAAAACTTTTTTGACACATTTTGTTCTACATTTTTTTCGTATATTTCCTGTATCCGCTTTTCTACGTTTTGAAATATATGTTCGATTGAATATCGCTAACTCGTTTGTGATCGTACAAAATAATGTTAAACGCTAACTCGCTGATTAACATGGAAGTAAAAGCTCGCTGACACAGTAATAATTTCATCATTTGTCTCATTCGTGGTAGATCGTTTGAATTACTTTTTGCTTTTTTAGTTGGTAGATTATTTTTTAATTTATTTAATTTCCTTAAGCATTTGTTTTCGATGAAGCTGTTTATTTTTTTAAAATGTTGTTCTTTTCGTGATGAACATGTTTATTTTCCCTCAGTTACGATTAGTGTTAATGTTAGTATTGCTGAACTAGGGATTTCTTGAAATTATAGTTATGACAAGTTATAATCCTCTGTTTGCTGCCAATCCATTCAACATTTGCTTCACGATTAGGTTCTTTTGAATCCGTATGTGATATCGGGCTTTAACTAGTGATTTGTTGAAATTGTATGGTATTTTCTGCTTTATTTTTTGCCACCACACTTGGTCTAAGTATTCGAGATCATCAATGAATCAAGGGACTGAATCGAACGATGGTTTCATAATGTCGGACGCGTCCAAGTTTGTCAGCTTTGCAGAAGACAAGCAGTCTCAAGATCGTACCTAATTCACAACGAGAACAGATAAATTAAGGTCATCAACACAAGCCGTCGTTTTTGAAACATCGAGTAATTGAGTTAATATGTTAAGAGTTAAAACTGTTGATGATATTACAGCTTTTTTAGCATTTTGGATGAGCACGTAAGAGTATAATTTCTGTTCTGAACATATCAAACGACAACAATTGTGATCCAATTAAGTTAATTATTATTATCTCTCAAAACATAAATTTTCTAATAGAATTTACAATATTTTTGTTTTAAGATGTGATATGTTTTTTTCTATGATAAGATCTGCAACACATTCAAAGCTTTCACCGTATAACTTACAATATCAATTGCTTCAAGTTTGAATAAAATAATTTTTTTGACATAGTTTATTTTGCATGAGCCCAACACATACGTTAATTAACACATAATTAGGTGAATTATATATGTTTAATCCCGTGCATCAGCGGCGGATCTAGCATATGGCCGGGGGGGCCACGGCCCCCCGGAAATTTTCGAAATTTTTAGTACATATGTGTTGTATATAGTGTTAGTAGTTATAAATACATCTGATTTGTGGGATGTTCTTAAAATGTCATGTAGCATTTGTGGTGAGGGAGCATTTTCTCACCTTAGAGGTCGGGTGTTTGAATCAGTAGTGGCAATTTTTATTCTTTTTAAAGTTTTCTAATATAATTTTTTTTGCTTTAGCGTTTTTCATTTTTTTTTGCTGAGTGCTGACTGATTTTTAACATTTTAGTTCTCTTTTTCTTTTCAATTCGCACTTTGATATTCTATTTTTTATTTCAGAAATCATTATTCTTTCAGTTTACTTTAGTTCTTAGCATTTTTCATTTTATTTTGTTTTTTAACTAAACAATACAACTAAATTCATTATAAATTTTATGGTTTCTATAGAATTAATTTAATTCTTCTTTCACCATTTTTAATTTTTTTCATGGTCTATTAAAACTTTTTTAATATTTTATCATTAATTTTTTATATTGATATTTTTGTGTGCTAATTTTTACAAAATGTAAGATTCTTTTATAATCGTATTTCATATGTTTTGCTAGAAAAATATATCTCAATTTATAATTTTCAAAGAAAGATAGTAAATGAAAATTTTTATTCGATGTTTCAATCACACATTTTTATTACGGTCCCCCCCCGGTCGGGAATTCCTAGATCCGCCCCTGCCGTGCATTACGGGCAAACAAACTAGTTATTCGAATAAAAAGAAGTGTTTTTATTCGCATTATTATTTGAAATATTCGAATTTGAATATAGAACTTCGTATCGAACAACAAAAAAATAGATTTATTTGAAACCGTACTCATAAGGATACATGTCAAAATCGTATTGGATAGTATCTTTTCATAACACGCGTCTGCTTTAATTCATACAAGGGGAAATTTTCGTTCAGTCCTCTGTCAGGGTCTGAAATTTTTGTTCAGGCCCTGTCAGAAAAAAATTAGTTTTAAGGACTCGATTATTCAGTGACAATTTATTGGTCTGCAGTAACAATTCATTGTTCCCACAATAACAGTTCATTGTTATGAAAATAACACAAAATGATCATTGATAACAATTCATACACACTTTATAACAGTTGGTCCTTATCTTTAAATTTTACGAAAAGTTGGTCCTTTAAACTAAAATTTTTTCTTAAAGGTCTTGAAAACTATTTTTAATCACTTTTAGGGCCTGTAATTTACCCTTCATACAATGCCTTTTCTAAAATTGTACGATGCGTCTGCAGTTGATCTAACATTGGCTTCAGTCGATGATGATAGTTATATTCCAAATGTTTTACTTTTTTTATCCATTTGAAATGAAATTTAATTTTTTTGAGCAACAATAGAAATTATCTGTTGAACAATGCCAAGTCCAAGTACATGATTGATATCTTCACATTGAGATTATGATTCAGTTCCGCTTGAATTCATTGAATTCGTTGCTTGTGTGTCATTTTGCTTCAAACCTTTACCTACTTTAGTCAATCGACGACATCATTATTGTGGTAAAAAAATAATTAAAACAAATATAGTCAATCGACGACATCATTCTTGACCGAAAAATAATTTATTATTTGGAAAAATATAGTTAAACAAATATTAAAAATCTTAAAACAAATATTATCGAAATACATTATTTTCGTCAAATAATATAAGTCATGCATATTTTATTTTGACTCTAGTTGGCCGGATCTGTACTATCTTTCTCACTATTTTATATTTGGCTATCTCTAAACGGAATTAAAAGAAGTAATGAAAAAGAAAAAAGAAAACCAAACCCCCGATTCACGACGCATAAAAACATCGATCACGAACCGTTTTGTTCCTCAACTCAAAGAGAAGAATCGAAAGACAACTGAGAAACAGGAAATGGATTCTATTTCTCGAGATAACAACCTTCAACGCCAGGAGTCAAACCACATTCCTCATCACAGCGATAGTACGTAGTTAAGTGTTCTTCGCTCGAATACTGATCAGATTTGTACCATCTGTAAAACGCACGCTTCGATTTCTCCAATTTAGTGGTGTGTATCGTGCGAATCGGTCTCTGTTGGTGCCTATTATTGACGAATGTGCGGTAAATAAAACAGGAAATTGATGATTGTGTTACATCGTTATCTGTGTTTCAACTTTCAAGGTCTCTGTTGCGATGAAGCATCCTTAGACTTCAATTTTAAACACTGATGATGTATCTATGCTTTTTGTTGAATCTCTATTTGATCAGTGGTTATTTTACCAGAGCATCACCATCCAGTATCAGATCGTCATCTCCTTTACCCTCAAACGGGCCTTTTGAGCAGTCCTTACCAGTATGGCCCGTATCGCCATCATCTTCGTACCTCTACACTGCCCCATCATCATGAAGTGATGAACGATGCAAGCATTCCTAGGGACATGGCGCTGAGAAGGGGCGACAAAGACGAGGCGAGCGTTCTAAGGGAGATTGAGAAGCAGAAGTTCAGAGAAGAGATCATCGCCTCTGAGATTTCTTACAGGCGTGCCTTAGAAGACGAGGTGAGAAGAGAGCTGATGATCGAAAGGGAGATTGCGCTGAGAAGGGGCGACAAAGACGAGGCTAGCATTCTTAGGGAAATCGAGAAGCAGAAGATCAGAGAGGAGATCATCGCCTCGGAGATTGCTTACAGGCGCGCCGCGTTGGAAGACGAAGTGAGGAGAGAGCTGATGGTCGAGAGGGAGTTGTCGCTGAGAAGGGGAGACGAGAACAACAGAACTGCCCTTCCTTTTAGCTCCTACCCCTTCCCACTAATGATGCCTCCTCCGTTGGAGGGCAGAACCGTAATTCCAGGCGTGGGGCGTGAAAACGAAGGATCTGCTTTTCCAATGGGGAATCAGATGTTTTCTGGCTCAGAGGATAAAGTCCTCTCTAATGCGGTGGCGCTAGAACAAGAACAGAGAGCTTTGTTGCAGGTTTTTTCTCCACAGTATAGCATGATGACTTTTGGATGTGCTGAAGAGCATATCTGCTATGTTTTTCCGCAGCTGTTGAGCATATTGTTTTAAAGTTCCTTGCTTTTATTACGTACGATAACTGCAGCCCAAACCAGAAGTACCATTAGTGGGATCGAAGAGGACGTTGCCGAGCACTTCAATATCAGATCCTAACTCAGTGAAGAAAGCCAAAGCGGGAGATCTGAGCTGCGCCATCTGCCAAGTGACTTCGACGAGCAAACGAGCCTTCGACGATCATCTCTCGGGAAAGAAGCACAAGGCCAACGAAGAGGCGCTGAGGGGCAACAACAAGTCGAGCGGCGGGAATTACACCATCGGTCTATTCAATGTACAGAAGGGATCGACATTGAAGGCGGGGCCTTCTTCATCTGCTCGTAAGGACAACAACCATGGAGATGAGAATGTGAAGAATGAGGCCAAAAATGTTAAGGGAAAAAGGTACAAGTACTGGTGTGAGGCGTGCAAGGTGGGGGCTTTTAGCGAGACTGTGATGAACGATCACAAGAGAGGTAAGAAACATTTACAGCAGTTGCGAAAATGTTGACGAAAGACGGTGAAGAAGGAGAAGCTGAAGGGTAGAAATTACACGGGGTTCTCTGTGTTTGTCTGAGTTGTTGATTTCCATGAGTTATGAAATGTCGTTTTTCTATTCTGTGCTGTGCTGTGCATGTAAGTAAGTGCTGGTTAATCTACTATTTTGTAATGAACGGTAAGGTCTGCGGAAGATAAGCAATGTTGATGTTGCGGGTGTTTTTGATATTGTCATATACCTGAACGGATTGAACGGAGGTGAAGGCATGGAGGAGAGAGAGATGGGCAATGATGCAGATGATGTTAGAAGGGAGCTCGTTTGTGGTCGTGTAACCCTGGCAATATAATTCTATTTGGGCTTGGCTAACTAGGAGTGAGCTAAATTATGGAAGAGGAATTGGGTCAAATCAATTATCTAATTATCTAAATGATTATGGGACTTACTATTATGAGCCCAGTTATGTATTTTTGCTTAAATACATGTAAGCTACGTGAAATGAAGACTAAGCAAGAAATTTAACCCTAACTTCTATCTTCTTCCTCAAGTCTCTCATCTCCTCTGCAACAATCTTCTTCTTCTCTTCTAAAATGTCTTCCTCTTCTTCTATCCATTCTCTTATTCTTCTCTAAATCTCTAAATCTACATACTAGAAAAAAAAAACCCAAAAATAGATCATATCACAGCAGATATGCACGACCTCACACCTTTTACTTAATACTAGTACATAATACTTTTTAAATAGTACATAAATTTGGAAAATCTAGAATTAAATTCCCATTGAAAGTCCCTTGTTAGGTTTATTTTATAACTGAGGTATCCAATGGAATAAAATTTTACTCTTTGGTACTATTTTATTTGGAACGACGACAACTTTACTCCTTGCTTTATATTTTTAATGTTGGTTATCAAACTCAATTTCTGCCAGTGGAGAAAAATCTACCAAAAGCCACAATTTCGGTTTTCTTATCATACCACCACCATCACAAGTCACAACACAAGAACTTTGCTTGTTGGCATAAAGGAGATCATAGGCTCTCCCGTGTTAAATTTCGTCTAAATTAGTGATTAAATTAATCGAGGGACCAAAACCGTCCAAAATTGGTAACATTGGGGGACTAAAAGTGGCACCTCGGAACATGAGAGACCAGAAACGCCCATGCCTCAAACTTTGGAGACTAAAAATATCGTTCGCCCTAATTTTTATTAATATTGTTGCTCATCGGGACGACTTCCTCTTGCTTGTGCCTGCTTTAATATATATGCTTCCTAGTGTAACTTCAGCAAATAGAAACTCATGCACAGAGCTTAACTAATATGATATAACTCAACAATCTCCACCTTAGATCAATGATTCACCTTCTGCACTGTATTGAACCATTTCAACTTATTGAACTTCGATCCTCAGCCGGACTAGCTTAAGTCGGATCCAGTTTTCACCAGACCGATCAACCTTAAGCATGTCTGAAATTTCCTGCTAGGCAACGATTTGGTGATCATATCAGCTGCATCATCCTCTGTTTTAACTTAAGTCAGTGACTCCGTTGGAAATATTGGTTGAGTAAAAAACAGTACTCCGACATACACCTTGAAACTTCCGTGGATTGATATTCGTCACAATAATCACAACAGCGTCCCCAAGAATTCCTTTCAACCTCTTATAAAACTCGCGCGACTTCTCATCCCAAGCCGTAATAGTTGCACGGTAGCCGCTACAAATTAAGAACATTTCCTTGTCGACAATTCTCAAAATGAAGACTATGAATGAGAATAATCAGAAGGTTGAAACAAAAACATACCCTTCCATAATTACATTGACCATAGTCCGCGATGAATTCCCATTACCATTGTCATCTGGCTCAACAATGGATGAAAGCAGTGCAATGACATCTAATCCATTGGGGGAAAAATTTCTTTGGTGAACCAATATATCTCCACATCCAAACATAAGGAATATATAACCATTCTATAGAGGTAGAAATGCAAACCTAGTAAATAATACTGCATACCGGCATTTGACTCCAAGTACTGAGATGAACGAAACTGAAATTTCTCTTTTTTTATCATAAGATCATGACTAACACTTTGAGGCATAGTCGTACGGTTATTGTAACGTATCATATAACGATGCTCTGTTGTACGATATCTTTCTGGAGAATTCACAATATCAAAGTTTGATATTGAAAACATACAGCCATCTTCAAGTAGTCGTTCAAAATTTTCCAAGCTTGCATGAGAGTATCCTATAACAAAATAAAAAAATTAGATGAGGGGAAAGATTGCATATAAATAAGAATTTAATACCTCTTCATCTAGTAACATTAATCCAACTAACATCAGCTCTCTCTTCTAAAATTAGTAGCTCTCCAGGACCGCAGCAGCCGAACAATTATTTTAGTGTTTCCCATCTTCGGGGTTAATAAATTAAGTACGGAATAATTATTCGGTAGAACCATGAAGAAATCAAAACTACGCACCTAGAACTGTTTCTTAATATTAAAACTTGGATGAAGAATTCTATGTATATATATAAGGATAATATGAAACGATTATTGTCATAGAATTAAAAGAAAAAACCTTTCAACTACAATAAGAGAAGATTCAGCGAATGTATTTGAAACGGATATAGAACATGTATTTGTCATGAATAAAGAAAAAGTTATTTCTACAACGTTTTATTGAATATATTTTCAGATTCCATAAACATTCACTTATCTATCGTTAATGATCATATAAAAACCAAACAGATAAAAAAAAATTCAATGTTACATATACTGATATTTCGAGAACATGAAGGACTCTTACCGCAATATTGGCATGCGGCCAAAATTTATCAAATAATCAAACAGTACATATAATATTTCAGAAAATAAACAACCCTTACTTGTCAATATACTTATTTGTTCCAAATTAATAATACATTATTCAGTCGTCTGTTTTTCAGTAGCCTAAATATTTGTCAATAGTGCAAATTCAAATGTCGTAGTGTATTACAATCTATTGACATGCCATCAATTACTAAAGACAAACATATGAACTTCAGCAGTAGCATATTCTAATCGGGTCAAAACCTTGGCTATATCTATGTTACCTTAATACGGTTAATGAAATTATGAGAATCTAATGATAATGCGAAATCATTTAGGTTAGGAATTAAAAGCAAAACCCTTGAACTACTATAAGATTTTCGACGGTATTGTATTCTCATTTATATACAAGCCCTGTCCATCACCATATTATGTTAAATACGGTTAATGCAATTATAGTAAGTTTAGTAAATCAATATAATAAGAATACGAAACGATTCGTTGTCATAATTAAAATCCAACCCTTTGAACCACAATAAAATAATATACAGACAAACTTGTTAAATTCAGCAGTAATCTATTTTTATCTGATTCCAAACATTGTCTATAGCTATCCTATCTTAATACGTTTAATGCAATTATAGTAACTTCAGTCAATCATTATAATAATAATACGAAACCTTTTATCTTCAGGATTAAAAGCCAAACCCTTGAACTACAATAAGATTCAACAGCATTGTATTCTCATCGATTTTCAACCCCGTTCTATCTCCAAGTTATGTTAAGTTACAGTAACTTTAGTAAATCAATATAATAAGAATACGAAAGGATTTGTTGTCTTAATTAAACAATAACGTTTTCATCCATTAACGATATCTATGTATCATTAATGATGATATTCAGAAATATCGATTATGTATAAGACCCTAATTAAGAAACTCAAAATCGTTTAGATTCCGTCAAAGATCTCATTCAGTCGACTGTTTTCAGTCATGCAAATATTCGTCAATTTAAAAGCATTATTGTATTGCAGTCCATCGCTTATTAATACGATTCCATGTACGATCGCATTCAGTCGGCTGTTTTTCAGCGAGGCAAGTATTTGTCAATAGTATAAAATTAAATGGCGTATTGTATTGCAGTCGCGGAAGTAAAAGCAAAACCTTTGAACTACAATAAGATTTTCAATAGTGATGTATTCTCATCGATTTCCAAGCCTTGTCTGTCGAAATGTTATGTTAATGAGGTTAATGCAATGTAGTAACTTTAGTACATTAATATAATAAGAATACCAAACGATTTGTTGTCATAATTAAAAGCAGTAACTTCAGTAGTAGCGTATTCTCATCCGATTCCAAACATTGGCTATAGCTATGTTATCTTAATACGTCTAATGCAATTATAGAAACTTTAGTAAATTGATATAATGATGAGAATGAAAAGCCAAATCTTTGAACTACAATAAGATAAGATTCAGCGAATGTAGTTGCGGGTTTAAAACAGAACGTTTACATTCCATTAACGATCTCTATGTATCATTAACAACGACATTCAGAAATATCGAGTATGTATGAGACTCTAATTAGGAAAGTCAACAATGAGTTTAATACAAAAACCTTGGCTATAGCTATGTTATCTTAATACGCTTAATGAAATTATAGTAATCTAATGATAATGCGAAATCATTTATGTTAGGAATAATAAGATTTTCAACGGTATTGTATTCTCATATATATCCAAGCTCTGTCAATCACCATATTATGTTAAATACGGTTAATGTAATTATACTATCTTTAGTAAATCAATATAATAAGAATACCAAACGACTTGCTGTCATAATTAAACTCCAAACCTTTGAACTACAAAATAATATATAGACAAACCTGTTAAAATTCAGCAGTAATATCCAATTATGAACCTTGGCTATAGCTATCCTATCTTAATACGTTTAATGCAATCATAGTAACTTTAGTAAATCGTTATAATAATAATACGAAACCTTTTATCTTCAGGCTAAAAGCCAAAACTTTGAACTACAATAAGATTCAACAGCATTATATTCTCATCGATTCTCAACCCTGTTCTATCTCCAAGTTATGTTAAGTTACAGTAACTTTAGTAAATCAAGTTATGTTAAGTTACTCCGTCTAGTAAAAAAACTACATCCATAAAATTCGACCAAAGATTTACAATAAACTTCACATTTTCCACAGATTTACTACGCGACTGGATTCTCCAATCATAGAAAGATTTTACTTCACAATAGTGACAAAGATTTATAATGAACTTCACATTTTCCCAAAATGCACGACTGCGCTTGGTTTCAGTCAGGCAAAAAGATTTCAATAGGGTAAATTTACATGGCGTAATGTATTAAGTCGCTCATTCATTAATACGTTTAATGCCATTATTGTAACTCTACTAAATCAATATGATAATACGAATCGATTATAGCCAAACCTTTGAACTACAAAATTCTTTGAACGGTCGTCGAATGCAATTATAATAACTTTACTAAATCAATATAATGATAATACGAAACGATTATAGCAAAACCTTTGAACTATAAAATTCTTTGAACGTTTTAATGTTGTTCCATAATGTATTGTTGTTCGATTTGTTAAATACATACATGTATCATTAACAACCCGTGCTACGTCTTAAACGACCTCTTATGTATCATTAATGACAAACTTATTGCAATTAAAATGGCTGAAAATTTAATCGTCCATGTATTTTTTAAACAAACACAATAAATCGAAGAACAAATACATTATACGACACTAAAAAATACATGTATCGTTGAACAACCCGTGCCATGTATCAAACGACCTCTTACGTATCATTGCAACTGTGATTGCGCGAAATTTTATCCTCCATGTATTTTTTTAACAAATCAAATAATAAATCGAAGAACAAATACATTACACAACACAAAACCCTTCGAAGAACAACAATACATTATAGAACAAATTGAAAAACAAATACATTTGATTCAGCCGCATGTATAAGACGAAATTCCTACAATGATCCAATCTCGTACTCTAAGCTAGATCATATAAACAACACTGGACCCTCGAAGAACAAATCCAAGAACAAATAGATTATACAACACTAAACCCTTCGAAGAACAATACATTATTCAGTCGTACGTATAGAAGACGAAAACATTCCAATCCTACATCTCAAACGGACACTCTTTACACCAGTAGGAACCTGCGAGGCTTTTGAAAAACCAACAATAGTGCAAAGATAAACAAAACAATCAACAAATACAAACTTGAAATATAAGATATAAATGCCTACCTGCCACGATAGACAAATATAAACAAAACAGAAGACGAAATCATTCCAATTATCCTACATCTCAATAGGCACCCTACACCAGTAGGAATCTGCAAGGCTGTTAGAAAAACAACAACAATTAGTGCAACGATAAACAAAACAATCAACAAATACAAACAAACTTGAAATCTAAGATATCAATGCGTACCTGTTGCACCTGCCACGATAGACAAATATACACCAAAAAGAATGCCGACAAACAAACCTTAGATCTGAAAGTTGAATGCGTACCTGCAAGACGTTCAAACCAACTCCACGACTGTGTCATTACAAAACAACAATGATGCTAACTCAAAAATTGATCAAACCACCATGAGCAGTGGAGAGACAACTACACGACTGTATCAAATTCTATTACAAATCCAGTAGATACTCTTCAAACCTGTAGGAACTTGCACGACTGTAAAATAGCTTCATACCTGCGACGATAAACAAATACAAACATACAGGGGGATGATAAATCGACAATAAACAAATACAAACATATAGGTGGACGATAAACAAATCGGAATGCAAAACAACCTCAACAACACCAATGGGATGATAACTGCATGACTGCATCATTACTAAACACCAACCAACCTTAGAGATATTCTTTCAACCATAAAAACATGCACGACCGTTTACAGTGGAGAGGTAACTACACGACGGGTTCAATTTCTATTCCAAGTCCATTAGATACTCTTCAAACCCGTAGGACGCTGCACGACTATAACATAGCTCGAAACCTGCAACAATAAACAAATACAAACATACAGAGAGACGATAAACAAACTAGAAATGCGAAACAACCCCAACAACAACCAACCGTCAGACGGAGCATATAAATAACACTTTCATCCGAACTGACCCTTGGTCTTCCGACCTATGAAATTCCACCGACCACAGATAAATTAAAATGAATAAAAAACCTACATATATCAAATTATTAAATTGAATAAAAAATGCATAATAAAAAGATCGTCCATAGATCAAATGAAAATGAATAAAAGTTGCATTTATGAGGCCACTCATGTAATACAACTCACACATAAGGCTAAAACGAACATTATTTTTACTACTTTTTTAATCACATAAAGACCCTCATTAACAGCTGACGTGTCACATATCAGTCGGCTACAGGGGTGGCAATTTTCGTAATTAAACCCCATATAGGGGTAAGTTTGAAGTGATCTACGAACTTTTATATATAGGATTATCCCAGTGGCGCTCCCCGTTGGGTGATTTTCTTTCGGGCAAACATCTAAAATGTTTCCCACTGTTTACCCTCTGGACCAATTTAGACCACGATGTTTCGCGAGGACCAATTTAGTCCCCGATTTATCGACTTTGAACCAAATTGGATGGAAGTGGACACGTGTCGACATGCAATTGACCAGACTTAGAAAATCATAAATTAACATTAAAAATGGAAAACAATTGAAAAAAAAAGAAAGAAAATTACTAATAAACTAAATAAAAAATAAAAAAGAATAAAAAATAAAATTTAAAATTAGTAAATTAAAATCAAATAAAAAAGAAAGAGAGAATGAAAATATATTAAAATAGTAAATTAAACAAAGATAAAATACAAGAGAAAATAAAAAAAATAGGGAGAGCAGATTAAAAATAAATAATGATAAATAAAAATTTAAGATTTAAAAAAGTAAAAAAAAAAATGTATTTATTTATTGAAAACAAAATTAAGGATAAAAAATACCTCTAAAAGTTTTATGAAGATGGTCCCTACCAAGTTAATGAGGACATAATAATCCCAGTTCTCAAATTTTTTTAACACTGGGCAATTGCATCCCCTTTAACTGGACAGAGACGAGATTGAGAATTCTCGTAACTTTCAGTGACATTTTTATCCTATTTTATTTTTCACTTATTTTTAGTGTTTAATAAATAAATATTTTTTTAGTTTTTATGTTTCCTATTTATTATTTTTTTAGTTTTAACATATTCTCTCTCCTTTTTTTCTTTGTTTGGTACTTAAGTTATTTTAATTTAGTATTGTTTCTCTTTTTTTATTTTATTATTTTAATATGTTTTTGTTATCATTTTATTTTTAATTGAATTTAATTTAGTTGTAATTTAATTTAATTCTCTCTTTATTTTTATTTTATTTTAATTTATAGTTTTTTATTTTCTTTTTTTTTTTGAATTTTTTTTCTTGGATTTCCCCTTTTTAATGTTTAATTATAAATTTTTATGTCTGGCCAATCGCATGTCGACACGTGTCAATTTCCCATCCAAATTAGCGGCTATTTAACGGCGGGGACCAATTTGGTTCAAATTCGACAACATCGGGGACTAAATTGGTCCTCGCAAAACATCGGGGACTAAATTGATTCAGAGGGTAAACGTTGTGGGACCGTTTTAGGTTTTTGCCCTTTTCTTTCCTTACTATTTTTTATTGATAAGTTGTATTTTTTCATCCTATGAGCTGTTATCTTAGATAAAAACTTCGAGACCTCTTGTGACCTTACATTGAAATCATATTTAGCGACCTTAAACACTTAGATTAGTGTATTACTTAAAGGGAGTATACAACAGAAGAGGAAATTCTTTCATTTCACTACATGATAAAAGGGAAATCTACAGAAAAATACACATTTATATAAAAAGTTTGCGAGTCAGTACCCTGTCAGTATGTTTTATATGTAGGTACCAATTAGAATAAATTTTTTGCATATTGGTACCCGTACGCCGCAAGGTACATCATATAACAAATTTAGGTACCATATAGAAATGCGTTGTGGTACATAATACAGTGAAAAAATGGTACATCATATAACACGTTAATGTACCATATATGGGTCCGATATAAACGTGTGACGTGGTACGTATAAACATATATAAATGTACACCAAGACTGGAAAAATGGTACACACAGTTGAACGGGTAATTATATAAAAAAATTCTGAGAGAGGTACTGACTTTCAAATTTTCTATACAAATTGGTATTTTTGTGTAGCTTCATCATGATAAAATGAAAATAAAAGACAATATGAAAATAAATACAATAAAGTGGTACGGTACTGGTGAACCATGGAGATGATGGGGTGGACTCGGAGGTCATTATGTGTTGGGGAACCCCGGGTGTCCCGAGATCGAACCCCGGGCGCAGCGGAAGTTTAAAATTTTTTCCCGGGATCCCCGTAAGGAGCCCCGGATCGCTTGATTATGTAAAGAAAATATGCATGACACGTAATAAGGATTTTCGTAGCTTACCCTTCTAGCGAAGATCCTAGCTCTCGCCTTGCCATCCCGGTTGTCGTAGTTCAATCCGAGCAACGTCGTGACCTCTCCGAGCTCCAACACCTTCACAAGATCGTCACGCCGATCCCGCGTATCCAAATTCCACCTCCTCCCAAGGATGGATAGAGAGGAGGGGAAGATGTTTAGAAGAGATGTGCATATGTGTGTGATTTACTATAAACTCACTCACAAACTTAGGTTTTTCAAAGAACAACCAAAGTTTTCTCTCAACTCTCTCTTAGAACTATTCTTTAGAGTAAGAAATGGACTTAGAACTCATAGCCACGAAATTTCCAAGTCCAAGACATTAAAATCAACATTCAACTATTGAAAATGATTTTCTAATTAAATCATGTCCTACATGACTCATTTCTTGTTTGATTCCTTTGTATAAAGTCATCAAATGACTAGACAATGTCCCATATGTCTCACATAAGAACAAGGAATGAATTTGGACTTGATTTGGATTAAATTTGGCCAAACCGAAGCCCGTCACGGCCTGAAACAAGCCTATTCACGGCCGTGACAACACCCTTCACGGCCTGGCTCATAATGGTCACGGCCGTGACCATGTCGAGGCCAGAACTCAGCCTCTGCTGTGCGTCACGGCCACGGCACGCATGTGTCACGGCCGTGACATGCAACAGCTTTGCGACAGTTTTGGTTTTCCATCCGTTCGAGGTATAAACGATGTCCGATTGACCTGAAATTTTAACCACGGATAGAAGACTCACCAATTTTTATTTTGACCAGAGGGATTCTCAATCCAAGGTCTAGATTGTAAGATATGAATTTGGAATCTGTTGCTACTTTTCAGGCGAGCTTCACGACCTTGATGAACCTTGCTCATGGTTGTGAACCTTGTTTTCGGTCCATTCTTTGTCGTTTCATTCCGGAAATCTTATTCCAAGTAAATATAGTTTCTAAAACTAATATTTAATGTTTTATTAACGTCTCCAAGACCGATAACACATCTCACTTTATCAGATACTATCCCAGTGATCCTTTTTAAGCCCGACTCTCTTGGTTCGTCTCAACCCGGCAAGGGAGTAATCCAAGAATTCGGTAAGCACCTAGCCAATCCCGTGGTACCGAATAAATCCCGTGTTGAGTACGTTCTTCGTATTTTACGAACACTATAGATCGTCGTATAGACCCTTCACATATGTCCCGGTCGAGTGAGAGCCATGGTAATGTCAAACTCACTAACCCGAGACTATGTCAAATTCGTGATGAAGAAATTACTAAACTACACTCCACGTCCCACGTGAGTTAGTTTTTATACTTTGCAAAGATTCCGTAATTCCTTGTCCCCGAATATGCATAGGACATATACCTCGATTACTTGCGAGGTTGTGAATCCCTCACGACTATCAATGCCCAGTAGTTGCACTTCATTGTCAAGACCACATGTCGCCGCTGACCCATGTTCAACCTCGAACAAGGCGGGCCTAGCAAACTAGTGACAAGTCGGGACCCCGAAGCCAACTCTGTCAATGACCCTTCGGTCTAAGGTCCACGTATACTACTATAGTCAATCGATCGATCATTGACACTCAACGAGTAATTAGCCATGTGATCGTCGATTACGAGTCGTGTCCAAATACAAGTTAATCCCCTGATTCAACTCATAACAATGTTACGACCTCCCGCTTCCCAAGCGAATGATTGGCACAACCATTTTAGAGTCATCAACAAATAAGTCATGATCGACATTCAGTCACCCGACTGAAGTCTAAGACTTATGGACTAACTTTATATCCGAGAATAATAGCTCATCGGTGCCCCCTCTCTCATCCCATGAGAATCGGTGACTAAACTCGTATATATGGTTTTATTTATTTACCTTCTCACCGGATGCCTAGTAAGACTGGATAGGTAAATAAATAATATGCCTAATTCCATAAATAAATATTTGAATACAATATCCAAATATTAAAGTGTGAATAACAGGTTCATGTTTATGCCCAATTCATTACATCCTCGAATGGCATTCCGAGGGTATATCCCCAACAATCTCCCACTTGCACTCGGGGCCATATGCTGTGTGTATCTAATACTCGTCTTCAAAAGACGTTATTCAGCACTGCCTGTATAAAAGGCACAGTGAATGGGACGGCCACATTTCCGCGGCACAATCTCCTGCACGGCTCAGCAGCCATTTTTCAACGATACATGCAACATGTAATATTTCTTTCTTTTCTTTTGTCTGGATTAACTGTGAGACAAAGGTTCGTTAGCTAAAGTGGTCATTCTGCTATTGTCGCACCACAATGGCAGCAGTAGACCCACAATGCCTGGAACTATTTGAAGTTCTTCCAAGAAGACTTCAATATCCAAACTGATTTCTTACCTCCCAGGTAATTATTTGCGCACGTGCGCATGGTTGACTTGGGATACGAGCTCTTACGATGCCCATGTACTAACAGTAAGTACTTCCTTGAAACCATTTCAAGGTACTGTTCTACCATTAAACTTTGTAAACCAAACCCTAAGTGGATTTTCGATCACCCACATCAAACTGGAGTTCGAAAATAAGTCTAACTGTCCACCTATATTTCTCCATTCGAATAGACCAACATCATGGACTATTGTAATTACCTAGGTATCCTAAATTTTGACAAACGCTCTTAGCATATTTATCTTTTGTCAAAAAAGCGAGTCAAACTCCGCATATACAAGGCCACTTATTATAACTGTATATGTGACTCGATTCAACTTTTCGATCTACCTCGCAACGAGAACATAGAAAACTAAATAACCCTTTATCTTGTAATTGACCTTGTCTTTTCAAGTAAAGGGCCTGGGATAAACCTACCATTCTGTATTAAATACTATCTCCAAATAGTTTGTTCCATGAATGTAGGTATTTTATCCCAAATCGTTTATGGAGAATTGGTCAAAGCCCCGCTACCATTCGGAGTATTTCAATAATGTTCTCTTTCCTAAAGGCAACATCTCTCGTACAATACGAAGATTATATCTAACTCCCACTGCGTTTAATACGATACTAAAGGCTATCTTTGTACTTATGATTTCATAGTTCCCAACTATTTCATCAAACCGAAGACACCAACTCCTGAAGGCTTAAGTAAGTCTGTATGACTTCTTTTCTATAATTTCACACACTATGAGCATCTGCTTGCGATGTAAAATCGTTGGGCTTTTCATTTACATCTCCTAGAGACATACGATTTTCACATCCGTCTGACAGATCTCGTAAAAGCGTGCATCTGTGTGAGTAAAATTTAGTAAACTTTATTGCAACAATTGAAAAGGTTTCCTCAGAGTCAAAGCACATCATTTAAGACTCAACCTTTTCCATACAAGCCTTGCTTCGTATATTTCAACCAATCTTTTAGATCTAATCAAGACATGGTTGTTGTGCATAGAGTTCATCTGCTCTCACAGAATAAGCCATCTAAGCGAGTTTAACCATTATTGCTTGGTCAAGGGTAGTGAGATTGTTAATAACATATCCCTTCATTGCAGCAACACCGTGCTCAATGCGTACTATAGAGCTCGCAGCAATCCCTATGCTCGACATGTATTATACAGTATCTCTCAGGCTGGCGAGACACTCTACCCGACCTATGCAACTATGGGTGTATCTCGGACTTTTCTTTAAGTGCGGTCTAGCACTAAAACATCTTTAAGGTGTTTCGGTCAACACTCCCAGTGTTACCACTCCCACTCTTCATTCTCGAATAAACCATTTTTTAAAAATTCATGAGCCTCTAAGGCTTTGACGTTTTTCAAAATTGTCAAAAGTGGGGTTGTCAATGTTGAGTTCCAAGACAACAACGACCTTAATATTCTCCTTTTTTCATATACACAACTGCATAAGCTTTCTCACTCAAATGGGGCAACCCCATTTATATGATTTAAGCACAGTATCTTACTAATTCCAAATTTCGTAAGGTGCAAATTAATTGACCTCAAAGGAATTCTGTATAGAACGTTCATTGCCTTTCATACGCAAACCCACACCATATGGGAACAAATTAGTTCAGCAAAGATCAAACTTTATCCAATATTGTTTGATATCATACAACTGTTGAAGCGCATGCGTGACTATCGACTATGATGGCCCGCGTGCATGAAGTCTAACTTCTCGTCTCGAGACATCATCAACAGCATTCTTAGTTAACTGTGAAAAGATGATGTTCTTTCCAAAGAACTCATTCTTAACTCGAGAATAATTAGCCAGTTTGATCAAATCAAATGCTTCTTTTATCTCGCTGTTTATTTTAAATTAATTTCCTCGATCTTATCAAGGATTAAAATTTGTAACTTAACGCATACACTAATCTCTAAGAAAAGTGATTATTTGTGAAGTTTAAAAATTAATAGAAATTACCTTGGGCAAATACAATATTTTGTCCACAAACATTAGTGTGGGTCAAACCCGGAAGATTTATGATCTTTTATTAATTCCCTGGGAAGGGTGATTTGTCACCTTTTGCTGATGTTATGAGATTCCCACGACTTAACAATGTCGTGTTTATCCAACACTTGAATCTCGAACTTCGGCATAACCAATCAAAGAGACAATAAAATCTTCTTTATCAACTCAAAGTTGCTTTTGTTGGTAATTCATTTCAGTTTTAAATTTGGACAATACAATATTATTTTCAAACAGTTATTAATTGCCAGTGAATTTATTTCAAAAATAAAATCGCATACATTTATTCAAAATAATGTATTTAATAACCCATTGGGTATTTTAAGGCAATTATGTAACTGAAACTATGCTCAAATTTAAACAGAGAAATATTGATGCAATGTAATTATTTGGACACCTTGTCCGCATTTAACATTGATCATAATCTCTCAATGCTGAAAAACTTCCACTGGAATCTAGTATGTTCATAACTAATAAGTGAGTACCATCTCAACTTATCTAGAACCCAGTCATTGTTTTAGAATAATTAGTTTCAAAAACATATTATTCAAAATTTAAGGCCCTCAAACTCAAAGTTTAGGTAAGTACAAATTCCAATGCCTTGCCCTTGGAAATACTTGTCCAACCCAATTGGACCCTTTTATTACGTTCTCTTTTTCTTTATGTGTATTGGATCGATAGACTCAAATATGAAGCTATCCAAGATTGCTGTTTTACAGGCCTTTTTATGAAGTAATAAATTTATGCCAACTTATGCCACAATGGCTAGTTGTACATTATTACTAAACGATCCATTTTACGAGAATATGCATTTCGAAAAATACATATTAGGACCATCCTTAGATTGGATCAAATCCATATTGTTCAGTCCCACCAAACAATAAAGCAGTATTCATATATAATGGGTTTGTCAATCATAATAGAAAGAAATATAATGCAGAAGACATAACAATTATTGGGTCGAACGTATTATTCGTCAGGCACTGAAAGGACTTTTTCTCTTGGCCTGACTCCCACTATTTTAATGCAAAATCTCATTCTCCCGATAGAGATTTCGGAAACCTCGTTGATGGTTTCATAGTGGGGTTCAGATCCCCGCTCCACAGAAATAAGCCTCAACCTAACAGTTTGTTGGCCTATTAATCGGACGGCGTCGTGTCCCACACGAACCCATAGATGGCCTCGTGTCTCACACGAGTCCATCTCATGAGTGTTTCAACAACTTCGTCTCCGGTCAGGAACCCTCACCCTAACAGGAATAATTGGGAAATAACCAGCCCAAGTGCGACCTATCAACGTCTGGCTCAATCCTAACATTTAGAAATTCCCGCCCGTAGGATAACACTTTATAAGGCGTGAATATGTTTCGGAGAGCGGCGTTTCGACAGTCACCCGAAATTCCGCGACAAGAGTGAAATGTTTGGCGCCGATAACTCGGAACAAACCGCACACACACTCAAGCCGTATCAATAACGAGCTTGACTTTAAATGTCTTAACGCACTCGGACCAACTACAACAAGAGCGAGATGATCGGCGCCGATAACTCGGAACAAACCTCAAACGACACTCAAGTGCAATGGTTTCGAGCTTGATAGAAGACAGGAACCAAGTCCCTTTACTCACTTAGTATTTTGTCCAACCGGGAGAATACGTCTCACATGCAAGCACTTAATAATGCACGTTCAAACAAACATGCACGAAATCGCGGTAAACCTAGTTTGCCTACAAGACGACCAGCGCAGACTATTTCTACTCTACTACATTTATTTCATAAAAATAACATCTCTTCATCTTTGGGGTAACGCCATGTCTTCGAGCGATCTCCAAGTCCTCGAACGACTTCTATTGTATTTTCGCCTCGTACTCGTACGTCCACAATACTTAAACTAATTTTTCTACAAATTAATAAAGTATAGAACGGGGGGATCAGTTGTCCCGGACAACCCGTATAATATCAAATAAAATACAACCCGGGGGGACCTTGTCACCCTTAACATATCACCCGGAAATAGAGACTAAGTCCACGCTGACGTCATTATCATATCATGCATACACAACATAAATACGTACGCGACAACAAACGCTCAAAGAAGCCGAAACGAAATTTTGGGCTTGTCTTGGGCCAAGCCCATTAGTCCCATTAGGGTTACTTATTGGGCTTAAACTTTTTAAAGACCCATTAGAACTATTAACATGACCCAATCATTTAAAGTCCTAAAATGAATGGAATTGGACCAAAACCATATCGGCCAATCGAAATGTTCAAAACAGCCTGGAACACAAAAACAACGTCACCGGTCCTTATCGCTACTTCATCGGAGTCGGACTTCGCCATCACCGAGTTCAGACCCGGATCCGTTGAACGTCACAGACCCGGATCAATATTCACAGTCCCTCAAACTCGAATCGGAAGTCGTTGGCAATGAGGCTTCGCCCCGAGCCAATGAGCCTCACTATTCTCGTCTTAGGTATCGCTGAAAATTTCCGTTCAAACCACGTCTAACGTTTTTACGCAGATCTACTCTAGACCTCTAGATCTAAGCAATCTTAGTAAAGTACACCCTTAAACTCATCTCCAAGAGTAAAGTTATAATCCCCGGGGAGACAACCACTATGGTTTCTCACCAGGGCGCTGCAATACGTCGGACTGCTCGAACCGAGAACAACTCATGCTATGACGCTCGAGTGACTCAGTGATTTGCACAACCGAGATCATTTCGGGTTCATTTATGTCGTTTCTTAAAACCAAGCATGGCTCTGATACCACTGTTAGGGAACCCCGGGTGTCCCGAGATCGAACCCCGGGCGCAGCGGAAGTTTAAAATTTTTTCCCGGGATCCCCGTAAGGAGCCCCGGATCGCTTGGTTATGTAAAGAAACTATGCATGACACGTAATAAGGATTTTCGTAGCTTACCCTTGTAGCGAAGATCCTAGCTCTCGCCTTGCCATCTCGGTTGTCGTAGTTCAATCCGAGCAACGTCGTGACCTCTCCGAGCTCCAACACCTTGACAAGATCATCACGCGGACCCCGGGACGTATCCAAATTCCACCTCCTCCCAAGGATGGCTAGAGAGGAGGGGAAGATGTTTAGAAGAGATGTGCATATGTGTGTGATTTACTATAAACTCACTCACAAACTTAGGTTTTTCAAAGAACAACCAAAGTTTTCTCTCAACTCTCTCTTAGAACTAATCTTTAGAGTAAGAAATGGACTTAGAACTCATAGCCACGAAATTTCCAAGTCCAAGACATTAAAATCAATATTCAACTAGTGAAAATGATTTTCTGATTAAATCATGTCCTACATGAATCATTTCTAGTTTGATTCCTTTGTATAAAGTCATCAAATGACTAGACAATGTCCCATATGTCTCACATAAGAACAAGGAATGAATTCGGACTTGATTTGGATTAAATTTGGCCAAACCGAAGCCCGTCACGGCCTGAAACAAGCCTATTCACGGCCGTGACAACACCCTTCACGGCCTGGCTCATAATGGTCACGGCCGTGACCATGTCGAGGCCAAAACTCAGCCTCTGCTGTGCGTCACGGCCACGGCACGCATGTGTCACGGCCGTGACATGCAACAGCTTTGCGATAGTTTTGGTTTTCCATCCGTTCGAGGTGTAAACGATGTCCGATGACCTGAAATTTTAACCACGGATAGAACACTCACCAATCTTTATTTTGACCAAAGGGATTCTCAATCCAAGGTCTAGATTGTAAGATATGAATTTTGGAATCTGTTGCTACTTTTCAGGCGAGCTTCACGACCTTGATGAACCTTGCTCATGGTTGTGAACCTTGTTTTCGGTCCATTCTTTGTCGTTTCATTCCGGGAATCTTATTCCAAGTAAATATAGTTTCTAAAACTAATATTTAATGTTTTATTAACGTCTCCAAGACCGTTATGTAATAACACATCTCACTTTATCAGATAATATCCCAGTGATCCTTTTTAAGCCCGACTCTCTTGGTTCGTCTCAACCCGGCAAGGGAGGAATCCAAGAATTCGGTAAGCATCTAGCCAATCCCGTGGTACCGAATAAATCCCGTGTTGAGTACGTTCTTCGTATTTTACGAACCAACTATAGATCGTCGTAATACGTATAGACCCTTCACATATGTCCCGGTCTAGTGAGAGCCATGGTAATGTCAGACTCACTAACCCGACACTATGTCAAATTCGTGATGAAGAAATTACTAAACTACACTCCACGTCTCACGTGAGTTAGTTTTTATACTTTGCAAAGATTCCGTAATTCCTTGTCCCCGAATATGCATAGGACATATACCTCGATTACTTGCGAGGTTGTGAATCCCTCGCGACTATCAATGCCCAGTAGTTGCACTTCATTGTCAAGACCGCATGTCGCCGCTGACCCATGTTCAACCTCGAACAAGGCGGGCCTAGCAAACTAGTGACAAGTCAGGACCCCGAAGCCAACTCTGTCAATGACCCTTCGGTCTAAGGTCCACGTATACTACTATAGTCAATCGATCGATCATTGACACTCAACGAGTAATTAGCCATGTGTTCGTCGATTACGAGTCGTGTCCAAATACAAGTTAATCCCCTGATTCAACTCATACCAATGTTACGACCTCCCGCTTCCCAAGCAAATGATTGGCACAATCATTTTAGAGTCATCAACAAATAAGTCATGATCGACATTCAGTCACCCTACTGAAGTCTAAGACTTATGGACTAATTTTATATCCGAGAATAATAGCTCATCGGTGGCCCCTCTCTCATCCCATGAGAATCGGTGACTAAACTCGTATATATGGGTTTTATTTATTTACCTTCTCACTGGATGCCTAGTAAGACTGGATAGGTAAATAAATAATATGCCTAATTCCATAAATAAATGTTTGAATACAATATCCAAATATTAAAGTGTGAATAACAGGTTGATGTTTATGCCCAATTCATTACATCCTCGAATGGCATTCCGAGGGCATATCCCCAACATTATGTACATCCACTTTAATTGTTCATAACAATTTGACTAAATTTTCCGCTCATGTAGGAGTTCAATTTTGAGTTCTGGTTTTAGGGAGCTGTGAAAGCATGACCCTTTAAATAAGTCATACCCCTAATGGCCAGCTCGTCAGCCCTCCTTGTCTTGCATGCTTTTCTCCGATCCTCGTGCGAACGTCGTCTTCCAGGATGGGAGTTGGGATCCTTATATTCCCTCGTTGCGTTTCGAGTTTCTTACCCGTAGTCCTCGCATTTGTCTTTCTCTCCTTGATCTATGATTTACACGATGAAAAGTTTCTGATCGTTGTTTGCGATCTTTAAAGTTTGTGATTCAGCGATAGCGCAAACTATTTATCCCTTACCGCAAAGTATAAATTGTGCGCAAAGAGAAATACTAAAATTTTAGAGTTATTTTTCTGAAATTTTTTAAAAGGTATTTCTCTAAAAATATTCTTCTCCCCTCGATCATATATGATATTACTCGCTCTCAAAACATACATACCTTTGTCAGGCTTTTACCTGTTTATCAAGCTCTTCACCGCCCAGTTGATGCATGTGAGAGTTTTAAGTATTCGAACGTATCATAATATGCATAAAATGTGCTATCACTCGTTTATGTGGAGCGACTTCAAAGTACCATACATGAGGAATATGCAAAACAAATTATGGGGACTTTGGTACTTATTGTGGTCACCTGTAGTTCGTTGCTGGCGAAAACCCACTATTAAGAGTTATGCACCAAACTGCAAAAGCCTTTGAGTTTGAAAAGTATTTATTCCCGTGGGCCACAGGTACAAACCTCATAATAGAAAACAAACACACCTTACATTTATTGGCAATATAGTATCAAGTGGATGACCTAGGAGTAATAAGGCGAATCCCACACATTATGGAGTGATAAGGGGGATTAGGTCAATCCACTAATTATGGAGAAATAAGGCGATGATATCAATCAGAAGATTTAGTCAAAGGTTATGGATGGTATCAATGATCCCAAATAGTAATATATTCTCTTACATATGGTAGTCTGGTCAATAAAGGAAAAGATATCCCTCTATTTAGTGCTCATTATTATGATTGATTGTGATTGATTCTGCTACAATGTACTCTATATATATGTTTATCACTTGTAATAGTTTTATGCCATCAATCAATAAAATATTCATTAATCTTTCCTCAACTTCAGTTTTTCCCTTGGTATCAGAGACTCAATTATCATCTCACTTTCTTACCACAGGAATTGTTCATCAGATCTCATGCCCCTATACACCAGAACAAACAGGTATGGTTGAACGACGACATCGTATTATACGAGAACTAGGTATGACGATGTTATTTCACAGTCATGTTCCACTATCTTTATGTGTAGAACTATTTCAACAGCTGTTTTTCTTATTAACCGTCTTCCTTCATCGTCTCTTATGTCTGAAACGCATCGAGCTCACCCTGACTATAGTTCTCTTCGAGTATTCGGTTGCAAATGTTTTCCATACACATGGGACACAAAAATAATAAGTTTGATCCATCTGTTTTGTGTGTTTTCGCAGGATACAGCGAAAAACATAAAGGATATAAGTGTTTTCATCTCTCTAGTCGCAAGTTTATTATTTCTCGACATGTTGCTTTTGATGAAAATGATTTTCCTTTCAAATATAATAAAAACTCTCCTACGAATTCCCAAGTTCATAATTTATTTGACTCAAGGCTAACTTCTCATGTTAGTTGTGAATCAGGTATGACCTCGGATCTCACATCCTAACTCTAATATCCCGCTCCCAGTCATTGTCACAGATGTTTCACAAGGTAACCCAACGCCATCCTCTGACGATATTATTGATGAAACCACACCTGAATTTGGCGACTCCTTAGCACTTGATCTAACAACACCTTCAGATGTGCATGCATCCGATTCCACAACTATATTGTCTGAGCCGCACCCCAGCCCTCCACATGTCCAGCATCATATGACGATCCGCTCTCATCATGGTATTTTTAAACCAAACCCTAAATATGCATTGAACGTTGTTGTTTCTAGCAGCGTACCTCGTGAACCCAAGACAGTTAAATCAGCGCTATCACATCCGGGATGGAAAGCCGCGATGCTTGATGAACTAACGGCCTTTCATCAAAATAAAACATGGCGACTTGTTCCACGAACATCAGACATGCATGTGATTGGATCAAAATGGGTCTTTAAGACTAAGCTGCGACCTGATGGTACACTGGATCACCTCCAAGCTCGCCTAGTGGCGAAAGGTTACCATCAAATTAATGGGCTTGATTATACAGAAACTTTTTCACCTGTCATCCGTCCAGGTACAATTCGCCTAGTTTTAACTGTTGCTCTTGTCAAATACTGGCCAATCCGACAATTAGATGTTAAAAATGCAATTTTACATGGTTATATCAATGAAGCTATTTACATGGAACAACCGCCAGGTATGTCTGATTCTCACTTTCCAAATTATGTTAGCAAACTGGAACGTGCTTTATATGGACTTAAACAGGCACCTCGTTCTTGGTTCGATAGACTTAGTAAATTTTTTCTTTCTTGTGGCTTCTTTTGTAGTCTCGCTGACCCTTCTCTTTTTATATGTCACTCTAGTAAAGGTGTTCTGGTCTTTTTGTTAAACGTTGATGATATGCTTCTTACAGGATCTTCTAATGACATTGTCACTTTCTTTATTAAAACATTAAGCTATGAATTCTCGATGAAGGACCTTGGACCAGTTCATCACTTTCTAGGAGTTGAGATATCTTCCACGTCTAATGGATTGCATCTTTCTCAATCACACTATGCGCTTACCATCCTAGAGCGATCCTACATGTTAGAATGTAAACCCATGCCAACTCCGCTTGACGTCAAGTTACAACCCTCGATTGATGCTCCTACTCTCGAAGATCCAAGCCATTATCGTGGAATCGTGGGAGCACTTCAGTATTTGACGCTTACGCGTCCGGATTTGTTTTACTGTGCTAACTATGTCTCTCAGTTTATGCATGCACCGACGATCGCTCACATGAAACTCGTCCATCGGATCCTTCGCTACCTAAAGGGCACGATCTCCACTGCTTTACATCTCACTTCTACAACTACTCTCACATTGTCAGCTTTCTCTGATGCTGATTTGGCAGGATGTCCCACGACACGACGCTCTACTACTGGCTATTGCACATTTCTCGGCTCGAATATTATTTCTTGGTATGCTAAGAAGCAACATACTATCTCGCGCTCCAGTATCGAAGCAGAATACCGTGCTATGGCTAATACAGCAGCCGAGCTTACCTGGCTTACCTACATTCTCAATGATCTTCAGATCCCCGTTCAACCGCCACCAACGATCTATTGTGACAATATCAGTGCTTTATACATGACAGTCAATCCAGTCTTTCATGCACGCAATAAACACATCGAACTGGACTACCATTTTGTACGTGAACGTGTTGTTATTGGGCTACTTGTTACTAAACATATTCCTTCGATGGATCAAATTGCCGACCTCTTCACCAAATCTGTCTCGAAAGCTACACTGGCTTCGTTTCGCGCCAAACTGTGCCTTCAACCTCGGCTCAGTTTGCGGGAGGGTATTGGCAATATAGTATTAAGTGGATGCCATAGGAGTAATAAGGCGAAATCCCACACATTATGGAGTGATAAGGGGGATTAGGTCAATCCACTAATTATGGAGAAATAAGGCGATGATATCAATCAGAAAATTTAGTCAAAGATTATGGATGGTATCAAGGATCCCAAATAGTAATATATTCTCTTACATATGGCAGTCTGGTCAATAAAGAAAAAGATATCCCTCTATTTAGTGCTCATTATTATGATTGATTGTGATTGATTCTGCTACTATGTACTCTATATTTATGTTTATCACTTGTAATAGTTTTATGCCACCAGTCAATAAAATATTCATTAGTCTTTCCTCAACTTCAGTTTTTCTCTACATTTTCTTCAACACAACATTTTTATCTTATTTATTAAGCAAATGTGTCATACTTTCCTCTTGCTTCATATTCTCATTCGTTTCCTTTGTACGCTCGAGATAATATTTTACGTTGGCGAAGTATGATTCGACTTCAGTAAATGGGTTTGTATCGTCAAGAACTTTCTTTATGGCGCTATTATCGCAGTACTTGAAACATTGATGTAAAGTTGATGGCACAACTCCATTTTCATATAGCCATGGCCGACCAAGCAGCATGTTGTAGGATGTCCTGGCGTCAATCACGTGGAGCAATGCTGTTGATGTCATATTTTCCATCACTAATTCCAATCTGATCATACCGATGGCTCTTTGGCCTCCTTGGCTGAAACCTTGGATCAACAATCGACTGCTAGAGAGTTCCTCCATCGGAATTTCTAGTTCTTTCAGCACCCGTAGAGGCATAATATTCACTGCAGAGCCTCCATCGATCAACATGTGTTTTACCTTCTTTTCGCGAACGTAGCCAGACACGAACAAGGGGCGATTATGTGGCTTGGAACCTAGGAGCGGATCCTCATCGGTGAATGTCATAGCAGACATGCATGAGCCAATGGTGTTGTTTTCCTCGATCTCATCTTGACAGTCATCGTAAAGGACTTCAGTTTCTTGAGTCATATAACAAGCAGCACAGTCTTCTTCCCAACTTTCAAAGTCCTTGTCAATAACTGAAATATAATTTGACTCTGCCGACTCTATATCAAGAGTTATTTTTCCTTGTCTGGCTAGTTGCATGACCTTATCCTTAAAAATAAAACAGTTGTGAATTGGATGACCTACCAACGATGATATTTACAGTAATTAGAATCATGAGTTCGTCCGGCTTCATCGGGTGGCTTCATCTCTGGTAGGTCAATGAGATCTGCGCGCAGAAGTTCATCAAAGATTTCTGATACTTCGGAGTCCAGAAATGGATACTTCTTTGCCTGAAGCTCTTTAAGCGTCAATTTCCTTTCTGTATGCTCTGGTGACACATCACTTACCTCAATTTTCTTGCCCTTTTCTCTGCCTCGAAGCTTGAGAGGTGTAGCATTTATCGCCAAAGACTCTTTGTTGGGGTGTTTTACAAATGGTCGACCCCCTTTCTTGACATCAGCTCTATCATAGGACTTTCGCGTCTCTTGGACAGGTGGTCCATTTACCCCACTTGTGGCTAGGCTGAGTTCCATATCGTGGGCGCGGGTAGCCAATTCTTCAAATGTTCCAGGGCGAATTCCTTGAAGGATATATCGTAATCCCCATGTCATTCCCTGAATGCACATTTCGATTCCCGAGACTTCAGACAAGCGGTCCTTGCAGTTAAGACATAGATTCCTCCAACGATTAATATAGTTAATTACGGGTTCCTCTTTCCATTGGTGAGACTAGTGAGTTCGATCATGCTAACAGTGCGACGAGTACTGTAGAAACGGTTGAGGAATTCATGTTTCATTTGATCCCAGCTATCAATTGAACCAGCTTCCAAATCAATGTACCAATCAAAAGCATTGCCCTTCAGTGAGCGGACAAATTGTTTGACGAGGCGGTCTCCGTAAGTTCCTGCATCACTGCATGTCTCAATGAAGTGAGCCACATGTTACTTTGGATTTCCTTTGCCTTCAAACTGCTGAAATTTTGGAGGTTGGTAACCACTTGGCATCTTCAAGTTATCGATTCTAATGGTATATGGTTTAGAATACGTCAATGAGGATTTGGACCCTCCGTCTTTCATTGTCCCAATGATGAACTCCTTCAGTTGGCTAACGGGAATCATCCCGTCATTGGAAACTTGGAAGCTCCTCGAAGGCTTCTCGAGTTCCCTTTGCTCTTCCTTTTCAATTTCATCAGAAATTCCTCTCGCTTCTCATATGCGTGGCTGTTATCAACGTTGTTGCTCTTGCTAGTCAACTTTGCAATCTGGGTATCTTGTTCTTGCACGTGTTTCGTAAGCCCTTCGATTGCTCTCGTTAAACTTGCAATTTGCTCTTCTAGGGTCGTAGCATTCGTCACCATGACTTCGTCTCGCTTGGAAGAACTACTTGAGGTCGAGTGGGGAGAGGGTGTCGATGAGTACTCATTTTCGATATTTTGTTCTTCTTCTACGACGCGAGAATTGCATTATCTTTGCCAGAAATGGCTTGGTGATCTGTCCCCTTGGACTCCGGAATCACTTTTGACATGCTTCGGGTCTTAACACCAGTGCTTTGACTGGAAGAACTCGAAACACTAAGGTTCCATGAGTTTATCATCGATGCGTTCTCAATTCTTGAAGAGATGAGAGGTAGAGAAGTCCCACTGGGCGTGCCAAAATTTGTAGCTTATTTCTTTTTCATTCCAAAATCGAATTATCAAAAAATAGTACAAATACAATTTAATAAAATTTAATGGGCTCTATCTCTACTTATTCCCCTTTCTTCAAAATAAGGGTTTCGGAAATTCTTGATCTTGAGTTTCTTGATTTGGGCCTTCTTTAAAAGTTCCTTTGTGGGCCTTGGCGCTTGATTACGAACTTAACACTTGGACTTGGAGGACGCTTTTGAAGTGTGTGTTGCTTCGCGGGCTTTGGGGCTTGATCGCAATGCTAACACTTGGGCTTTTGAAATATGGGCGTTGTTTCGTGGGTTCTTGGACTTGATTACGAACTTAGCGCTTTGGACTTGGACGTGTCGAGGTTTGCTTCAGATACGAACCACTTCGAAAGAATAGAATGCTTTTAACAGAAGACCTATATTGTCTGACGAAGCTTCGCGATCCGAATGAGAACGGCTTCGAAAGAAAGGAATGCTTTTCACAGAAAGGCTTATATCGTCTGACGAAGCCTCACAATATCCTGCCTTTGATCCGAATACGAACGACTTTGAAAGAAATGAATGCTTTTCACAGAAAGACTTATGTCGTCTGACGAAGCCTTGCAATATCCTGCCTTTGTTCCGAATACGAACGACTTCGAAAGAAAGAAATGCTTTTCACAGAAAGACTTATATCGTCTGACGAAGTCTCGCAATGTCCTGCCTTTGATCCGAATACGAAGGACTTCGAAAGAAAGGAATGCTTTTCACAGAAAGACTTATATCGTCTAACGAAGTTTCGTACTCGATACTCGTCTTTGGACTACAATTTGAATGCGATGAACTTCTTTGAGAGAATGGAATGCTTCAAAAGTCTTATATCGTCTCTCGAAGTTTTGCTTCGCCGTTGTCCTCTGACTTATGATTTCTGAATTCTGAAGCCCCATATTTATAGGCGTAGAGAATTCTTTATAATGGAAAATATAATGATTTCGTCCATATTTAGATTGATTTTGTCTATATATGGTTTGATTTTGATTTGATTTGATTTATTCCATAAACGGCTTGATTTTCTCAATATCTGCCGAATCTTATGACTTTTGATTTGATTCTTTACTTATTTAACAAATCTCTACACATATTTACCATGCATAGGATTTTGTATAAAAGGAATATATATAATCATGTATGATAATAATTTATTAATTAAATAAACTATTTATTACTTGAGATTAATTATAGATCTCAATAAATAGCAACTTAATTAAGTGATCTTATATTATTTCATGAAATTAATTTACTAAATCCCAATAATATAATGGACAATTATTTTTAATTGTCTACAGTTTCCCCCAAAAATGCGAAATTAATTGGCATTTTGTATCTCAGGATATGGGTTGTTGGTTTATGATGAGTGTGCTGGAAACAAACTTTCTTTTTGAAATATGATGAAGGTCCAGACTACGTAGCATGAGACTGACATAGCTAAGTTCTTTGAGTTATTTCTGAGCTTTACATGGATGGCTTTATAGAATTATGTGGGTGATTCGTTATTCCACACCTTTGTTCAAATATATTTCAGTCACGAGGTGGAAGATGTCAAGTTGGAAAACGTTTGATAACGAGTGGAAGATGTCAACGACGGGGGCACAATAGACATTTTTGCAAAGAACTAATGCCCTAAGCGCTATTTAAAGATTGGCTCAGTTTGGATGCTAGCAAGAAATATAAAGATCAGATTTGGACCTATTTTCATTCAGATTTGTGCAGACTTGATAGGTTTCTTTTGGGATTACATAATGGGGTTTTCTAAATTTAACTTGACAATGCATCCATTCGCCAGAAAATACCTAACTCGATCGGTCAACTATTCGGGCTAATCGGCCTAGTTATTTTAAGCCCATTAGAAGACCAAACAAAAATTTACAAGCTCAAAGCCCACAAAGGTAGGCATACCACTTAAATGTGGCGCTGATATGAGTTGAAGCGAACAAATATATATATATATATATAGAGAGAGAGAGAGAGAGAGGGGGGGGGGGAGAGAGAGAGAGAGAAGATTTATCAGCTTTCTCCACTGATGATAACCGGTGTGGGACAACTCTCAGCTTACTAATGCTTTATGGGCATGTTCATTCGGTAATAACCGAACCGAACTTTCGGTTAACCGAAATTTCGGTTCGAGAATTTCATTAACCGAAAAGCGAACCGAAAAGTTTTGGTTTTACCGAATTTTTTTCGGTTAGGTTCGGTTAACCGGCCAAAAAACCGAATTTTGATAAATAAATATAAAAAATAATAGTATTCATATGATTTTAATTATAAATATATATTATTATATATATTTGAATAAAATTTTTATTTACCTCATATTTTCGATATCTTATTAAATATGTTAATTTGATTTATATTATAAATTATATTATCATATATATATATATATATATTTGTATAAAATTTAGATTTACCTAATATTTTTCATATTTTTTTAAATATGGTTGATATATTATTAAATTTACCCAACAGGCGGTGGCCGACCCTAAATGAAGCCCACTAATGAACTCAACTCAGTGCATAAAGATTGAAAATAATACGACCAAGGAACGTGCCAAATCCGACGAAGCCCACTCAGTTGTAAACGCCAACAATCATCCATGGTCCCAACTCGTGCTATCACCATGTACTTGGCATCCTTGCCACTATCCTTTGCACGTGCATGCCAGCGCCGGTTCCCTTCCCCCAAAATATGATAAAACAACACTGCCAAAAGCTGGCGATAAGCTTAGTGAAGAAGATGCTTCTGGAGCCACTTCGACGCAACCCATAAGATCCCCCGTGGCCAGACCATGCGAGTCTCGTTGCAGACTGAACACACCTCAAGCAATCCTCCGAGAAACTGCACTCGAATAAGAATGGGAAACCCTCTCGGTGCCCCCTCACACAGCAAGCACCCTGAGAAGTTGCAATCATGGCTATCCAAGGTTTGTCCCTCGTAGAGAGGGAGTCACGGATCGCCAACCAAAGGATGAACTCCAGCTTAGCTATGCTGACCGGACCCCAGGGGCGGAGCTAGAAAATTATCTTAGCGTGGGCAAAAATTCTACAACAAAACTAAGACGAAACAATATATATTTACGAAATGTTGTTGGTTTTTTTACAAGATTACATATTAAAATCACTGTATGATAGCATCATAAACAACATTAAGAAATATTTCAAATTCTTTATGTCAAATGCTTCAAAGTTGACATTTGTAACTTTACTTCTGTAGTATCTTTCAGTTGCGGATATTTTATAAATTAAAAATGCAGAAATACTGGAATAAACAAAAATTATACCACTGAAACTAGTTTTTGGACTATACTATTTTTTTAATGTCTAATGATGAAGAATTCATATGTTATGTGTATGTGAAGTTATGATCCTTTGGCCTTTACATTCTCCAAATTTGGGAAGATAATAAATTCATCAAGAGAATATATTATAATTTATAAATATATAAAATTATTGCCTATCTATTGAAAATTCATGTAATTGTCATGACTTCCCTAATCAATGAACTTCATTAACGTATTAGTCCATTAAAGGTAATAAATATCTTAACCTAAACTAATATTATATAAATAAATTAAGATTTCAGTGTACAATTAGATGGGCGTTTGATAATATTATGTACACAGATATTTAAATCTAAAGACATACAATTTATTGTCGGTCAACAACATATAGATAAGACACACATGTGTATATATATAATGTATATAGATATATATTTTTTTCAGCGTAATTGCCTACCCAGGCCTACAGTGGCTCCGCCCATGCTGGACCCCCACTAGCGTCGCCAGGGACCCAACCGCCTTTGACGAAAACCGACTGTTATGGAAACCCCGCCACGGATCGCATCCACCTCAACTGGGTAAACCGATATCGCCACTATATAAGTATATGGATTAAAAAATAATTAAGCCTTAAATATTGCAACTCTCGCGATTATTTGGATCTATTGCAGGTGGTTCAATACCGTAATATACTCATACTGTATATTTATCTTATTGAAATTTGATTAGATGGATGGTAGAATGTGAATATCCACTTCAAACACTTTATATGCCTTCTGGAAATAGTATTAGTTTTTAAATATTGAACAACTTTTGTTGTTTTCATTTATAATGCAACTAATTCGTATCCAAAGTTTTTTATTATCATATTGTTAGCATATTCTCACACTGACCAAGAAAAAGATCATTGTTTCATTTCTGTCGGAGAATTTCTTTGCCGAACAAATAAAACAACGTATGAGGGGACAAATTCTTTTAATAATAACGGAATAACCTTAAAAACTATATTTTCCAAGCTCATAAATAAGGGTACAAAATTCTCAAATATAACAAACCATATCACTAGAGCAGTTAACCCTAAAAAACAGAGAGCGAGAGGGATGGCCAACACAACTGTCGTTAGTGTTCCATTAGTAAACATAATATGGCAATTCTATTAATTGCTAAAACTATCTCCATTTCAAATTGTCAAAACACAACTGTCGTGGATTATTCATGCAACGAGAATACGTGGGGAGACGACGATGTCTTCGGAGAACTCGTGTCTGATGTTTTATTCGAGGTTGTTGTTGGTGTTCCTGCTGACGTGGACTACATAGATTACTCGATGGAATCTTACGGATGATGTAGTTTACGGATGGGGAACTTGCAATGAAGCAATCTTAATGTACGAGTGCTACGACTGCATGACTGCATGTGAGGCCCAGTTGACGGCTACGTGCCCTCAAGCCAAGGGAGCAACTCTTGAGATGGCGGACTGCAAAATCAGATATGAGGATTACGATTTTTACCCTAACTAACAACTTTTTAGTTTCAGTTCTGGATTAGAATAAGATCATCATCCTTGCCTCTTCTTGCTGAACGTCGTCATGTTATGAATAAAGGTGATGAAGGTACACAAGACATTGGGGGGATGATATACTCAATGAAAGTCCTGACACTACCCTTAACTCAAATTGGCTCCAAGAAACTGCAAAGCTCGCCGGTCAAAGCTGAAGAATCTACGCAGCTATCAGAAAATGGACATCATATGTCGCCAAATAGGCAGATGAGTGGAGTATTTGGCCTAAGGCTTATAAACTCTTCACAAAAGCAGGATATGATTCGAATGAAAAATCAGTGTTGGGTAAACTCCCAGACTCCCTAAACAGAAGTTCTCTCGAAATAAAGAATACTTATAAAGGTCTCGGGTTTAACCCTCAGAAGCCTGTTCGCATAGTATTAAAGAGGGCTAGTATAAACTGTGTGTCCAAAACTGATGCATATTCCACTAACAACGCATTGAAGTGGATAATGCCCAAGTCAGTCTTTGAAAGACTAGGGCACAAGAAGAGTTCATTTGAAAGACTAGGGTACGAGAAGAGTCCATTTAAAAGATTAGGGCATAAAAGGAGTCCATTTGAAAGATTAGGGCATAAGAAGAGTCCGTTTGAGAGAATGGGAATTAAAAAGAGTCTGTCCGAAAGACTAAAACTTAAGAAAAGTCTACGAACTTTCGTATTTGATAGACTTGAGCCATGCAAAAAACTTTAAATTGCCAAAGAAGCAGAGTCATCGACGCGTCATTCGGCTCGCGACTCAACTTAAAGTAAAAAGTCGTGCCCACGTGACTCTACTATGCTACGCACCATGTGATGGTGATCGACAACACCAGAACAGAGAAGATATGGAGAGGATAGGTTCATCTTGTCATATAACCATAAACAACGAAAACCTCATCGAGGAAGATGCTGAGATAGCTCCCCTTGAGCTTGAAGAAGGTGTTAAAGCAACAGTAGACGAGCTGAAAGAAATAAACTTAGGCAACAAAGACGAAATTAAACCAATATATATAAGTGCACTTCTAGATGCTGATGAAGAGAAGAACTACACCGAGCTGTTGACAGAATTCAAAGATGTGTTCGCTTGGTCATATAAGGAAATGCCTGGACTGGACCCAAAAGTAGCAATACATCACTTATCGATAAAGAAAGGTTCACGCCCAGTTAAGCAAGCACATAGGCGATTTCGATCGGATCTAATTCCACTCATTGAGGCTGAAGTCAATAAGCTGATTGAAGTTGAATTCATTCGAGAAGTCAAATATCCAACATGGATCTCAAGCATAGTTCCTGTCAAGAAGAAAAATGGGCAAATACGAGTTTGCGTCGATTTCAGAGATTTGAACGAAGCATGTCCAAAAGATGATTTCCCGTTGCCAATACCTGAGCTTATGATAGATGCCACGACCGGTCATGAAGCATTATCCTTCATGGACGGATCTTCTGGCTATAATCAAATTCGCATGGCGCCAAAAGATGAAGAGTTAACGGCCTTTCGCACACCAAAAGGTATCTATTGCTACAATGTTATGCCATTTGGATTAAAAAATGCCGGTTCCACATACGAGAGAGCAATGCAGAAGATCTTTGATGATATGCTTCACAAAGATGTCGAAAGTTATGTCGATGATTTAGTAGTGAAGTCCAAAAGACGTGAGGATCACCTAAGTAATTTGAGAAATGTGTTCAATCGTTTAAGGCGATATCAACTCAAGATGAATCCTCTCAAATGTGCATTCGGCATTTCCTCAGGAAAGTTTCTCGGATTCATAGTGCGACAAAAGGGCATCGAAATCGAGCATGCAAAGATAGATGCAATCTTGAAGATGTCAAAACCCCGTAACATCCACGAGCTCAAAAGCTTGCAAGGGAAGTTGGCATACTTGAGGAGATTCATCTCGAATCTAGCCGGTCGATGTCGACCTTTTAGTCGCCTCATGAAAAAGGGTGTTACGTTCGAATGGGACGAAACCTGCGACAATGCATTCGAAAGTATCAAATCCTATCTAACAAATCCGCCAGTGTTGGCTGCACCTATACCAGAAAAACCACTCATCCTATATATAGCTGCCCAAGAAAGATCTGTTGGGGCACTGTTAGCACAAGAAAATGATAATGGGAGAGAAAACGCGTTGTACTACCTCAGTAGGATGATGACGCCCAACGAGCTAAAGTATTTTCAAGCTCATAGCATTCGCTTGGTGTCAAGGGCAAATCCGCTGAAGTATGTAATGTCAAAACCGGTACTTTCAGACAGGCTCGCGAGGTGGTATTTGCAATTGCAACAGTTCGAGATCACATATGTGCCTCAAAAGGCTGTCAAGAGACAAGTTTTAGCAGATTTTCTTGCTCATCACCCTATTCCAGCAGAGTGGGAGTTATGCCATGACCTGCCCGATGAACACGTGCTCTTGGTCGATATAGTTCCCCCATGGAAGATGTATTTCGATGGAGCTTCACATCAGGAAGGCGCTGGAGCTGGAGCAGTATTCGTCACTTCCGATGGAGATGTGCTCCCTTATTCCTTCACTCTGACCTAGAATTGCTCAAACAATGTTGCCGAGTACCAGGCTTTAATTCTTGGATTACAGATGGCTGTGGAGATTAAACAGAGACAGCTCACAATATATGGCGACATTGTTAGCCAGATAATCGGCTCATATGTAGTAGAGAAGCCTGAGCTCCTTCCATATCGCAACTATGCCAGAAGGATGATAGGATATCTTGGGGAAGCAACAATTGAGCATGTACCGAGATCCAAAAACAAGCAAGCAGATGCATTATCCAAACTCGCTTCGACTCTTTCTACACCTCATGAGAAAACTCAGATACCTATTTGCCAGAATTGGGTCGTGCCACCCAATTTTGACGATGATAGTGAAGACGATAATGCTACTGGGGAAGAAAATCATACCATCGAGGTATTCGAAGTGGAGGAAGAAGACTGGAGGCAATTATTGGTCGATTACTTGGAACATGGAAAGTTGCCCGATGACCCACGTCAATGAATTGATATTCGGCGACGAGCACCTCGTTTCATCTTCTATAAAGGAACACTTTATCGTAGGTCTTTCGATAGTGTATTCTTGAGATGTTTAAGTGAAGAAGAAGCTGATCAAGCCATGGAGGAGGCTCACTCGGGAATATTTGGTGCTCATCAATCCAGACCAAAGTTGCATTTTCGCATAAAAAGGATGGGTTATTACTGGAGAACGATGGTTAAAGATTGCTTAGATCATGCACGACGATGTCAAGCTTGTCAATTCCATGCCAACCTTATGCACCAACCACCTGAGCCGCTACATCCAACAATTGCTGCTTGGCCATTCGACGCTTGGGGATTAGATGTCGTGGGACCAATGGCAAAGTCATCGGGTGGACACTCATAAATTCTAGCTGGAATAGACTACTTTTCCAAATGGGCAGAGGTTGTTCCTCTAAAAGAAGTCAAAAAGGAAAATGTCGCTGATTTCATTCGCATCAATATCATTTATCGCATCGGGTTCCCCCGCTACATCATCACTGATAATGGAAAAACCCTTTTGTAATAGCACGATAGATAAGCTCTGTGAGAAGTTTGGGTTTAAGCAAAGGAAGTCATCTATGTATAACGCCTGCCGCAAATTGACTCGCTGAAGCATTCAAGAAGACACTGTGCAATCTCTTAAAGAAGATAGTGTCAAAATCGAAGAAGGACTGGCACCAGAGAATTAACGAAGCTTTATGGGCATACCGAACCACTCACAGAACGTCCACTGAATCGACACCTTACGCTCTCGTTTACGGAACTGAAGCTGTAATTCCGCTCGAACAACAAATTCCTTCTCTTAGGATGGCTATACAAGAATACTCACTACGGAGGAGAACGCTCGTTTTACGTCTCGAAGAATTAGAATCTCTTGATGAAAAGAGACTTGACGCGCAACAAAGGCTGGAATGCTATCAAGCTCGTCTTTCGAGAGCATTTAATAAGAAGGTGAAGCTTAGGTCATTTCAAGTCGGAGATTGGGTACTTGCGGTAAGAAGACCAATCATCACCAACCGGCGAGTTGGGGGAAAGTTCAAATCGAAATGGGATGGCCCCTACGTCGTAAAGGAAGTCTATACGAGCGGAGCATATAAGTTGGTGTCCGAAGACGGATTAAGAATTGGCCCAATCAACGGTAAATTCTTGAAACGTTACTGTTCCTAAAAAGGGGGGACCCGAGAAAAAAAAAGAAAAAACAAAAGAAAAAACAAAAGAAAAACAAAAACAAAAGGAAGAATAATGAGAAAGCCAAAGAGACGAAACTACAATGCAAAGGTATGAATCCGAAGTGGGTAAAATAAGAACCAATGCCGACCGTGAAGTTGACCTCGTCCCCAAGTACAGTACATTCCTTTGATATCAACAATTCCGAATTTGAAGGTGAAATAAGAAGCGGTGCCCACGAAGTATCTAGAAGGATTTTTCTAATGGTCAATCAATTTATTGAAGTATGTCGTTGTTTCTTTTATTGGAAAATAATAATAATAACGGAAACAACAATTCGCCCCTATGCTTCTCGCCTTCTCGATATGATTAGACGTGTTTTTTTTCGATTGCCGTAACTGCTCCACCAGTTGATCCTATCAATGAGAGAACAGCTAGGCCTTTCAACAATAACTAATGGAATGGAAGGGTGCTTTGGGTTGCTATCCAGTATCACTTGCGTATGTGACTTTGCATCCACAAGAGGAGGGAATAAAATAAAATATATATATCTCTATATTAAGCATAAGTTTCATTATGAGATAGGATATTATGAATAAAGGAACGGAAGACATAAAATCACACTTAATTAAAAAGCTGAAAATTCCCTAATTCGTCTATAGCAACTCGGAGGAGCGGCTGTGTTGCGCTCAAATTCTTTGCGATCGTCTCGTTCATCGGAAGAGCACTATGAAGAGCGGTGACGGCCTCTTCTACCTCCTGACGTTCAATCTGAACCGCTTGAAGAAGTTTTTCTCCTTGCGCAATAGAGGACATCAACCTCCTCTTCATTTTCTTCAACTTTTTGGACTCGTTCTCAATCCAAGCTAATTCATCCTTCTCCGACTGAACTTGATTGCTTTTCGCCTTTTCTCGCGCATGAATACCCGCAAGACGTTCGTTGGCTTCACCGAGACGATGCTGATGCTGTTCTTCGGAAAGTCTGTCAGAAGATTCCGAGCGCGCCATATCATAATCAGATGCCTTGTCGAATAGGACACTAAGGAATCTTTCTATGTGAGCGATATCGACTAAGTGAAGGCGCCTCATCGACTGAATAACCACGTCAACATGTGGCTTGAGCGAAGAAAGTGAATCGACCGAAGTGCTAACAATCTTGTTGTGCAAATCATCCCATAGTGCTTGAAGAAAAGGTCTTTCGTGTTTCCGCACCAACTTGCCTCCCTCGAAGACAGAGGCATCAGCACAACGATTCGCTAATTCGACCCTGCGTGCAGGTAAGCTTGTTGACTCGACTTCGACAACAGGGAGATTACCCGTAAAAGGGTTAGGTCCCACCTCTGACCCTTGACTAGCTTCTGATTCCTCGATGATTTCAACGGACTGTTAGAGCAACAAAGGGGGCATTTCAAAAAAAAAAAAAAAGAAACCTTTATGTGTGTATGCATATGCGAATAAAGAGTTCAATGGCAAATACCGCAGGCGGAGCCACCTCAGGGGTGTTTCCAACAGCGATATGGCCATCCAATACAGCGTTGTCGCAGCAGCATCTTCCGCCTTCGTAAAAAAAAAATAATAATAAAATAACAATAGTAGTAATAATAAATAAATAGTAATATATAATAGATAATAAAAAAATAATAATAATAGTAGTAATAATAAAAAAAGAATAATAATATATAATAGATAATGTAAAAAAAATAATAACAATAATAATAATAAGTAATGTTTGTTATCGAGAAAAACTACCTGGTCTTGCGATGAGACACGTCTCATTTCATTATCTTTCGGCCGGTGGCTTTTCTTATTTCTTTTCCAGTGGCGATCTGTGTTACTACTTGCGGTTTCTTCAGAGGAACGTGGACCGCCACGTTTACCCAAGACATCGACTGTAACGCGCGCAACCCCGGCAAAATTAAGGTTATTATTCAAAAGACTACATGGCACCACATCTCCCATTGCCTTGTCCTCAACGTTCTGTCTAGCCTCATCATCGGCTGTCTCTTCACCGGCCAACTTGATGGCATTCTCACTGAAGTAATCTCCATGGACTTCGGACCACCATTTTTTGTACGAAGAAGTGTAGTACTTCCTCATACATGGAAGCGTACTGGGGAACCACACTCGGGAACCCGTTTTCGCCTAGATGCATGCGCGCCAATAATAGAGGCCTTCACTAAGAGAACTCTTCCGAATGTCACGCTTCAATGTCTCGGGCATGTCTTGAAGGAACCCAAATTGACGACTAAAGCGGTGCGGACTATAAGGCTCAATAATGAAGTGATCTCCTCGCCGCAAAGGAAGCCAACTCGAGCGAATAGCAATGAAGTAGTTCAGCTCAAATTCCTCAGCGCTGCCATTATCTGTGAAAAGGAAGTCCCTTTTAGGACTCACAATGTTGCAGGTCCAATAAATTACGTCTCCTTTGTGGATCCTCCTACGAGCCACGGTCGGACTGAAATACCTCGCGCCATTTTCACCAGAGAAGCATGTCATCTTAGAACCCTTCAGACTTTGGTAAACATTGAAATTAGTCCTGAAATAACAGGCCAGTCAAGCATAAAGGAAATGAACGGGGAAGGTAACATGCACTTCGCTGAGACTTGGAGACTTCGCAATGACGTTGAGGCCGTTATAGACACTAGCTAGCACAGGATGCGCTAGGCCAACCTTCTGACCAGATGCCATGAAGCATGCCGTTTTGAAGACGCTTGGACGAACAAGCCGACATCCTCTACGGGAAGGACGAATGCGCATAGCCAACAAGACAAGAAGGCAGCCAGGTAGACGTCTTCCTGCAAGCTTCCTCTAAGCCCCAATTCGGTGAATAACTTCTTAGCTCCAGAGGACCACGGTCGGCATGGGCCGAGGACGCCAAGGGGGGTTATGCGTAGAATGGCTTCGGCTGCGAACATTCTGCTTCTCCTTCCGAGGAGGAGGCCGATCGTACCTTCTCGCCTCCTTCGACCAAAACTCCACCCACTTTGATGTAGTCACCCGTGGAAGCTGTCCATCACAATCCCGAAGCATGAAGTAAGCATGGAATAGATACTTACAGGAGCAAGGAACGTATCGATCGCCAGCCTCGTTGATGCCGCCCAACTCCTCCGCAGAAGGTACCACCTCGTCATACAAAATGCCGCCCATCGGTAGACCAGAAAAGTGTATAATCCCATAGAGATATTGACAGCTCGCCATGAGAAGTAAGAAGGGTGTTGGTTGTCGGGCACCACGCCTCGCAGACTGCCTTCATGATATTGGAATTAATATCGTATGTGAAGAGCGAGGCATATACCGTATCGTGAACTTGAATGTCCCTCAGCACTTTCTCGCATCGGCAGAGAACGTCTTCGGTCCATTCCCAATATCCTTCGATATACTTGAACTCGCCTGGAAATCGAAGAACATCATTTTCCCATTTAACGTCTGACTCCCCTTCGATTATAGCACGCCCCAACGAAGGAAGGGGAAGTAGCCCGCTTGATGGTGGACGAGGAGGGTCGATGGGAGTCAAGTGGTGACTCGACTTCAGTATCCAAGCCTTTTGATTCCTGTTCAGATCAGCCGTCCTTGACCAGTCTAGAATACGTGGCAGGCTCATCGTCTTCTGAGCTTTGGAAAACGACCCGGTGAGAGAAGGGTAGACTACAAGCATGACGCCGTCTTCAACGGATTGCCTCTCATCCTCGAGTATAGCTAGGTGTTGTACGCCGGAAGAAGATACGACGTCCTTGAAGAAAATCGTGTTCAAACCTAAAAGTGGGAGAAGCAAGGTTAAAATATTCCATGTATTCCTAAACGAGATAGTGCAAAAAAAAAGGGGATAAGTAAGTAAATGAACAATGAAAAGAAAAGAAGGATGCAGAAGCTTGCCTAGAAGAGCTGGGTTGCTCGTGGCCTTGGTTGTAGAATGCTTCATGGTTTCAAGTCCAACTTGGTGTGCTATAACTTGATTTGCTATGAGGGTCTAACGTGGGGAAAAGGGGGGCCTACTTATGCACAAGAATTGAACTTAATATGGGTTATATTTAGTTCCAAAAATAAAATATATCTTGCACATGCTTGCTTAAGTCAAATATGGGAATTATTTCTCCGTGCAAATCATGGAGGTCCATATATGGGCATAACAATATCTTTTCCTAACAAGACTAGTGGGCGAATCCTACAAGTAAGTCAAAAGGCCCGTAAAATCACATACCCAAATCAGTGATGCGATATTTAATGATAAATGCATGACGACGGAGTAGCAAATGGATAATGTTATAATAAAAAGGACATATACTTCAAATCTCGTCTCCGTATGTCCGTCAACAAAACTTGAAGTGGGGGCATTTGTAGACAATTAAAAATAATTGTCCATTATATTATTGGGATTTAATAAATTAATTCCAAGAAATATATAAGATCACTTAATTAAATTGATATTTATTGAGATCTATAATTAATCTCAAGTAATAAATAGTTTATTTAATTAATAAATTATTATCATATATGATAATATATATTCCTTTTATACAAAATCATATGCATGACAAATATGTGTAGAGATTTGTTAAATAAGTAAAGAATCAAATCAAAAGTCATAAGATCGGCAGATATTGAGAAAATCAAGTCGTGTATGGAATAAATCAAATCAAATCAAAATCAAACCATATATAGACAAAATCAATCTAAATATGGACGAAATCATTATATTTTCCATTATTAAGAATTCTCTACGCCTATAAATATGGGGCTTCAGAATTCAGAAATCACAAGTCAGAGGACAACGCCGAAGCAAAACTTCGAGAGACGATATAAGACTTTTAAAGCATTCCATTCTCTCAAAGAAGTTCATCGCATTCAAATCGTAGTCCAAAGACGAGAATCGAGTACGAAACTTCGTTAGACGATATAAGTCTTTCTGTGAAAAGCATTCCTTTCTTTTGAAGTCGTCCGTATTCGGACCAAAGGCAGGACATTGCGAGGCTTCGTCAGACGATATAAATCTTTCTGTGAAAAGCATTCCTTTGTTTCGAAGTCCTTCGTATTCGGATCAAAGGCAGGACATTGTGAGGCTTCGTCAGACAATATAAGTCTTTCTGTGAAAAGCATTCCTTTCTTTCGAAGTCGTTCGTATTCGGATCAAAGGCAGGATATTGTGAGGCTTCGTCAGACGATATAAGACAATATAAGCCTTTCTGTGAAAAGCATTCCTTTCTTTCGAAGCCGTTCTCATTCGGATCGCGAAGCTTCGTCAGACGATATAAGTCTTCTGTTAAAAGCATTCTATTCTTTGAAGTGGTTCGTATTTGAAGCAAACCTCGACACGTCCAAGTCCAAAGCGCTAAGTTCGTAATCAAGTCCAAGACCCCACGAAACAACGCCCATATTTCAAAAGCCCAAGTGTTAGCGTTGCGATCAAGCCCCAAAGTCCGCGAAGCAACACACACTTCAAAAGCGTCCTCCAAGTCCAAGTGTTAAGTTCGTAATCAAGCGCCAAGGCCCACAAAGGAACTTTTAAAGAAGGCCCAAATCAAGAAACTCAAGATCAAGAATTTTCGAAACCCTTATTTTGAAGAATCAGGGGAATAAGTAGAGATAGAGCCCATTAAATTTTATTAAATTGTATTTGTACTATTTTCTGATGGAATAAAAAAGAAAATAAGCTACATAAACCAACAATACTCGAGAAAATAAACGAATTCCTTGATATTTATTCGGTGGTTGTAGGCATCAGTCGGACGGGGAGACTGATAACTAAGTAGAGCTGAAGATGTGATCAGTGAAAGAAATTGAGTTTGTCATGTTTGAGTCAATGAAGGGTTTTTACTCACGTTTCGTATGCTGCAATTTTATTTGTTTTTTTTTTTTATTTGGGAAGGACAAAGGGCAATATTGTAACTTCAACACAAGGGAGTTAAAACTAATTTTTTGCTTGGTGTCAGTACTTATCCCCAAAATAAAGCCGGAGGGACTGATTCATGAGATTGAACTTCAGTTAGGTATTTTTCTCTAAATTACTCCATGTAAAATATAAGATGTAATTTTGTCAAAAATAAAACTAAAAACATCAACCCAATAAGGTCGTCGAGGATCACCTAGGTTTTTGGAGTAATCCAAAAATTGTTATATCACTCACAAAGGATAACCTAAATTTTGGAGTAATCCAAAAATTGTCTATCAATCTCAATTTGATCATTTAGGTAATCCTTCATCACATGTCGCTTGCACTTAGCAAACATAATGATGACAAGGTGTGAAAATCCCTGTGATATTTTGAATGATCATCACAAAACACACCCAATAAGTACATTAGGAAAACTTGCCACGACAAATAAACATCACCAATTTTCCATGAGATTCCTCAGAAGCTCGTAACCCGCGAAATTAATCGCGCCTAGCGGGGCGACCCAGAAGAACCGAGGGACGGCCCCTTTAAACAAACCCGCAGGGCCTTCGTGGCCCAAAATGGATATCGCCACCTTCGACGCCGTAATGTTATGTCCTTGAGGGACAGTCATCATCCTCGTTTTTATTACATCGAAAGGCGTTGTTGAAATAGCTGTGAGCCCACCTGATAATGCCCCGACAAGAACAGATTCCCAGGGTTCGAGTTCCCGTCTGAGAATCTTTTCAGTTGCCTGGTAATAATAATTAGTAATTTTAGCACATACAATGTGTGTGTGCAATAAAATAAAAACTGATTGGTAGTAGGTGGGACTGTTTTAAAAACAATTTTAAGATAAGCAGAATAAAATAAAAACGTCGAGGGTTAAATTGTAATTTAACAAAATATTGTTTTATAGTTACATAAAGGATTGAATCGCAATTAAACACACAATTGACATACTAAGTAAACTAGACAGTTACTCTAATGCCATGATGAGCCTTAATATGATAGAAAGATAATGGAAGTCGGAATAGTAACTTAGAAGAAAACACAAAAGTAAAAAAAAAAAAGACGTCGTCAAATATATTACTAAATGAGGTAATGAGAACCAAATTTAATAACTGTTACCTTCTTGGATTGCACGTAAAGTCCCGTCCCAAAGACGTAGAAAGGAACTTCTCGACATAGGGTCCAACCCGTCCCACGGAAAAATCCCCTTACTCCGTCTTCTTGCCATGTCCTTAAGAGGGCTTCTCCTACGTTTTCGAACAGACCAACTTGTAGTCTTTGTTTCAGTACTTCGCATGGAATCCTCATTACGGTTCCAAGAACAGTGCCAGAAAATGATGCCAAAGAGTTAACCTGAAAAATATTTTTTTAAAAAAAAATACTTCTCCATATTGGAAGGCATAATGATCTGCGGAAGTTGCCCTATTTACATAGAGAAGTCTTATAATGAGATATGATTGAAATGTTGACGTTTGCTAGTCTATAAAGGGTTGGCCTGGAGTCGCCATTATAAGAACCATAACAGTCGAAACATAAGATATAGCAGATAAAGTAAACTAACGAATGTCCATTTGTCTTAAAGATATCATGACAAGATTTTGCATCATATGCACACAAAAAAAATGATATTGTTAAGTTAGGGGAAGAGGAAAAAGGCAAAGCTATACCTGTAGTTCTGAAACAGTTGGAGCGATCTTCATCAGCACTAGTTTGCTAGCTTCGTAAAGTCCCATTCGAAGACCGTGGCTGCAATTTTAACTCTTTAGATAAAAATCATAGGAAAGGAATTGCTTGCAATAATAACTGCCTGTTTGCTAGATCCGTACCTTGAAAACTGTCCAAGTATAGCAGGAGTTGAACCTTTGTACAGTCGATGGACTCCTATTTGAGGAACCTTCGATAGGATTTCGAGAAAGGTTAAAGAGGTCGAAGCTTGCACTTGCGTCTGAAACAAAATTTGGAAACTTTTAGAGATTTTCGGCGAGCCTGTGAGACTCAACCAATTGAATTGAATGCTAATATTCGATGCATTTGTTTCCCAACAAACTCCAAAATACTGTCGAAGCAGATATAACAGACACTGTCTGAGGAAGACAAACCAAACACTTGTCTCAGATCCTAAATAATGTGACTCAAGATTCAACTATTGCTATAAAAAAAAACCATAAAAATTCACTACAAAATTATCGGTTTCTCGAGATTACCTTAACAGTGTCAATGGGATGCATCAACGCAGCTGAAAACGCACACGAAAGGCCACCGCCCAACGCTGATTTCAGAACACAGTTTACTTTGCTAGTTTCATCACCCCTAATCTCCTTCGTTTCCCCATAAGCTATACGATTCGAAGGTTCTTTATCAACCACTAATGGCACACCTCCTATACGGGCGAAATTCAAGTTCCACTCGAAACTATTGGCATTTGCGCTCAGACTTGCTCGGGCATTCTTCGGTGAACTAAAAAGAAGCCCAAACTGATTTGCATTTTCTGTCAATTTCCGAATTGCATCACGCTCTAATACCAGATTCAAATGGTCAAATACAAAGTCAATGAAGTTCTCAACGTGCTGCTCGATCTCCACTACCTGCTTGGTTTGGTCAAAAACCCATGATTTCAGCTTAACGTTGCCCTTGTTTCTCTCAGACATGGACAGCATCTGCGATGCCTGTCCTAAACCATTTGAAGACGGCGATGGCTGGTCAAAGTGCAGGCGATTACTAACGAAATCGCAACCTTTTCCCACCGTAGTGTCAATTGCGTTCATCGTAATCAACTACAAACTTAATCTCTACAGCCCATCAACCCTGACGTCATCACTAGCAATACCATTAAACAATGGAGGGGAACAAGAACGTTAAGCGACAATTCTGTCACATTTGGGAATGATCTGGAAGAAATATGAAAACTTGGATGATAAGTCAGAAAGTAAAGATGGAGGGAGGCTTTGGTCTTGGAGGAATGGTGGCTGTAGATGGGAGCTCTGCGAATGAAGATGGTGAAGAAAAGCTCGTTGGGAAATGAGGAAGAAGAGATCTACAAGGAAGGGGACATTTTGATAAAGAGGAACTGATTTTTTAAAAAAAGGGAACGGGGTTCAAAATGATCAAATATCCTTACTAGAAAACTGGTTAAGAAGATTAATTATGACAAAATTACGGTTTAAGAGATTTATTAACTGGAGAACCAACCGAGAAAGTTATTCGAGTGAAATATCAACTCGAACACGTTATTAGAATAACAACTTCACTGCATACGACTACTCGAATAATATGCGTGACTCATTTAATAAATTAAACGATTTTCTGATTTATTCGAATAAATTTAACGAATTTTCCTTTCGAGTTCCAAACTCGAATAAGTAACTCGGATACCAAACTCGAATAAGATTAATTTTATAAAAGGCGAAAGGTGAAATTAGAATAATATTCAAACCCTTAACTCTTATAAACGTCCGGCGATTCGAAGTTCTTCTCCCACTCGAAAAATCGAAAACGCAAACCAGACGATCATCAATGGCGAAAACTAAAACGAAAGCGCCGTCTGTGCCTCAACGCAACCGTGTGGATGAGCAAATCGAAGACGGTCGAGTCACGGTGAGTTTTCGGTTTAATGGGTTTTGGGGGTTTTGTCTTCGTATAGTTAAATCATTCGTTTCTCATGTTAAATCGGTCGATTTTAATGTTAAATCGTTGGATAAACGTCGTAATCGGTCGGATATTTTGTGTAATTCGTGATTTGAGATTATTCTAGTTATAATTCGAGTAAATTCTGTTAGAATAATATTTACCTTTATTCGAGTCTCATTTTACTCGAATAGTTCACTCGAATAACAGAGAATTTTGGTGATTTTTTTTGCATTTTCAGATCCATTTTCCGACGAAGCTGCCGACGGAAAATTTCTACCATGCCATCCTTACAGTGAACGCAAAGTACATGTTAGTATCAGAACGCATTCGTACCTTTTTGAACGAAGATGAATTGGCGGAGATGGTCAACAGGACTCAGTTCGGGAATCTCATAAAGGTGGCCCGTAACGACTACAACTCGAATATGATTTTGTGGTTTTTGATGAGCCGACAAGTGGAGTATATGCCTGAGTCGCAGGAGTTTTTGATGGTCGTTCGTGGGCGACCATTACGATTTTCGTTGGTCGAGTATTGCCTAATTACGGGCTCGATTGTGGCGCTGCCGATCCGGTGATACCGTCATCGAACGGTGATGCGGACCGAAAAATCGCCTCCCTGTTTGCCGCGTAAATCCGCCTTTTGCTCGACCCGTCGTACCACCGCCGTCGTCCGTTGCCTGCGCAGGCGCGAAGATCAACCGTTCACTCCAATCGCTTCTATAGAAGGCCTGAAATATCACGAAAATAAGCTAGGAAGGCGCCGTTTCGGCGACGCCCCTCCGACGCTCAAGTCAGATCATCGTCTTTTTCATCGAAAACGGGTAACTACAGGTGCTAGGCTTGAAAAATGGTTTCAGTGTTTATTTAGGCGTACCTGTGAAAATGACTCGGCCGTTACCTTTTATACTAGCATCGCCTTGACCTGGTCATCACCCTAGCCCGCTTCCTCCGCGGACTCCTCGTGGCGACGTGGTCTTCCCCACGTTCTTTCCCACGTTTTCCTCGTGGAGCGCGACCGGCTCGACGTGTCCACTTCGCGTCTTAGGATCGAGTTGCTCGGCTCGTTCATGTCGACGCGCTCGGGTCGTTCTCGTCTACTGCTCGGCTTGCTCTCGATCTTCTCTTTTCAAGGTCTCTCGGGCCATCGTTCTCGAGGCTGATTTCTCCTTTGAATCGGATTCTCTGCGGGCTGCTTCTGTTCTCGGGATCACCCTCGAGGTTACTCGCTTCCTTCCCCGGTTCTCTTCACCTATTTGTGTCATATAGCCTCTAGCTTCCCTCCCCTGTTGCTAAATATATGTATATATATATTGTGTTATGGATGGTGCCACGTGATTGAGGAAATAAGCCACTATAACCACCCACTAATCTCCCATGCTTAGTGAAGTAATAACTTGGTCTTCTCCCACTAATGTCTTCTAGAGTATTCCACTTGGATTCTTTACCCCATTATGCTATCTCACGTTAGGTCACGCACTCCTCAGCTCCTTCGTTCAGGTGTTTTCCTCGTTTCATTATCCGAGCGAGGCATCGTTCCTCGGCCTCTTCGGACCATGATCGTATTGAGACGTTTCTCCCCGGGTGCCGCTCGGGTGGTTTTTCCTACGAGGGTGGCGTTCCCTCCTCGGGAGGTGTTTTTTGCGGGGAGTGTTACCCGCCTATTTTAGTTAAACTCGAATATTTGGCCAGTTATATCCTGGGATAACAATAGTCCCCCCACAAATAGTCCAAAAGGAGTGTAGTGAGTTTTGGACGTAGTAGGTAAAATATTCGAGTTTGGAGAAGAAAAGAATCTTGTCTTGCCAAGATCTGTGCACGTCGTATTCGGGACCTGTTGTCGCGGCTCATATTTATTCGGGCATCACTTGAGCAATCTAACTCGTTCGTTCGGGATTTTTCATCGTAGTTCGAGGACTTAAGAATTTTCACTCAAATTCATCGAGGTTGCCTCCTTCACCGAAGATTTAGGAATTTTCGTGCCTCATTTATCGGGGATTTGGGAATTTCGTGCCTCATTCATCGAGGACTTAGAAATTTTCGTGCCTCACTCCTCGAGGACTTTAGGAAATTTCGTGCCTCACTCGTCGAGGACTTAATAATTTTCGTGCCTCACTCGTCGAGGACTTGGAGATTTTCGTGCCTCCTTCACCGAGGACTTAATAATTTTTGTGCCTCACTCGTCGAGGAGGAATTTTCGTGCCTCATTCGTCGAGGACTTTAAGAAATTTCGTGCCTCATTCGTTGAGGACTTTAAGAAATTTCGTGCCTCATTCGTTGAGGACTTGGAGATTTTCGTGCCTCCTTCATTCGAGGACTTAATAATTTTCGTGCCTCATTCGTCGAGGACTTAGGAATTTTCGTGCTCATTCATCGAGGACTTAATAATTTTTGTGCCTCACTCGTCGAGGAGGAAGTTTCGTGCCTCATTCGTCGAGGACTTTAAGAAATTCGTGCCTCACTCGTTGAGGACTTGGAGATTTTCGTGCCTCCTTCATTCGAGGACTTAATAATTTTCGTGCCTCATTCGTCGAGGACTTAGAAATTTTCGTGCCTCACTCGTCGAGGAGGAAGTTTCGTGCCTCATTCGTCGAGGACTTTAAGAAATTTCGTGCCTCATTCGTTGAGGACTTTAAGAAATTTCGTGCCTCATTAGTTGAGGACTTGGAGATTTTCGTGCCTCATTCATCGAGGACTTAGTTCAGATCGTTTTTCTTGTTTCGTCCAAGGTCTTGTCCGAGCCCCTTTCTCGAGGGCGTTTTGGCGAAAATCGGCGAAATCATACCTTGTCTCTCAAGGCCTTGTCCTGGCCCCTTCTCGAGGGCGTTTTGGCGAAAATCGGCGAAATCATACCTTGTCTCTCAAGGCCTTGTCCGGGCCCCTTCTCGAGGGCGTTTTGGCGAAAATCGGCGAAATCATACCTTGTCTCTCAAGGCCTTGTCCGAGCCCCTTTCTCGAGGGCGTTTTGGCGAAAATCGGCGAAATCATACCTTGTCTCTCAAGGCCTTGTCCGAGCCCCTTTCTCGAGGGCGTTTTGGCGAAAATCGGCGAAATCATACCTTGTCTCTCAAGGCCTTGTCCGGGCCCCTTTCTCGAGGGCGTTTTGGCGAAAATCGGCGAAATCATACCTTGTCTCTCAAGGCCTTGTCCGGGCCCCTTCTCGAGGGCGTTTTGGCGAAAATCGGCGAAATCATACCTTGTCTCTCAAGGCCTTGTCTGGGCCCCTTCTCGAGGGCGTTTTGGCGAAAATCGGCGAAATCATACCTTGTCTCTCAAGGCCTTGTCCGAGCCCCTTTCTCGAGGGCGTTTTGGCGAAAATCGGCGAAATCATACATTGTCTCTCAAGGCCTTGTCCGGGCCCCTTTCTCGAGGGCGTTTTGGCGAAAATCGGCAAAATCATACCTTGTCTCTCAAGGCCTTGTCCGAGCCCCTTTCTCGAGGGCGTTTTGGCAAAAATCGGCGAAATCATACCTTGTCTCTCAAGGCCTTTCGATTTCTCCGCAAAGGATCTGCGGAGAAAGTTATAAAATTTGATATGTCATGATAAAGTAAAGTGGTACCTCCCTTTCTCTGCAAAGCGAAGGTAGATGTCTTCGGCCAGGCCGCTAGCGTCATTCGGCATCGGTCTAATCTTGTCGTCCAATCGAGGCCTTAAGATGTGATGTTCGATCGGGTCTCTACGGGCCCGTCGTGGGGTGAGGTGCTTGATGAGGTACTTCTAGGGGCAGAGGGCTTTTCGAGGAGCTCGAAGGTGGTAACATATTCATCCACCGACATCAAAGGGCTAAGATCAAGGCTCGGACATACAGCCGGGTTGAGTATATTTGCTCTTCTTACTGGATGATTTGGCAGTGTTTCCCGAGCGATGATGGTTTTGCTTTCAAGGACGCTGCATTCAAAGCCCGAGCATGTATCCCCGATCGGGTACAATGTAATCACGCGACATATCATCGATGGTTTATCGAGTCCCTGTAGTGCCTTTAACGGGTACACCTGCACATAAATAGCTCAAAGGGAACAAACTGTCGTTAAATTATTTTGCGATCAATATAATCCGTAGAGTTGTAGAATCTCCTTCCAATTTCAAGTTCTTCATTTTTCAAAGATGCATTGTCAAGCCCCAAAATTCCGAGGGCGTCATTTTCTTGCCTCATATGAGACTTAGTTTCTCGGCCACATGTGGACCTACTACATACGGCTGCGAGCGGGTCGAACTTTGAGGCGTACAACATCTGCTAGATCTTGCAAATTCTTAGAAAACTCGTTAGTTTAACCGGAAAACAATAATGACCTCCAATATATTTCCCCAAAAACTCATATTAGCATAATGCAGAACTTTCATATTCGAAGCTCCTGTTTTCACGACTCATGCAATTAGAGCCATCACATCTTCCAATATCATCCTCCACAGCCATGTTCCCTAACAATTCAAATCTAACCTCCATTCGAGCAGTAAATAATTATATCACGATAATCAAAATATTTTCAGAAGTCTTGTTATGTATCACCCTCGACCTACTGTCCGAACCAGTCTGTCATGCTCTCTAAAATTTCAAGTCATCCCGTGCATGCAATTAGTTCCTAAGATACCTAAGCGTTCAGGCATTCACATGTTCTAAGAATATAACTCCGGCCCTTAAATTCTGGATTCCTAATACTCATTCCGCAAGCTAATCAAATCAAAACTGTAAATATGCTAAACTATCGAAAACTTGGAAAAACTCACAACCCGTTACCGAACAACGTCACCAGGGGATCCGTTACCGGCGGATAACAGGCTGGTCGTCCAGGTCGTGACCTTGAATTAATACAACGTGCCACAATCATTGGGATTTGGGTCAATTTCCCTAGTGTCGGCTAATTCCGCTCTGCCGCCTGAGTCCGAGTGTCTCCACCTGGCAACTCGGGGTGATTTCGGCAAGAAGGGGAAATCTCGAAGGCGTATGGGCTGATTCAGTCGCGTCAGGATTTCCTGTACTCAGATAACTCGAAAGGAACCATAAAAGTGTGGTTAAATCTCCTCGCGTTAATATTAATATCATCCCTCGAGAATTCAACAAACAAATCTGCCCCCCAAAATATGTAATACCAAGACACGCCGTAACCTTCAAAACCTTTCTCTCCTCTCATTGTTTTTCCTTTTTTTTCTAATATTATTTTTTATTATATATATTTTTTCTCAAATATATCAGCAAGCCCCCAAGTTGAATTAGATGATATCTCAAAAAATCAAAGCAACCAAATTACCACCCAATTTCGGACTTGAAGATAGTGACTATAACCACCAATATGCAAGCCCAATTATTTTCAGAGCCCATTGAAAGTTCAGCGAAATAAAAATCCATCTGCTCAAGGTTTTACAGTTTCCAATCCCCACATTCTCCATAACTGTCAGAAGTGGGTTTAGTGATCTTTTATAATTTCAGATCTACCCAAGATTCTCATACTTTACAATATATGCTCCCAACTAAAATAACAGAATCAACCCATTACTTTAAGTAATTTCTAGCAGACCCCGACATCTAAGGAAAACTTACGACCGGTCCCAGCCGTGAACGACGAAGGATCTGCCACCGGTGTCCAAAGGGGCGGCCATGGTGGTCACATTCATCATCACGGTCGTCGGTTTCGCGGTAGTTCCTCCCCAGAAACTCCGGCAATCACGATTATAACTTTCCATCGATCGTCTTCTCAATTCTTCGGACAAGTCACCAACGATTTGGCTCCGAAAAATCTGAGCCACGTAGGAGAGAAAGTTAGGCGTCACAGATACGTAGGGTTACCTTTAATTTCGCGAGACATGAGCCGATTCGTTTGACTTGTCGAGGTCGGGTGATTCGGGTTTTCTGTGTTCGATGTAATTGTGACCCTCGATTGCAGCGACTGTAGTGATTTCGGTGGGCTATGTTTGATCAGAGGTGTAACAGAGATGAACAACGACGAAGATGAAACGGTGGCCGGGACGTTGCCAGCAAAATTCCTCTTCGCTCGTGTGAATTTGTCGAAGATCTGCGATATCGTCGCTCGGGTCGGCTTTGTGTTCCTTTTGTCTGGTGTCGATGATGAAGCCGTCTGGTCCGTGTGGGCCTCGACGGTGCACCATTTGTTGTTATGCCCGAGGTTGTCGGCACCGGGGCAAGGATAGTCCGCTCGCGGCGGTGATGCGAGCGTGTGGTGCTGCGACGACCCTGCTCGGGGCTGTTCGTAACCACTTGGGGCTCTAATTTTTCGTTTGCCAACGACTGGTTTTCGACGCGACATGGGGGTGGTCTCAGACTCAGTCGGCGTTGACGGGGAGGCCATAGTGGCTAACGGCTACGGAATGGACAGATTTTCTCAGAATGCATCGCATTTTTTTTTAAGAACTAAACGTTCCCACAGACGGCGCCAATTGATGCGGACAAAAATCGCCTCCCTGTTTGCCGCGTAAATCCGCCTTTTGCTCGACCCGTCGTACCGCCGCCGTCGTCCGTTGCCTGCGCAGGCGCGAAGATCAACCGTTCACTCCAATCGCTTCTATAGAAGGCCTGAAATATCACGAAAATAAGCTAGGAAGGCGCCGTTTCGGCGACGCCCCTCCGACGCTCAAGTCAGATCATCGTCTTTTTCATCGAAAACGGGTAACTACAGGTGCTAGGCTTGAAAAATGGTTTCAGTGTTTATTTAGGCGTACCTGTGAAAATGACTCGGCCGTTACCTTTTATACTAGCATCGCCTTGACCTGGTCATCACCCTAGCCCGCTTCCTCCGCGGACTCCTCGTGGCGACGTGGTCTTCCCCACGTTCTTTCCCACGTTTTCCTCGTGGAGCGCGACCGGCTCGACGTGTCCACTTCACGTCTTAGGATCGAGTTGCTCGGCTCGTTCATGTCGACGGGCTCGGGTCGTTCTCGTCTACTGCTCGGCTTGCTCTCGATCTTCTCTTTTCAAGGTCTCTCGGGCCATCTTTCTCGAGGCTGATTTCTCCTTTGAATCGGATTCTCCGCGGGCTGCTTCTGTTCTCGGGATCACCCTCGAGGTTACTCGCTTCCTTCCCCGGTTCTCTTCACCTATTTGTGGCATATAGCCTCTAGCTTCCCTCCCCTGTTGCTAAATATATGTATATATATACTGTGTTATGGATGGTGCCACGTGATTGAGGAAATAAGCCACTATAACCACCCACTAATCTCCCATGCTTAGTGAAGTAATGACTTGGTCTTCTCCCACTAATGTCTTCTAGAGTATTCCACTTGGATTCTTTACCCCATTATGCTATCTCACGTTAGGTCATGCACTCCTCAGCTCCTTCGTTCAGGTGTTTTCCTCGTTTCATTATCCGAGCGAGGCATCGTTCCTCGGCCTCTTCGGGCCATGATCGTATTGAGACGTTTCTCCCCGGGTGCCGCTCGGGTGGTTTTTCCTACGAGGGTAGCGTTCCCTCCTCGGGAGGTGTTTTTTGCGGGGAGTGTTACCCGCCTATTTTAGTTAAACTCGAATATTTGGCCAGTTATATCCTGGGATAACAAACGGGTTTACAACGAGGCATTGGCCTGGTATGATTATCCTATTCTTTTTTATCTTTGAATCTTTTTTACTTCGATTTGAAAAACTAACGTTTGTTTTATCGCTCGTAGGCAAGCCCGTTATATATTATCACGATTTGGATAGAAGAATGGATGAAATAATGAGTAATGCTGCAGCCAGTGGAGACTCGGGCGTGAATATCGAGAAATTGAAGATCGCGGCACTTTATTTTGCCGTCGGGGTACTAGGGAGGTGCCGAGTGAAGAAGGACTTGATCGTTAAGAGCGAGTGGCTCTCTCTGGTGGAGGATTTTGATCGCTTCAACCAATATCCTTGGGGAAGGATAGCTTTCGAGGAGGTCGTTTATGGTCTGAACAAAGACCTGTTGGAGAAGCACATTGACATGACTTCGAAGGAAAAAATCATTACAACCTTCGATATTAGCGGCTTCGTCCAACCGCTTCAGGTAAGTAATTTTGCTTTATTTAGGCCATATTATATTTTTTTTAACTTATATTTACTCTCTTTTATCAGGTTCTGGCGTACGAGTGTTGGCCGAGCGTAGGGAGCGAATTCACTGTGAGGAGAACCGGTGATAGACTCCCGATACCCCGAATATGCCATTGGAAGACCAGATTTTTCGCCAAGAGTTCTGCTCCGTCGTGGGAAGCGGTCGAGCGTGCATTCAATGCCGGGCAGATCGATGTAAGTATATATGTTTATTTATAATATGGAATTTTAGAGTTGTTCATCGCTAATTAAAGATGTTTTAACTTGTACAAATACACAGGATGTGCGGTGTTGGCTTACACCAACCGATGTTGAAGTCAATTCAAGGCACTTCCGCACGGTCGCCGGCTTTTATGGCAGCAGGGATGACGCCGTAGCCCAAAGGATAGAGGAGCATCTGCTAAATGGGATGGCGGTCTACTGCAGTGACCATCGGCTTGGTCCATCTCCTCCTCCGCGGTCTCCTCCTCCGCGGTCTTCTCCTCTGCGGTCTTCTCCTCCCCTTCCGCAGTCTCCTCCTCCTGCTTCTTCTAGCTCAGTAGTCGCCCATATCGATAGAAGAATGGACAGGCTGGAGGCTGAGGTTAGGGATATCCGAACGGAGATTAGGGAGCTACGTTCGATCGTGCTCGAGGGTATGTCTTACTTGATGTTTATTTTACAAAATTATATTGATATTACGTAATACTTAATACTCCCGTTTTGTAGTCATCGAGACCCTGAGGCCGACAACGGTACGGGATATTGCGAGGTCCTATGATCGGGACACACCTCCTTCGCCGCGGTTCGACACGCCAATGTTCGGGAGGACGCCGAACGAACCCGACACGACGAATGTGCCGAAGACGGGGAGGGCCGAGGGCCACCAGGTGGACAAGACGACGGAGACGGGGGTCGTGGCCGGTGGGACGGGGGTCGTGGCCGAGACGACGGGGACGGGGGTCGTGGCCGAGACGACGGGGGTCGTGGCCAAGACGACGGTGGTCGTGGCCGAGACGACGGGGACGGGGGTCGTGGCCGAGACGACGGGGGTCGTGGCCGAGATGATGGGGGTCGTGGCCGAGACGACGGGGACGGGGGTCGTGGCCGAGACGACGGGGGTCGTGGCCGAGACGACGGGGACGAGGGTCGTGGTCGGTGGGACGGGGATGGAGGACGACACCGCTTCGACCACGACGGAGAACGTGGCCGAGCCGAAACGGTACAAAGGGTTAAGAACCCGGACCGCCGTGCTCGCTACAAAACGGGATCAGCCTGATCGCGAGAAGAAGAAGGCGAAGGTCCTGACGAGTCCGTATATGCCGTTGCCGGACTCGACCCCTCCAGGTACAAAACCTCGCCTGAACAACTTAGAGCATTTCATTGAGTCGAGGATTAAAAATTGGGAGGCGGTAAGGGTGGAGTTGGAAAGAATGGGCCCAACTGATGAACGGGCAGGCATCCTACAGTCTTATGAGATGAAATTCTTCAAAGACCTGTCTACTCAAAGAGTTTGGCTCTCGGATGAGGTATGTTCTTTTAATTCAACGAGGTATTCAATACGTTCTACCTAATTAATTATTTCGCTTGATAACATATTATGCTATTATTGCAGCACGTCAACGAGGTATTCCACGGTTTTATAGCGATGCAAGACCGCTTTGGGCTTCCCGTGCAGAAAGTGGCCTTCATGAGTACCAATTTTCCACAATTGGTACTGTATGAGTCCACCAAACCTCGCCCGTGGGATATGTCGTCGTTCGAACGACATGCTACGGGAGAATACAATCACCCGCACAAGCCGTCACTCCACTGGAGCGAAGCGGAGGCTGCCGTCATACCGTTGGGGTACAATGCTCATTGGGTGCTTCTGGTCGCACGGTTCAAGGAGAGAACCGTTCAGATTTTGGACTGCGACCGGAAGGCTGACAAGGACATGAGGTTCATAAAGCCATACGTCGAACCCCTCTGCGAGTTGATACCTCTGATGCTTCAGCACGTCGGTGTAAATGACAATCTTGTGAACTTTACATATGCGCGGTGCGGCAAGTTCCCTCAGGGGAAGATCAGGTAAGTCTCATTTGTCTTACTTTTTTTCTTTGCAAAGTTCATTGTCTAGATTTTGAAATTGTTCTATTTTTTCGGACAGCGGGGAGTGTGGTGTATACATTCTCCGGGCGGCTATGTCGATGATGTTCGGTAAGAGAGATGATCTCTCCAAACTGAACGACGAAAAAATTCGCTTATTTAGATTCTTTTTGGTTGTATGTATTTGGTTTAACAACTGGAATGTTTGAACAGTTTTTGGAATGTTTTGGAATTGTTGAACTGTTTTAGATAGATATTTGGGTTGTTCAGGTTGGTTTCTGGTTAGTTCAGTTTCACATGTAAGTTATTTTTTTTTCAAAACTTTCTGTTATTCGAGTAAATCTAACACTCGAATCATAGTTCCTTATACGAATTATCTATTCGATTTTATTCGAGCTAACTCTTAACTCGAATAAATTAGCAACAACGAAAACATCTAAGTGTTACTTCAAAACTCTCTGTTATTCGAGTAAATCTAACACTCGAATAATAGTTCCTTATACGAATAATCTATTCGATTTTATTCGAGCTAACTCTTAACTCGAATAAATTAGAAACAACGAAAACATCTAAGTGTTACTTCAAAACTCTCTGTTATACGAGTTACATTATTAATTCGTATTACAATATCTTATTTGAATAACTTATACGATTTTATTCGAGTTCATCATGCTACTCGAATAATGTATACGTATGGATATACGAATTACTACACATTATTCGAAGACTCTATTTCATTTTATTCGAGCTAACTCGTAATTCGATTAAAATAAAACAACCAAAATTTTCGTATTATTGTAATCATGAAAAAGCTAAATGTGTTTCTTAAGTAATATAGTTTTTGCAGATTCATGAAAGTAAATAATATTAAAATTAAAAAAATCATTTTACCAAATGTTTATATGAAGAACACATTGATAACAATTCTATATTAAAGTATAATGTCCCAACATATTCCATTATATGTCATGGAAGATTTTTGTCAAAAATTGTTTATCTTCATCAAGCGACTTATTAACATCATCAAGGCCCTAAAACATCAAATATTGATATTTTTACATCTACGTATTGAGATAATTAAAATTCGTATATACAAAAAAAATTATTCGAATAAGTTCGAATAATAGCACTTAATTCGGGTAAGGTTTCCGAATAAAGTTGTCAGCTCGAATAAGTTCTAGTTGAACTTAGAATATAATCTACTTATCCGATTAATTCCTCCAATCGAAAAAAAAGTTTCTATACGAGTTCCTTTTTCGAGTTTATTCGAGGTTTTTGGCAACTCGAATATTTGCATCTTAGCTTCCGTTATTTAACTTTACTTATTTGAGTTTTGTATTCGACTTTATTCGAGGTCAAACTTTACTCGAAAAACAGTGAAAAAATTTTGCAATTATTAAGCCAAATATGAATATTTCCCAACGACACAATCTCAAAGTATCCATAACAACATACTAAAACGTCATACATCAAAATATAATTAGCGTCTACCACCAAACTCACCGACGGATGGAAACCTTCTTTCTTTTCTCCGACAACGCCTTGCTACGAACCGAGGTGGCAGCACCAATTGATCCACGGTATCCCATTCGGCTTGATCCGGAACCGGCGAAACTCGTCCATGATAAGCAAACTGCCACGTTAGGACAGAATACCGAACACAACGGGTAGAAAGACGTGTTCGCTCGTAGACTCGCTGCGATTGCATGCGAACAAGGAATCCTATCGATGTCGAATTGGCGGCACGTACATGTCTTCGATTGCAAGTTAACGACGGCACGACTCCCTGAAGATCGGACATCATACTCTTGCGGAGCGATTTCGCTAACTTCATACCATTGACTTAGCGTATACCTTTCACGGATTATTGTCTCCACCGTCGGGGTAAACTGTGTGGTTGCTTGAATAGACTGCTGTCTGTATCTAGCAAACCAATCAGTCGTCATCCTCTGTATTGATTCCAGAAGCGCAATGATCGGGAACTTTCTTTCTTCATGGAGTCTTGCATTGATCGATTCCACTCCGTTCGGAGTCATGATGTTATAGCGAGTTGTCGGAGAATAAGCTCGACTCCATCGTTCCTTAGTAGCATTTGCTTCCAAATATGCATGGGCCGCAGGAAACATTTTCTCAAAATCCCTATATTGCGAATCAAAGTCGCTTTGCTTGTATAATTTAGCAATCCGTATGAATGTCTCAGTCGCACCCTGCTTCTTACACCGGCCTTTCATATTTTGCGATAGATGCCAAATACAATGACCGTGGTGTGCATGACTGTAGACATTTGCAACGGCGGCTTTGATTGAAGGAGCTCTATCGGATATGATAACAAGATCATCCTCATTGGGTACGACCGCCAAGAGCTCGTTCAGAAACCACGTCCAAGCGTCTATCGACTCCACATCGTCAATTATACCCCAAGCTAAAGGAAACTGATGTTTGTCGCCATCCTCTGCTGATGCAATGAGTAACGTACCGTTATACTTTCCTTTCAACCAAGTACCGTCGATGCAAACAACCTTCCTCATATGACGGTATCCCGCAATACAAGCACCGAGGGATAGGAATACGTGTTTAAATCTCCGCTCATCGTCTAGATATAGTGTTGACCTTTTTGGTCCATACATGTTAGAGAGTTTTGATGAACGATGTAATTGTAATGACATTAGGTCTATAAAATAAGCAATTCGATTTGGGAAAAATAAAATGTCTAAATTCATGCTAATGTTCAACCATGCATTGAAAATGAGATGAAAATTGTTAAAGTGTTGAATATTTGAATTGCATGTGATTTTGTGATGATTTGATGGAACTATGTGATCGCGTGTTATAGACAGTCCATGAGATAGGATATATCCTTCTGTGCTATATATGGAAATAATGCATGAGATATCCTACTGAGCTATATATGGAAAATATGCTGTTTATATATGGAAAGTGATATATCCGTTGATACCAGTTTATTCCTGGACGAAAATCATATGCACGATCCATGCTTGCCTTGCACTGAATTAAATGCGAAATATTAAATTGATATCTTTCCTTGTGCTGATTGGATTATTATATTTAGGAAAGATTTGATTTGATTAACCTTATGGATAAGATGCTCTTATATGGTATGTGCTATAACGGGTGAGATCTCTGAATTAAGGAAAGTAGTGCCATGATGTGAAAAATCGATTTATGTAAGCTCTGATCTGATTCTTGTGCTAAACATGGTAAATATATTGATTAAATGCTATGAGCTGTACATGGAAAACGTGCTTATGTCTTGCTATCTTATGTGCCATACTTGGAAAGTAAATCTAAAGTACTCGTTACTAGGAACTGATAGCAGGGAATCACTTATGGAAAATTTCGATATGGAAAATATATGCGAAATGGTTGAAATTGCTTGAGTACGAAAATTGAGCTTTATATGGAATATAATCATGCTTTAATATGCTATATGACCGTTGTGACGATGTATTAGAAGCATGATTTATATGGTATGATTGATTCGAAAGCTACATGGAAACTATGCTTGATTTGGTGATTATTGTTTGATATGACTTTCCATGTGAAGTGCTATTAGAAATGGATTTATATGAACTGCACTTCAGACTTTCGAAGAACAGAGAACAGATCAGTGAATTTGCGAATCTAAGCGTACGAGAGATTTTTGAGCAGAGAGATACTAAGATATTCCTGAGCCTTTCACTTGCGATAGCTTTCTGCCTACCCGAACTTTAACTTGCCTATCCATCACTGAGCGAGTGATTCATCAGATATTCCATCATCCCCTGCCATATATTCTGTCTTCGGACGTGTTGTCTTCGGACGTGAGCAATACCAAGGAGGCAAGGTCGACGTTTACGCACACGTGAAGGGAAGGACAAGTCCGGGGGCCCTTCGGTAGCGAGCTGTGTCTGTCGGGATCAAGGAGATTCCGAGGAACGAAACTCGGCGTGTGGTAACCTAGTAGTGTCTAGTGTTCGACTTGTTTCGGTTGTGTATTGGGCTGACCAATCAGTTTTGTATCCAGCTACGGTGCATTATAGTGATTGGTTAAACTCTTGGGAAGAAAATCCCAAGGAGAGGAGTAAACCCCAGTTGGGGATATAACCTCTATAAAAATCATGTCTCGCATTTACTTTTCAGTTATTTCTTTATCGCTGTGAGACAGACCCGACACACATCCGACGTTACTAGGATATATCAGGCATACTAGTTACAAATATCAGTAGGTATATCTAAGTCACCACACTAAGGTTTTGAAAAAGAAGCATAAAATTTTATTACCCTAATTCACCCCCCCCTCTTAGGCACTTTTATATCTTCATTTGGTATCAGAGCGGGTTACTCAAACGACGGGCCTAACAAGCCTGAGTTAAAGATCTAATGGCTTCTTCGAGTTTTGATGTTTTTGCAGAAGGACAATCCCATTCTAGGCCACCGCTCTTTGATGGAACAAACTATGCTATATGGAAAAATCGTATGAAGGAATTCCTGCTTGCTACTGACTATGACCTGTGGGATATCATCACGACTGGACCCTACAGTCCCAAGAAGGCGGATGGAACTCCAAAGAAAGGTTCCGAGTACGATACAACCGACAAGCGAGGAATATCCTTGAATGCCAAAGCTAAGAACATGATCGCATGCGCGCTTACAAGAGAAGAATACAATCGTGTGAGTTCATGCGAATCTGCCAAGGACATGTGGGAGATGCTTCAAGTCACACATGAGGGAACCACTCGAGTTGTACAAGAAAGAATAGCCCTCTTAACTCACCAATACGAGCTGTTCAAAATGGAGGACAACGAGACCATAAGCCATATGTACGCAAGATTCATGAGCATCATAAATCAAATGTTCTCGTTGGGAAAGAAAATACCGGACGGTGAGAAAGTACGGAAGATACTGAGATCTCTGCCAAGAGAATGGAATCCCAAAGTAACTGCCATCTACGAAGCAAAGGACTTGGACCAACTTTCCGTGTCAGAATTGATTGGATCTCTTACCACCTACGAGATGACTCAGATATCCATCAAAGAGAAACCAACGGTCCGAAGTCAACCAAACATTGCATTTAACACCGAACAAGAAAATGATTCTGAAGGTGAAGAAGAAACTGAGGAGGACCTAATGGAGCAGATCGCCATGCTGACCAGAAGATTTGAAAAGTTTCGGATGAGAAGAAAGTTCAAGGGAAACTCCAAGTTCCAGCCTAGGAACAAGGGAATATCATCATCCGGGAACAACATGCAGAAATGTTTCAAATGCAACAAGCCAGGCCACTTCGCCTCAAACTGCCCTATGGAAAATGGTGACAAAAAGGTAAAGAAGCAGAAAGCAATGGTCACTAACTGGGAAGAGGCCGAAAGTGAAGAGGAGGAAGATCTCGCCTACATGGCCAATGACGATGATCAGGTATCAGATTCATCTACTATTAAGAAAATTTACTTTCTAAATGAATTATATGCTAGGCAAGATGAATCTCATGATAACGCTTCCTCAGTTCCTGAAGTAGATGAAAAGGAAGAGATGTTTGAAATTATTCAAAACGCAGAAAGAAGAATTAAGTCGCTCAACTCACAAGTAAAGAGTCTGATTAGGCAACGAGATGATGTAGCTAGAGAAAAGCATCAAACAGAGCTAGAAAATGAGCGTCTGAAAGCCGAGCTAGAAACTCTTAAGGAAGAAAAAGTCTTATGTAGTTGCGAAAAGCTTAGGAAGCAAGAAAATAGGTCTAGAGACACGTCCGTCCTTAAGGATTTCTTAGAAGAAAACAAAAATGTTAGACGTTTTGTAGGACAACATAATCTCAACATGATACTTGATCTTCCTAGACATGTTGGAAATACAGGGATAGGATATTCCACAACACCTAAGCATGCTGCACCTTCACTAGATATTAGAAAGCCTAAATGTTTTTCATGCGGCCGTCACGGTCATTACGCTAACCACTGTTTCTTGAAGAAAGCTGATAAAACTAGATATATCTGGAGGCCAAAGCAGATCCCTAAGAATCAAGGTTCTAACACTGGCGCGCCTGCATTTATGAGATCACAGTCTGTGACAGATGATATATCATGTGTTAACAAGAGTCATTTTACCACTAACCCTTTAGGACCCAATCGAAGTTGGGCACCTCAGAAAAGAAATGATTCATGCAGGTACAAAGAAGAAAATCCAGCAAAAAGAACAAGTGGTACCTCGACAGTGGGTGTTCCCACCATATGACAGGTGATATCAGTAAGTTTGTGTCGGTGAAAGCCTATGATGGAGGATATGTCTCCTACGCCGACAACACTAAAGCTAAGATCATTGGGGTTGGAACTATCGGTAACACTTTACATACTACTATAGATGACGTATGGTTAGTTAAGAATCTAGAACATAATCTCATTAGCATTAGTCAATTATGTGATAAGGGTCATACGGTAACCTTTGAAAATGATAAATGTATTGTTAAAACCAATGATAAGGTACTGTTTAGTGCATCTAGGGATAGGAATATTTATTGCATAACTCTTGATGATATCACTGACCAGAACGTCAAGTGCTTAGCAGTTACACAGGATAACACCTGGTTATGGCATAGACGCTTAGGACATGCGAACATGGAATTACTGTCTCACATCACAAGCAATGCACTGGTGCGAGGTGTTCCTGACATAAAGTTTGTCAAGGACAAAACATGCAAGGAATGCCAAATGGGCAAGCAGACCAAGACATCGTTCAAGGCAAAGAATGTGATATCCACATCCAGACCTCTGGAATTACTGCATCTCGACCTTTTTGGTCCTGTCCAGACGATGTCTCTGCGAGGTAAAAGATATGCATTTGTTATTGTTGATGATTATTCCAGGTATACTTGGGTGATATTTCTTGCACATAAGAATGAGGCACTAGATAATTTTGCATCACTAGTTAAGAGACTTGAAAATGAAAAAGAACAAACTTATGTAGGATACGCAGTGATAACGGACTGGAATTTGATAGTAAGTCATTTGCATCATTCTGTGATCAGTACGGATATAGTCATAACTTCTCTGCCCCTATAACTCCTCAACAGAATGGCGTAGTTGAACGTAAAAATAGGGTATTACAGGAAATGGCTAGATCTATGTTACATGAGTATGATATTCCTAAACAGTTCTGGGCGGAAGCTGTTAGTACAGCTTGTTATGTGTCTAATCGTGTTTTCCTTAGGCCGATATTAAAGAAGACTTCTTATGAAATCTGGCATGATAGAACTCCGAATATAAGTTACTTTCGAGTGTTTGGATGCAAATGTTTTATCTTGAACGATAGAGATAAGAGAGGAAAATTTGACTCTAAAGTTGATGAAGGGATATTCCTTGGTTACAGTCTTCACTCTAAGGCATATCGGGTTTATAATAAAAGGAAATTGACTGTTCAGGAGTCCATACATGTTACTTTTGATGAAATGCCTAACGCAGATGCTACTGATGAGGAAGGTATAGATTTTCCCTGTGCAGAATTACAGGATACTGAAGATGGTAAGGATGATATTCCAGAAGACGAAAATGTAGAGACACTGGAACCGGAAGCAAATGAGCTACAACCTAGAAAATGGAAACATGCTTCCAGTCATCCAACAGATCAAGTGATAGGAAATATCAGATCTGGAATCAAAACTCGAGCAACTGTGCGAAATCAGGATACAGAGGAATCTCATGATGTACTACTTTCAATGATGGAACCAAAAACAGTCCATGAAGCCCTGGATGATATATCCTGGGTCTCTGCCATGGAAGATGAGTTGGCTCAGTTCGAAAAGAGCCAAGTGTGGACACTCGTGGAGAGACCAGATGAAAAGTCCATCATAGGAACCAAATGGGTTTTCCGCAACAAACTCGATGAACATGGTAATGTCACAAGGAACAAAGCGAGGTTAGTTGCAAAAGGTTATTCCCAGGAGGAAGGTATTGATTTCGATGAAACCTTTGCTCCAGTAGCTAGATTAGAGTCCATACGTGTCTTACTTGCATATGCATGTTTTAAACGTTTTAAACTTTTTCAAATGGACGTAAAAAGTGCATTTTTAAATGGCTTTATAAATGAGGAGGTCTATGTAGAGCAACCACCGGGCTTTGCTAGGGAAGATTTTCCAAATCACGTTTTTTAAATTAAATAAAGCATTATATGGTTTAAAGCAGGCTCCTAGGGCATGGTATGAAAGGCTAAGCAAGTTCTTGATTGACATAGGATTCTCGACTGGAACTATTGATAACACACTGTTTATTAAGTATGAAGGAGATCACATGATACTGGTACAAATATATGTTGATGATATCATGTTTGGTAGTACTGATATCCTTCTTTGCGAGAAATTCTCTAAGTCTATGCAGAAGGAATTTGAGATGAGCTTAATGGGCGAGCTGAACTACTTCCTTGGGTTGCAAATAAAGCAACTTGACGGTGGAACCTTTGTATCCCAGACTAAGTACAGTAAGGAATTACTGATCAAATTCGGGATGAACGACTCCAAAGCAATTTCCACTCCCATGCATCAGACCACCAAAATAGACAGTGACGAATCAGGTACACCAGTTGATCAAACTGAATATCGAGGTATGATCGGTAGCCTTCTTTACTTAACTGCTAGTCGTCCTGATATCATGTTTGCTGTTGGTATGTGTTCGAGATATCAGTCTGACCCTAGGGAATCTCACTTGACAGCAGTCAAGCGTATACTTAGATATGTCAAGGGTACTGTCAATTATGGTTTGTGGTACTCTCATACGGAAGAACTCCCATTAATGGGATATTCCGATGCCGACTATGCCGGCTGTAGGGAAGATAGGAAAAGTACTAGTGGAACTTGCCAATTACTTGGGAATTCCCTAGTTACCTGGTCTAGTAGAAAGCAAAATGCTGTCGCCCTCTCCACAACCGAAGCTGAATATATGGCCTTAGGAAATTGTTGTCAACAAATTCTTTGGATGAAACAAACCCTTAGTGATTTCGGGTTAAGTTATGACAAAATTCCTATTAGGTGTGATAGCACTAGTGCCATTAGTATTACTAAGAATCCCGTGCATCACTCTCGTACTAAGCATATTGAGGTTAAACATCATTTCATACGAGACCATGTTCAGAAGGGGAATATCAGTGTGGAATTCGTAGGAACAAATGATCAGCTTGCTGATATCTTCACGAAACCCCTAATTGAGGCAAGATTCTGCGACATCCGTGATCGATTGGGTATTATCGAGCTAAATAAGGTTAGTAAATTTGCCTAATTCCATCATTTACTCTAGGTTACTCTACTTTAGATAGAAATTCTTAGCTATCCTATCTTAAGGTATTCATTCAACCCTTAGAATATTTCCGTGGATCTTATAGATCTTTTCCTTAAGTATGATTCTCGTATTTTAGGAAGAAATTCGTAGTTATCTCTTCCTGGACATTCCTTCAGCCATTTAGTTTATTTTAGGAATATCCAATCTTCTGGATCTGCCCTTAAATATGATCAGGTTATTTTAGGAAGGAATTCGTAGATATCATTCCAGCCTGCTCAGTTATTTAAGGAAACTCGGATATTTCAAAAACCCTTCCCACTCAGCTTCAGTCAAATCCTTTCCGTTATTATGAGATCAGGTCAAATCAGTCTGATATTTCTGACAAACCTTAGAACTGTGATTATGTTATTTTAGAAAGAACTTCCCAATAATCCTATTCTAAGATACTACTTTTAGCCCCTATGTTACTTTAGGGATTTCAGATCTTATCTTTAAGTGTGATCGCGTTGTTTTAGGAACAAATTCATAGTTATCCCTTTCTGAGAGCATCTTTTAGCTATCTAATTATTTTAGGAATGTTGGATTTTCTGGATCTATTCTTAAAATGTGATTAACCTATTTTAGGAAGATATTCGTAGATCTCTTTTCAGCCGCTAAGTTTTGGATCCCTAATTTTCAGCCCTTATCAAACCTTTTCTTTATTTATGAGATCCCATCAATTCAAAATTCGGTTTGAAAATCATATCTTCTTAATTCTATTTACACCGAATTTATCCTATCTCATTTTTTAAACTATATCTCTTGGATAATTGCCCATTTTTTAGATCACTCGATACTCCTTCCACCCTAACCTCATAATTTGAAGTTCACAGTCTCTCCTCTTGAAAATCATCTAAGTTATACTCCAGCTTTTAAGAGTTCCAATAAGATCATAGGGAGCTGAATAAATCAGCGATATCTGCCAGATCTAACGTGATTCCAGCCTTGAGAACGTTATTTGATAAGTTATTCATTCCTTCTTTCTCATTGTTCTTAGTTGCTTTGCGCTAAGTTTTCAGCCTTAAAGCCTTAGTATATCCCTTTTTGATGCTGAAGGGGGAGAAATCTGAGTAATTAATGATATAAGGGGTCTAAGAATTGTCCTTGATATTCGATGAAACGCCTATGATATATCTTGATGATATTGCGTGCTAACTGAATTTGCATGAAATCTTTCATGCGCATATGATATATCTTAGTTCTTACATGTGCTGACTGAATTTGCATGAAATCTTTTATGCGCATATGATATATCTTAGTTCTTACATGTGCTGACTGAATTTGCATGAAAATATCTGCACAAATGCAATGGGAGCATAATTGTATGTGAATTCTGACTTTTGCCTATATGATATCTATCTATGCTCTAAGTGGACTTTGAATGTATGCTCTGGACACTTGGAATAACCTCATTTAGACTGGGGGAGCAAACTAATAGATTGGTAAATTTCTGAACTTCACTAATATGTCTGCTCTGATGCTTAAACGCTTACATTGAATATCTGCATAAATGATATGGAATATGTGCACTCACGAATGGAATAGCTGCACTTTTGATATATCCGTGATGCTCTTATAAGATGCTTAATATTTTGCTATGATCTCTGGATATATCTGTGCTGATCTTACACTGCGTTATCTGATCTTATGCTCTGATACAGTGATATTCTGATACTTAACTATGCAAATTGACTTGTGTGAGATTTCTTGATAAGTGCTAAGTGCTTGCTGCGATGATTATTTGATTGCTTGAATCATGCTTGGAAAATGCGCACTTAGGCAGGGGGAGCACACTTACAGGTAACTTGAAATTTGCATTCATATCACTGAGTATGACATGAGATATCTGCACTTAGACAGGGGGAGCATATTCATTCATGATATATCTCAACATGTCATATAGATAACCGCACTTAGAAAGGGGGAGCAAAATTTGATCACGATATATCATATGCATGTCATAGAGATAACCGCACATAGGCAGGGGGAGCAAATGGGTATCACATGTGATTAGGAAATATCGTATGCTCTGCTTTGTGATTATGGAACACTTAGACATATGCGCTAGGACTTGGATAATCGAATATGCTTACTTGCTTCCGTGCTGCATCAATTACATGTCATCATCAAAAAGGGGGAGAATGTTGACCTTTTTGGTCCATACATGTTAGAGAGTTTTGATGAACGATGTAATTGTAATGACATTAGGTCTATAAAATAAGCAATTCGATTTGGGAAAAATAAAATGTCTAAATTCATGCTAATGTTCAACCATGCATTGAAAATGAGATGAAAATTGTTAAAGTGTTGAATATTTGAATTGCATGTGATTTTGTGATGATTTGATGGAACTATGTGATCGCGTGTTATAGACAGTCCATGAGATAGGATATATCCTTATGTGCTATATATGGAAATAATGCTTGAGATATCCTACTGAGCTATATATGGAAAATATGCTGTTTATATATGGAAAGTGATATATCCGTTGATACCAGTTTATTCCTGGACGAAAATCATATGCACGATCCATGCTTGCCTTGCACTGAATTAAATGCGAAATATTAAATTGATATCTTTCCTTGTGCTGATTGGATTATTATATTTAGGAAAGATTTGATTTGATTAACCTTATGGATAAGATGCTCTTATATGGTATGTGCTATAACGGGTGAGATCTCTGAATTAAGGAAAGTAGTGCCATGATGTGAAAAATCGATTTATGTAAGCTCTGATCTGATTCTTGTGCTAAACATGGTAAATATATTGATTAAATGCTATGAGCTGTACATGGAAAACGTGCTTATGTCTTGCTATCTTATGTGCCATACTTGGAAAGTAAATCTAAAGTACTCGTTACTAGGAACTGATAGCAGGGAATCACTTATGGAAAATTTCGATATGGAAAATATATGCGAAATGGTTGAAATTGCTTGAGTACGAAAATTGAGCTTTATATGGAATATAATCATGCTTTAATATGCTATATGACCGTTGTGACGATGTATTAGAAGCATGATTTATATGGTATGATTGATTCGAAAGCTACATGGAAACTATGCTTGATTTGGTGATTATTGTTTGATATGACTTTCCATGTGAAGTGCTATTAGAAATGGATTTATATGAACTGCACTTCAGACTTTCGAAGAACAGAGAACAGAACAGTGAATTTGCGAATCTAAGCGTACGAGAGATTTTTGAGCAGAGAGATACTAAGATATTCCTGAGCCTTTCACTTGCGATAGCTTTCTGCCTACCCGAACTTTAACTTGCCTATCCATCACTGAGCGAGTGATTCATCAGATATTCCATCATCCCCTGCCATATATTCTGTCTTCGGACGTGTTGTCTTCGGACGTGAGCAATACCAAGGAGGCAAGGTCGACGTTTACGCACACGTGAAGGGAAGGACAAGTCCGGGGGCCCTTCGGTAGCGAGCTGTGTCTGTCGGGATCAAGGAGATTCCGAGGAACGAAACTCGGCGTGTGGTAACCTAGTAGTGTCTAGTGTTCGACTTGTTTCGGTTGTGTATTGGGCTGACCAATCAGTTTTGTATCCAGCTACGGTGCATTATAGTGATTGGTTAAACTCTTGGGAAGAAAATCCCAAGGAGAGGAGTAAACCCCAGTTGGGGATATAACCTCTATAAAAATCATGTCTCGCATTTACTTTTCAGTTATTTCTTTATCGCTGTGAGACAGACCCGACACACATCCGACGTTACTAGGATATATCAGGCATACTAGTTACAAATATCAGTAGGTATATCTAAGTCACCACACTAAGGTTTTGAAAAAGAAGCATAAAATTTTATTACCCTAATTCACCCCCCCCTCTTAGGCACTTTTATATCTTCATATAGACTCGCTATGGTTCCCGGATTCAACCTTCTCAACGTCGACAGGTATGACGGAACCAACTTGTAACTCTCATCGGGGTCACCTTCCATTGCATTTTGTGCTAAAATGCCTCCTTTCCATGCTTTGAAGTATGAAACTTCGATCCCACGATTTCTCATCATTGTTTGAATTAGTTTAGGGGCCGGTGTACTTGTAGAACCCAGAAAAGATTCAAGAAGCATATCACTCACGGAGGTTGATGATGCTTGAGTGAGTCTTTCGTTCCGATTTGCAAGGTCGCACGTATGTGTGTTGCAATATGTACGAACCGAGAATACGGCTGTATCCTTATTCCTTGCCGTCCATATCCTCCAAGTACATCCCACCTCTTTGCATCTCACGCCGTAGTACGATCGAGAAGATTTTATAATCTTCACCTCGAAGCATGCATCTATAGCAAGTCTTTGGATCCTCTTCTTGACAGCCCTTTTATCCTCAAATTCATCACCGACTTTGATGGTAGAACCGTCGGTAAAAGAACAACGATCACTAGGAATAATTACATTTTCCTCCTCCTCCTCCTCATCATCCCTGTCTGCATCTTCTTCGTTTACGCCATCAAAATTGATGTGCATGTTCTGCCGTGTAACAATATTCACATCTTCGTCTCCACCAAAGTCGATGATACGGTCAAAATAATCATCGTTGTAACCACCTCCACCGCTACGAACCTCAATTGGAACAGGACCAACTTCATCATCCGCAAGAGCTTGACGGGCAAGGGTCGCAGGGAGTCCAATTTCCACACGGAGAATTGGTCTATCCATTGGACCCCCTAAGTAAATATAACCCTTCAATTCTCGATCATTCTTTATATACAATGGAGCACAACCTTCCATACCTCTCATATATAGTTGATAACTAAACTTTAACTCCGGCCTCCCGCTTAAGTTAATAGACTCATATATTTCGTTTCGCAGATCCTCCAGCAAACAACAATCAACATCGAACCCAATGGGCTTTATATTTGTTCCCATCCTTGGAACCCAACTATATTTATTATCTTCCCCAATTATCCATTCTCCATCGTAATCAATCCTGGTCGGCATAACCTGCATATAAATAAATAAATCACATAAATAAACATTAGTTACAAATGAAATATTCGAATAAATCTAAAACTCGAAAAATCAAAAGTATTCGAGTAAGTCTTTCGAGTTGGGGAAAAACCGAATACGGTACTCGAATACTATAAATGTGATTCGAGGTGCTCGAAACATTTGAAAAATTTTATTCGAGTTCTGAATACCCTTCGAATAAAGTTCGAGAAGCCATGCATCTTTTACGAACTAAGATAAATCGAAAAATTCAAGTATATAATATTTAGAAGTGAGGAATATTATTCGAGTAACCTTTCCGAGTTATTCGAGTAACGTGTCCGAAATAATACTACCGGGAATCATTTATCCGAGTTATCTTTTCGAGCAGAAAAAAATTAGAATAATTTATTCGAATAAACCGAAAACGAAATGTTTCTTCAAATCCGCACCTGATCTACCGTGAAAATGCTACCCATAACTACCCAATGATGCGAAAATCTAATACCCGATGCTAGAAATGTAAAATGTTGTTAACATGAACGAAACTTGCAATGCCCGATAATGTAAAATGCGATACATGAATTTTGCCCCATTACTTACTGTATATGCTCCTTGGAGCTTGGTGTTTCGATGGTTCAGACGTTTCGGCTCTCTTTTGCTTTGGTTGGATGTCTCGATCTAGTTCGTAAAGGTGGTTGGTCGCGTTAATTGCCGTTGGTCCGTCGTTGGTATTATAGATATATATATATATATTTACTTTGGTATTAATTAGGTTTAGTTAATTAATTAAAGAAGTTCCTCTTTTTTTAATTGACCAAGTCTTATTCCTATTTTTTTAAAATGACCCAAAAATGTTCCTATTTATCAAAATGATCCACAAGGAAGAAACCGAATGATGGATAATTGGACTTGGGCCATTCAACAAACTTAAAAAGAGACAAAACCCACTTAGAGTCCGTTCGGATTGAACCGAATCGGATGATTTAAAAATTATGATTATTTGAAATCGAAATTCATTGTTTGCAACATTAAAATTTCGAAATCCGGATTTCAAAATGAAGTTTGGGCTCGAGCTCGAGAAGCTCGTCGAATTCGACTTATAGCTTTTTCTTAAAAACAATTAAGAATACAAAAAAAATGATAAATAAAACAACCCAACATAAAATAGGGTATAATAGCACAAGTATGTTCGTAAAAGTAGGGATGACAATGAAGCAGTAGATCCAAACACTCCTAGTGAAGCGTATTGTCCAATACATTAGGGATGACAACACTTTCGTACTCTATCCATACCCGCACGATTCTATCCCGCTAATAACGGGTATGGGTATACCCAATTAATTATAATTGGGTATGGATCATGCCCAAACACAATAAAATTAATTATGGGTCTTAGATTGCTATTACCCATTTAATAACGTTAAGCCCAATTATTAGAAATGAAGCGTAGTAATTGAACCCTAAATAAGATGCCCAAATCTGAAACAAGAGAAATCAAATTTGACAGGCTTCCAATTTCATTGACAAGAGGAATATAAAGGTAACCTATTTATTTATTTAGGAATGTATACCTGTATAAAATTTATAATTGGGTAGGGATCATGCCCAAACACAATAAAATTAATTATGGGTCTTAGATTGGTATTACCTATTTACCCATTTAATAACCCCATTTAATAACGTTAAGCCCAATTATTAGAAATGAAGCGTAGTAATTGGACACTAAATAATGCCCAAATCTGAAACAAGAGAAATCAAATTTGACAGGCTTCCAGTTTCATTGACAAGAAGAATATAAAGGTAACCTATTTATTTATTTAGGAATGTATATCTGTATAAAAATTAAGATGGGAACTAAATAAAGAATAACTAATTGAAATGATTATGGAGCGTGTGCTACGTGAAGGAAGGAAATAATGGCTTATTTCCTAATTTGAAAAGTTGCCTTAAATACGAGTATTTATTCATTTATTCAATTTGAGTTTTCAAATATAATATATATATATATAATATATATATATATATGCTAGAAATCGTGAATAGAAGAATTCAGATTAAACAGTTTTGGTGATTGTCCAACTTGATTGAGTAAACCGGTTAAACGAAGATTCAAGACCGGATACCTGTAAGCAGTTCAGAAGCGCACTAGAAACCGAACGATACCGAATATCGGAGTACAGATATCGGAACTGATAAAGTGCCAAGATCAACTTACAAGTACCGAATCTGACAAGCGCCAAAACCGGAGTACAAATACTGGAACTATTAAGTGCCAAGATCAAGTGCCAACTACCGGAACTGACGAAGTGCCAAGATCGAAGATAGGATACCGGACCCTCCACGTGCACAAGGATTCAAATTATTCAAGGCGGGACTTTAAAGACTTCTATCAAAGAATTTAATGCAAGGCTGCAAGGAAGAGCCAAGTTGAAGTTAAGTTAAGCCTAAAAGGAAAAAGCAATTGGCATAGCGCGAACTGCTATGAAGACCGGACAATACCCATTTTGGGAAAAATGCATTTAATGCAATGTCCAGTACAAGGAGCTATCTCACAACGGCTTTCTTCAACAGAGATCAACTATATATATCAGAGAAGAGGCACTGAAGAGATATGACACCACATTACGAGAAATCAAAGATATCATTCAAATTACCAAGTGAAGAACGAAGTTGAGAGTGTTGTCTTCACTGTACGAAAACCGGTATAGGTTAAGTAAGTGAGTTGTTTTCCGACGGACTGTAAAAAGCTGTTGAAGTAGGTGGATTATATTTTTACGACTGTCTAGGGATTCACTAGATATAGCTGAGGGCAGCTGGGTAGGGTGTACAGTGAGTGTATAACTGAAGTCTATTGAACCTTCCTCGCGAGGAAGAATGGGAGACGTAGGAGATTTAACTCCGAACTTCCAGAAACTAACCGGTGTCTCTGTCGCACACTCACACTAACGAGTCACGCACAATACCGGTCTTGGTTCAAAACCGACCAACTTGCTTCCGCATCAAACACTTAGAAAAATATCAAATATAGGTGTTAGCCCTAACCGGTTAACTACCAAAAAGCGTCAAGCGTTTATTCCCCCCCTCTAAACGCGTAAACCAATCATAACAAGTGGCATCATAGCGGGTTTACTTGATATTTTTGAACTAACCATGACTTTATCAGATCAGCTTATTATGTTTAGCATGGACAACTTCCTTGAATGGAAGATAAGGTTGATGACCCATCTCTACGCACAAGATGACGAGATGATGGATGTGTTAGAAACTGGACCATTCATATTCAACAAGGAAAGACATGAACTGTCAACAGGAGAAAGACGAAAGGCAAATCTCGACAATATTGCCAAGAATACCATGTTCAAAACTTTGGACATAGAAATATTCAGACAGGTCATGACGAGCAAAACTGCGAAAGAAACATGAACCAAGTTGTGCCAACTTGGAGAAAACCAAGGAGATTATGAACTCAGGAACCATCCAGCAAAAGCACAAGGAGGGAAAGAGTCCTCCGTGATAACACAGGATGAGCAAGCTGAGCAAAACGAAAACACTAACACTTGCTTTAAATATGACATGACCGGACACAACATTGATGACGGTTCCAAAAAGGAGACAAGCCGGTCCAAGGGGAGAAAGAGAACACAAGTTCCAGTAGCTAAAAGGAAACCTCACAAATGGGAAGATACGGATTCAGAAGAGTCCAGCTCTGAAGATGAAGCAAGCAAATATGAAAATGAGAAAGAGCTCGTCTGTCTAGTTGGAGACCAACCAGATACAGAAGAAAGATTTACCTACGACGAGATCTTAGATGCACTTCAGAACATGGCAGAAGAATACTGGAAATTAAATGAAAAACTGAAGGCTGCTGAAAAGGGAAAGGGACCGGTACAAGAGAATACCGGACCTCTGAACGAAAGGATCACACAACTGGAAGAAGAAAACAGCAAACTAAGAAAAATCACAGAGTTAAAGAACTCTGAGATTCAAATGCTGTCCACGATAGTTCAGTCTTGGACGAACTCATCCAAGACGCTTCATTGTATTCAAGAAACAACGAAGGACTTCAGTGATCGAACAGGCCTAGGATACAATAAGCAGACTAACACGGAAGAAGCGACAACGTCCCATCAATTGACCCCTTCACGGGTAATCAATTTTGTTCGCCCTTCAGATTATAATCCAGTTCATGTCTCTCCTACGCACAGGTCTAGAAGAACTGGGTTGGGATACAGCAACAAGGCCTCCATCCCCAACAAAAGCACAGTACATCTGAAGGAGAAGGGGTACAGTAACACCCCACAGAAGGGAAGGCCTCAACCAAAAGGAAATACCTACGTCAACAACAACCCACGAAAAGAAAAACCCCAACAACTAAGGGGGAATACAAATGAACATAACTACCTAGGAAAGGGAAAATCTCAGCAACCTAGGAGGAATACCGGAATTCACAACTACCCACGAATGAGAAGACCTCAACAACCAAGAGAGAAGGCACACAATCCAATACCGGAAGCTCAAGGTCACAACAGACCTAGATACCGGTATCAAAACAGGAACAATAAATATAGATATCTTATTGATCCTGTAACTGGCAGACATATTAGGATAACCCAAGTATGGATACCCAAGGAGCTAATTTCTAACCGGACCCAAAATGGCATGGGGACCGAGGATTTTGTCTGTTCTTGCAGATACACTTGCAGGAACTTAAACAGCTCTGCCAAGTATTAGGCAGCAGGTGCTGTCGGCACATGACCAGGAAGAGAATCTCTTCCTGAGATAAAACCATGTGCCAAGCTAAATAGGTACCAAGGTAAAGATACAAAGAATTATTAGATAGCCTCACTAACACTAAGGCATAACTATAATAACCGGGTGAGGAACCAACAAAGACCGACGGATTGAACTGGTATACGTAAGAGCTTACTGTTCAATACATTGGTTACTGATGAGTCCAGAAAAAGACTACGAAACAAAAAGAGAAACCATCTAAGGCTCTAAGTTCTTCTAAACCGGTATCATGATCTATCTGTACCTACTAGAATACATGAAGGTAAGCTAGATCCTCTTAACTTAGCACTAATGTCACGCTTTGAGGACCACGACACATGCTGTGAGTCATTAACTGACAAACCAGTTCAGGAAACGACACAGCTAAGAAAGGGAACCGGACGACTGATAGAAGGAAAACCTATGATCAAATTACAAGCAACATCAGTCAGTCGAGGAACCAGTGAAGAAGCTCCATACTGGGAAAACCGAGCAACAGAGGAATCAACCAGTTTCAAAGACATGCTATCTATCTCCAAGGAAATCGACACAGTGTATCCAGAACAGCTCACACCAGAAAAGTCAACTAAGGGGGAACGCCTCAAAATTGAACTACGCAAGGCAGAGTACTCCCAGTAGGCAGAACTACACTCAAGAAAATATAGCCCTCAAGGAAACGGTATCAACCAAAGGACCTAGGTGAAAAGAAAGCTAACACATACATGACCGAAGAAATACACGTGGAAGGAGACAGCTCTTACAAGTAAGCCTCCACCCAGTTCAGACTAAAACCGAACCAGTCAGACGGAAACTGCTCACCTCCAGATCTACAGACCGGAGTTTCGACATCCCAGCAGAAGGATCTCTCATTCCCTGTACAACAGCTACAACAGAGAATGCGCAACGACAGGCTGAACGGTGTCGAGTAACCTGCTCTCTTATGAGCATGACCGGATAGCTAGACCGACACATTGGTGATAGTTTCTGAATCTAATCTTCAAGGGATTGAGCGAACCAAAATTTGAAACCCTTTCAATCAGAGATTGATGCTCAATGGAACTTCAACGAACGAGCTGCCTTTTCTAAGGACAAACCAGTCTTAAGTTACTCCACTCCTTCAACGTTTCGCAATCTGCCTGAAATTTAAGAACCAGTTAAAGAACTAATTGAAGCTTTAGATGATTGGCACAAGGAATTTTCATATGGAGGAACAGACTGAGGGGGAATCTACCAAAGGAAATTGACCTGAGTCAGTTCATTATCAAAGGAAATCAGCAGGAACTTAGAATGTAACTGGACGAAAGTCAAACATGAGCTAAATCAGTTCGAGGACTATCAAGACTTGGGAGCCTACTCAATGCTAGGGGCTGTCCCAACCAGAAAATCAACAAAAGTGAATTATAAGAAGTGCTCAGGAGGTCAGAATTTGGATACGACCGGGGTGGAGGATCAATATCGGTATGGAAGGGAATAGAATGAAAGTATCGAAATCTTCAAGAACAACACATCACTCAAGGATGATCAAGGTTGCACAATCAAGAAGGAGAAAATGGCGAAGGATCAGCAAACCGGGAAGCTACGAACGTCTACACTAAACTGCTCCTTGAAAGCTAAGCCTATTCTCTCTCTAAATGCATTTAGGACTTACTAACTTAACATAGAAGTCCTAGCATGAAGTCAGGGGGGACAAAGTTATATCAAATTGATTGATATAATCAGTTGCCTAGACATTACAAAAACTAATGCATACAGATGATTTCAGTGCAAGCCTTTCTAATAAAACGGTCATTTCTTCATAACTCAGCCTATACATCTTATCCCAGTCGATATCTTCTAAGATCGACCTTAGTCAGTATACACTGAGAGAGTTGAGCATATAAGATTGTACAGGTCTGATATCGGGATCCCTCTGAAATCGGAGACACCACTTAACCAGTGGATATACACATTAACCTTACTGGCCGAGTAAAGACCGAATCCTCTGAATTAGTGCACGTCACCAATGCATACATTATGTGTCGAGTACAGCTGGCTTCAAGATTGCAGGTCATCAGAATGCGTGAATAGTCATGTCATCAAAGAATCTCTGTCACCTGACAAGACATAAAGCTTCGACGCATTAAAGTGGAGCGATAAGGATGGTCTGGGTTACTGTGCACCCGTGACACAAGACGACAAGGTTCTCACAAGTATTTAAGGACCTCACGCCCTATCGTAAAGACCATCATCTCCAAACCAACTAAGTTCACAATGTCTGAACTATCTAAACATCCACCACCCTTAGTCAGAATAAGCCTCACAACCAGAAAAAGCCCAAGAAGTCCGAATCCAATATTCTTATCCAGACAATTCAAGGCGGTATTAACACCACACTGGATGCAGACCGACCTATTAGGGTATTCAAAGACCTCATGGCGGTCCAACAAAGATGAAGACGCTGCTTTGGACTAGCATGGCTTCTAAAGCAAGTCCGACGGCACCCCAGGCAAGCTCTGGGAAACTCTCTGTGGACTGGACGAGTTGGAAAAGATGTACCCAGTCCCCAGGTTCTCTACAAGGAGCCCCAGCCAACAGGTGGATGCCGCTGGCAGGTTTGCCTATCAATACGATGGCAAACAAGAGGATGGTACCGTCCCTGCCAGTATCTTGGTGGAGAAAAGGCCAAAAACTCACCAAAAAACGGACTGGAGCTGGCGAGCTGATACCGAAGATTGAATGTCATACCAGACCATATCCCTCAGCTCCTATCAGATTCGTTGCGCTTTCCAAGGAGAAAATAAGCGAAGAAACTCCTCGTCACAACGACTGATTCTCCAAAGAAATCCTAGCCAAGGCGTGGGTTCAGAGGTAGCCATAGCTCTAAGAGATGCTAAGACGGAGCGGGATAGAAGAAGATTTCCTCAGATCTCTGAACGTCCCGTCGAAGCTGAGCAACCTTCTGATCAGGTTTGCCAGTTGAGCAGCGGAGCTATCGGTCTCATTGTGCAGTTCAAAGAGAGAACAATTATAGTGACGACTCTCCTGCACAATGACTACCTTCCCTCATACCGGACAGGTGCTTGTCAAAAAGGGGGAAGAAGAGTACTGCCAATCAAGGAGAAAGGGCACATGGCAGTACTTAGACGAAGCAGCAGGCACACCGGACGAACCAGACAGACCGGGGATGCCAACAATCGGAAGATATCAACACCGGTTGGAAATAGCTGTAAGAGGAAAAGGAAGAGTATTGCCTGGAGTCAAGGCAAAAAGGGCAGATGGCAGGGCAGTACGAGGTTAGGGTGAGTACTGCGGACTGGCGAAGGCAGTACTGTAACGAAGCAAACAGTCGACACTGCTAAAGCCTAAAGATGACGAGCAGGGCTGATGAGACGAAAACCGGACGTACCAAACGGACCGGTATATGCCATCAACCAAAAGATCAAAGAAGTATAGCATATCTAAGGAATAGATAGGCTAACAACGGTTGTATTAGATCGGTAGTTTATGTATCAAACTTCCTTTGATATAATAAATACCTTTCTGCTTCGTTGAGTTTTGACAATCACCAAAAAAGGGGGAAATTGTTAGAAATCGTGAATAGAAGAATTCAGATTAAACAGTTTTAGTGATTGTCCAACTTGATTGAGTAAACCGGTTAAACGTAGATTCAAGACCGGATACCAGTAAGCAGTTCAGAAGCGCACTAGAAACCGAACGATAACGAATATCGGAGTACTGATATCGGAACTGATAAAGTGCCAAGATCAACTTACAAGTACCGAATCTGACAAGCGCCAAAACCGGAGTACAGATACTGGAACTATTAAGTGCCAAGATCAAGTGCCAACTACCGGAACTGACGAAGTGCCAAGATCGAAGACAGGATACCGGACCCGCCACGTGTACAAGGATTCAAATTATTCAAGGCGGGACTTTAAAGACTTCTATCAAAGCATTTAATGCAATGCTGCAAGGAAGAGCCAAGTTGAAGTTAAGCTAAGCCTAAAAGGATAAAGCAATTGGCACAGCGCGAACTGCTATGAAGACCGGACAATACCCATTTTGGGAAAAATGCATTTAATGCAATGTCCAGTACAAGGAGCTATCTCACAACGGTTTTCTTCAACAGAGATCAACTATATATATCAGAGAAGAGGCACTGAAGAGATATGACACCACATTACGAGAAATCAAAGATATCATTCAAATGACCAAGTGAAGAACGAAGTTGAGAGTGTTGTCTTCACTGTACGAAAACCGGTATAGGTTAAGTAAGTGAGTTGTTTTCCGACGGACTGTAAAAAGCTGTTGAAGTAGGTGGATTGTATTTTTACGACTGTCTAGGGATTCACTAGATATAGCTGAGGGCAGCTGGGTAGGTTGTACAGTGAGTGTATGACTGAAGTCTAGTGAACCTTCCTCGCGAGGAAGAATGGGAGACGTAGGAGATTTAACTCCGAACTTCCAGAAACTAACTGGTGTCTCTGTCGCACACTCACACTAACGAGTCACGCACAATACCGGTCTTGGTTCAAAACCGACCAACTTGCTTGCGCATCAAACACTTAGAAAAATATCAAGTATAGGTGTTAGCCCTAACCGGTTAACTACCAAAAAGCGTCAAGCGTTTATTCACCCCCCTCTAAACGCATAAACCGATCCTAACAATATATATTCGAACATAAAATTCCAATTTCAATCAAATGGAAATATGACATTTTTAGATATAAGAATAATATCGATTTTATGTAGTGTTTTAGCAAGAAAATTTTGGGCTTTAATGCTATTGTCTAAAACAATGTATTTGGATATTTCATAGTGAATTTATGGCATTTATTTGTATAAGTTATGACTCATTCCACAATAATTTAACCTTTCCAAAATGCTTAAGTAAATAAAGTTCCACAATATAATCGAAATACATTAATATGTGAAAATAATTTACCAAATAATGTAATGGGCGACCTTACTCGAACAAAGGTTCAGACAACCTTCGACTGAGCGCCACGAATTGCCGCGTATAGTTACTGTTAACTCATGGCAAATGTGGCTCCCATGTTTATTGTTTTAAATTAGTTTTTACACATCAAGTGCAATATCAATATCGCCGTATTTGGAAGTTTATATTTTTTCTTCGGTCCCGAGGTATCCCCACACAGCCCGGCTATGGGCTAATCGCCACACACGCCAGAGGTGGGACTAATCCCCGGGGTCAGATGAATACGTCCCAAATCCACCCAACAATGATAGTCATGGGCCTAGGCCCATGGGGACTTCCCAAATTCATGTGGGAGGTGGGGTTCGAACCCCTGACTTCCTAGTCACATGACTTTGAGTGCCTCAGCTTGGCCACTAGAGCCAAGCCTCATTGGCATTTGGAAGTTTATATTGATATATACTTATTGTTCGCAGATCTATGAAGTTAGTGACAGAATTTCCCTATTTTTCGAACGAGAAAAGAAGAATTCATCAACAGTCTTTCTTTTAATTATGTTTTACCCTATTCAAACGAAAAAAGAGTTGTGTTGATTATACAGTTGGACATGTAAATCACATTTGTCTAAATTCAAACATTTTTAATTTCTAAAAGTATTTTACGAAAGTAATAGGTCACTAATTTATTTTGTAGTATTAAAGCGCCAAAAAATTCTTAAAACGTGAGGCTTCGTAGCTCTCGTCTCTCCATCTCAAGAGAAATTTAATGCCCATGTAAGACACGTTTACCCGTTTAATTAATGGGTTTGGGTCTATACCCGATTATTGAGACCCTTAAATATTGGGCATGCACATACCTATTTATTTCATTGGATATGGGTATGGGTCTAGATGGGTATAACCATACCCTACCCATTGCCATCTCTACAATACAGGCACTGGGACGGTAACGACTCTTAAGAGACTCAACCCGACCGAATCCGAGGTGGGTCTCAGATCTTGCTAACCTTACCCCAAAAACCGCTCCGAAACCCGCCATGCATTATATACATGTTTATTTTTAATATACTAGTTATAAATATAAATTTGTTGTAACACTCATACAGGACTTTGTGCTCTTATAGATAAGTCTTAGGCATATTGACCTAGAGATTCTGGGTAGCAAATGGGCTTTTTTAATTAAATTAATAAAATTTAATCCATCATTAATAAAATAAACCCAAAATAAAAAGTATTAATAAAATAATTATTTTCGTAACCTGTTAGTACGAGTTAGTAACTCTTCATAACAGATTACAAGTTACTTCGCCGGGATGGCACGAGTTCTGATGTGATTTTAAATTAATTCGTATGGTATTATTACGAGTTAGTTTCTCATAATAATAGAATACGAGTTAGATATGGTTCTCGTTAGTAACTCCTAAACGAACGGCGACGAAGAAACCTAAGTGTTCCCGCTGGAGCGATACCGATGTTGACATGGTTCTCGCTGGAGAGGGGTGTTATGTTGCTGGACCATCAAACCCTTCATCATCCACGAAGAAACCTAACCAATTCGAGATTGAAAGTGGAACGCCGTCGTTTTATGGGCATGGGGTGCGCCATTGGAACCCCTAAATCTGTCTCAAATTTTTGGTTTTTGATGAATTATCGTTTGCAAGATTTTGTATTGTGCTGTAATTGACAAGGTTGCACTATAGAACCCTCAATATTGTTTCCTCAAAGTTTTTCTGTTTTGGTTTTTATTTTTTTTTCCATATTGCGAAGCAATGTTTCAAACCCGAGATAATGGGGATGAAAGTTTTGGAATCTCAATAAAATTGTTTATCATTTATTTTGTGTTTGTGTTAAGTATTAAGTGTTAGGCATCAAGCTGGGTGCAACTATCGAGGAGTGCACTATTGCTTGGGGTGTGTTTATCTTAATTCCTGTTAATATATACTTAACTCGTATTTATGTTGTACGAGTTACTTGTCCGCCAGCATGGACTAGCAACTCGTAATCTGTTATTACAAGTTACTAACTCGTACACAAAAGTTCGAAAATACATATTTTATTAATACTTTTTATTTTAGGATTATTTTATTAATGATGGATTAGATTTTATTTATTTAATTGAAAAAGCCTAGCAAGTGTATTAATATTTAAATTATTTATTATCCTTACGTTTCAAAACTAAAATAAATTTAAAAATCGTATAAAGAAAGGAACATTTAACATTTACCTAGGCTTTGCCCAGTCCTTTTGGGGCTCGGTGGGTTCTGGACCATTATGAATTAACTGGGACGAGTTCGGAATCTTATCAAACAAGGTTCAGACCCGATCCGTTGTGAAATGGGGCATGCCTCATCAAGATGCAGAAATTATTAACGAAATCGCAATCTTTTCTTATTGTGCATTCCTTCGTCACAACTTCATACCCAATCTATACAGCTCATCAACGCTAACGCCGAGGGAATGGACTGGATCGCAAAAGACTAGGTTGACTTTGGAAATTATCAGATGGACCAACTTAGCTTACAGCTTTAGTTATTTTGGGACTTCCGGCGAAAAGCTCAATTATCAAAATATTCATTAGGTATGTTACACAAGGATTACAAATCAAGGAGAAAATTAACCTACTTCCTCTAAAGCTTCTTCTTCATGCCATCTTAATCTTCTCCTTCTGTCTATCTACTCATTTCTGCTATCAATACACAGAAAAATATCGTAGACAATATATAATATTGTTGACCTTTTTGGTCCATGTGCATTAAAGAGTTTTGATTATTTATGTAATTGTAATGACATTAGGGCTATAACTTGAACAATTCGATTAATATTTAATATGATGTCTATGTATATGATAATATTCGACTATGCATGATCCATAAGCTATGTGTTGGGAAATTGTCGAGTGTTTGATTCACATGTGATCTTGTGCTTAACTGATAGTATTATGGGATCGCATGTTATAGATGCCTCACATGTTAGGAAATATCCGATTGTGGATATAATGCACTATTTAAGGTAAAAACGTATGAGATGTCATGTTGTGGAAAATACACTGTCCAAATATGGAGTATATCTGTTTGGATCTGTTTCTTCTGGGATGAAAATCTTGATGATCGTTGCATGCATCTTACTTCGCTTATATGAAAAATCAATTAGGATAATTATCCTGCTGAAATTGAGGAATTTTATATAGGGATCTAATGGCATCTTCAGTTTTAATGTTTTTGTAGAGGGACAGTCTCATTCTAGGCTACCACTCTTCGATTGAACGAACTACGCTATATGTAAGAACCGCATGAATTATGTCCGTTGACTATGATATGTGAGATATCATTACTACTGGACCATACGGACCCAAGAGGCAGAAGGAACTCCAAAGAAACTCCTGACTACAATAGCAGACAAGCGTGGAATCTCACTGAATGCCAAGGCTAAACATGATCGCTTGTGCAGTAACAAGAAAAGAATATAATCGTGTAAGCTCATGCGTATCCGGTAAAGATATGTGGGAGATGCTGCAAGTCACATATGAAGGAACCACTCGAGTCGTACAAGAAAAAATAGCACCCCTAACTCATCAATACGAGCTGTTCAAAATGGAAGATGACGAAACAATGTCATATATGTGTAAGATTCATGACCATCATCAATAAGATGTTCTCCCTTGGCAAGATCATTCCCGATGCTTAGAAGGTTCGAAAAATCTTGAGATCACTTCCGAGAGAATGAAATCCCAAAGTAACCACCATCTACGAAGCAAAGGATTTGGGACAAATTATCTGTCTCGGAGCTAGTCGGATCTTTAACCTCATATGAAATGACTCAAATCTCCATGAAAGAAAAGCCACAAGTAAGAAATCAACAAAACTGTTGCCTTTAACACCGAACAAGAAAATGACTCCGATGGCAACGATGAAGATGAGGAGGATAGCCATGCTGACAAGAAGATTTGAGAAGTTTTGGCAAAAACGAAAATTCAAAAGGAACTCTAAATTCTAGCAGAAAAGCAAGGGAATATCTTTATCCGGGAATAATGTCCAGAATGCTTCTAATGTAACAAGCCGAGCCATTTTGTTCAAATTGTCCATTGGAGAGAGGTGATCAAAAGATAAAACAGAAGCCACGGTTACAAACGAGGAAGATTCCGGGAGTGAGGAGGAAGAAAACCTTGCGTACATGGCCGATGAGGATCAGATATCTTCTTCATCTACTAAGAGTTATATGCCAGCAGGGATGAATCTCATGATAACCTTCCTCAGATTTTGAAATGAAAGTAAGGAAGAACTTTGCGAAATAATTCACAATACAGAGAGAGAGAGAGATTAAGTCGCTTAAGTCTCCACCTTGGTTAGATGATCAGATTTTACCCTATTTTTTATACTCCGAAAAGCGTAATTTCCGCTATCCTTACGTGCATATTTCTTTGTTTGACAGTCATCGGAGGAAAAAGAACCAAAGTCAAGCCATCACATTAAGCACGTTTATGGGAATTGGGCTACAATCATAACAATAATTGATATGTGGGCGTCTAAAATCGAGGAAATTCATCAAGCGGAATGCGTGAGAAGTGTGATTGCAGTGTTATAGGAATATAGAGATTGGTCAATATCGCATAGGGTCGCTAGTTACTGAATAACGGGTAGCCGTATATTAGGAATTCCTACCTTAACTAGTTTATATTGATTAAATAAAAATCAATGCATGAATACTGTGCTGAGTATGTGCTTTGATCACATTCACGTCAATTGTTCTATCCTCATTCATTTTATTTGCGTCTATTTTGTTATTTGCACTTTTGTCTCTTTTATCAATCATGAAAACTATAATAATTCTCTTAGTCTAAATTAGAATTACTTAGAATTAATCAAGCTGTATTCGTGGATCTATACTTGGACTTCGTCCATTTTACTACCTGTACGACCCATTACACTTACTAGTATTTGAGCGTGTCATTAGACAGCAAGATGAGTTGGCAAGAGAGAAACATCAGGCCGATCTAGATATTGCATGCTAAAAGGAGTTGCCCATGTCGGGAGGCCAAATTGTTGTGGTCAGATGAACTTGCAGGTAATTGAGCTTAAGCATTAGGAGTTTAGTCAGATATACACGGTTCATGGAGGTTGACTTTTAACTAATTGTGTGGCTTTAACTTTTCTACACCAAATTTCATTGTAATGTCTTATTTGTATTATCATAAGCCGTATCTACGATTTTTATGCCTTTTTGGAAGTAAGTATATGGTTTATGTTGGTTGAAGGGAAGTTGTTGTTTGGTTTCTTTGTTGGGTTCAAGTTAAATAATTAAACGATGCTTAGCATATTCTCGCATCTAAACAAGAAAATGAACATTTATTTAAGCAAGCATTTCTACTTTATACCCGCTAGTTCCCCGAAAACGAACCCATAGCCGTAAACACACATAAGAAGCAACGTTGAATGCCACAAAAATGCATTACTAATAAATGAAATAACTTTAAATGAAAGGGTTCCAAATCCTATAAATTAGCTTACAAATCAATCATTCGTAATGGAAACAAAATCAATTTAACAAACAGAAGGAGATATGACACGAATTACCGCCGTCTTAATGCTAGAAATAATTCTTCTAGTTTTTTCTGATATTATCTGCATTGTGAACTGTCAAAACACAACTTTCGTGGGCGATGACTGCAACCCAGATACGTGGGGAGAAGACGAGGTGTTCGCGCAACTCGTTTCCGATGTCCTTGACGAGGTGGTTTTTAACGTTCCTGCTGACAAGGACTTTTTGGACTACACGAGAGTATTTTATGGAGACGACGTAGTTTATGGATACGGAAGTTGCAGCGATGTAATTTTAATGTATGAGTGCTACAACTGCATGCTAGCATGTCGCACGGAGCTGACTCGCAGGTGTCTCCACGCCGTTGGTGGAAAAGTTATTCTGCAAGATTGTATGATCAGGTACGAGGAATACGACTTTTATCCAGACTGATAAAATGATCTTCGTTCGAACTTTGTACCTACCTACTCATGGATGAGCTAAGGTAAATGTATCTTAATATTTCCCTCGTTTGTTAAACAGTTATACCACGGGTATGTGGCGAGTAAATCGTATGTTTAATTTGTAAAATAAAATGTTATGTATGTTTACTTACTATGGCAAATAATACGTTATGTTGGACATAGCCGTGTAAGCAAAATGTGTGTAACCTATTAAGATCGAGGATTTAGCACAACAACCAACACGCGAATCCTTAAGAAAATCGTCAGGTGCATACCAAAAAAGTTTAGAAGATAGATGTGCAACATCGATTAGTATATATTTTCTTATAAGTAAATTATATTGATTCATGTTTTTTGAGCTATGATTTGTATTTTAGTAACTATCTTTTTACACAAGCCTTATAAGGAAAAAATCATGTTGGCGGGACTGTTAAAGATCATTAGTTAAAACCAATTAATAATTCAGATGCACATTGAGAGACATTCAGATGATCAAAAGTTGAATATTCTTTGTCCACAGTCCAATCAATGGCCATCTGAACATTAATATTAACCAAGTGTTAGACAGAATTTTAACACAAGATCTTCGACCTCGTCTAAACCAAGTGTTAAAACAAAAGAGTTGGAGCGGCTCTGAGGGAGTAGAGTGAGAATCTATGGAAACGCGAAGTTCAACATGAGACCAACTAAGTTCGCGTTGGAAAGTCGAACGCAGGACCAACTAAGTATATTGCGAGCCAAGACTCTAGTTACCGAAGCATAGCTATATGGGTTGTACAAATTTGTTTCTAAACCAATTATGTTCTAGTGAAATCCTTATGAGGTTAGAAGGAGTTGACATTCGAACTTCAAGAAACAAATCATGTGTCTATTACAAATCTGTCTTCATTCACACTTACACACACATCAGTTCACAAAGATTACTCCACGTCTTGATCCTAGCAGTTTGATTGAGAACCAACAGTCAGTTCAATTCAAACCAGAATCACCATCAACTTAAACAGCAATAAGCGCACAAAATTCTCTGAGAGTGTATTCATCCCTCTCCCCTCTAAACACATGGTAAACTTATTTCAATGCGTTTATCGTAGTATTTCATTGGGATATAATAGAGATTTAGCAATCATTTTATGCATTTATTCACCATATTTACGCTTATTTTGATATTGAAGGAGCTTAGGATGAGTTTCGGGCGAAAAGGAGCGAAAACGAGGCAAAACGGTGCGAAGATGATAAACACTGTCATGTGTCACGACCCTGACACCTTGTGCACGTGGCCGTGACAACCACCAGAAGCCAACAAACGATGTGGTCACGGCCGTGACGCCTATTGCTCCAGGCCGAGACGTGTGACAGATAGTTCGACTGAAGACTGTCACGACCGTGACACCCAGTGCACTTAGCCGTACGCTTGGCAGAGACTCGAAGTTCAGTACGTCACGACCGTGACGCCTATTTCTCCAGGCCGTGACACTTGGCAGAATTCGCGAGAAGTAATACGACGTATGTCACAGCCGTGACGGCCCATGTCCCAGGCCGTGACCGTTACGAAAATCCGTATAAAAGCCCGAATTCGACTCAGAAAGAGGGGACACTTACCAAATATCAACCCTAAGTCCTCCATAGACGAAAAAGGGCCGAAAAGAACGGGGAAACACGTCCCGGACCGCAAGATACGGATCAACGACGCAATCGCGACCAATTGAACGAAGAACGAAGATTCGTCACGCTAGCATCTCTAATTCACCAGTATTCAAGATCATGAGTCTTCCTTCTCTGTTCTCTCTTTCGTTGTTTTCCCGTCTATTATGAGTAGCTAAATTCCCTATGTGTTTGGGAATTAGATGAACGCTAGGTTATTACGTAATTAAGACAGTTTATCGTGACTCGTGTTTATGACTATTTATCTCTCTATGAAATTTTTTCGTCGCTTTAATATGTCTATGTGTTAAAGTGATCGAGCTAAACAACGCTTAGGCCGTTCGTAGAAGATAGGATTCGAGTATAGGGCGAAAGCAAATACTCGATCCTCGCCGTTATTAATTACTGAATTTTAATTCTCCACGAGCGTTTAGGGCGACAGCAAACTCGTGAGCGGGTAGGAAATTACTGCAATCTAGTCAGAATCACGTAGGAGCGATAATTCATTGTTTTAACGGATAGTACCTAGCGGGATTTGAATCCCGAGCACATCTCTATTATCTGAAACTTCTCACATCAGTTTAGGCGTGTTCTTTGAATCTCTAGTTGAGTTAGGAACGATCTGTTAGGATAATTCGACAATCGGCGTATTTTATTTAGGCTAGATATCGAGTCGATAGGTCACTACTAGTACTCAGTTTATTCATCGTGTTCGATACTCGTTTACTCACTTTACTGCACTACACACAATAGGTCCACTGCTTGTCGCACGTTGGTGATAGTAATTAGGTATTCATTTTATATTATCACTTGTCCACTTACAAAGCATATTAGCACACCACGTGTTGATCAAGTATTTGGCGCCATTGCCGGGGAATAGATTGATATTAGGAACACCGTAATACGGTACTTTAGCCACTTTATTTGACATTTTCTTTTTGCTTTTTACTATTTGCGTTATTTGTGTCATTTGTCTTCCTACGTCATCATTAGTCTCGTTATATTTTTGACGTATTTATTTATTTCTTTGCTAATTTTTGTTTTCACTTGTTGAAGGTATGATTCAGCAGTGAATGACCCGAAGCCATCCTTCGGGTCCCATCGTTGACGCAGACCCGGATTTCGAGCGGAAATTATGAAGGAAACTCAAGTACGACACCGAAGGAGCTTCCACTAGATCTCAGGACCATCTAGTTAGTTATTCAGAGGACACTTCCCAAGAATCGACCCAAAACTCACCTGTAGAGGCAGCCGTAGATAGTCCTTACACAGAAGTAAGAAAGGCGGACCACAGAGTGCCCGTCCACGAGGAGGAGCCATCCCTACAAGATCTCCTCAAGAATACCGCGCTAGGCGGTACTGAGTCGGCGATCGTCATCCCGCTGATCGAGAACAACAACTTTGAGTTAAAGCATTCTTGGCTTCAAATGATTTTTCAGACGGCCCAGTTTGAGGGCAATCCCGATGATGATCCCTAGTCCCATTTGAAGGCTTTCCTAACCGTCACCGACACGATCAAGATCAACGAGGTCTCGGGATGAAGACACCCGGCGTATTCGGAGTGAGAGAGGAGACGGCCACGAATGCCAAATTTGAGGCGCTTCAGCAACAAATCGCTGCGTCGAACTCTCAGTTGCAGACAGTCATCGGCGCACTACTCCCAAAATCCGAACAGACTCAACCCATGAATGCCGTGGCGACCACCGCACCGACGCAGCATACGCCATACGTACCACTGTGTGGGATTTGTGGCGTAGCTCACGAGACCTCAGAATGCCAACATGGGCAGCCACTGAAGCACGTGGATTATATGGGAAATTACCAAGGTGGCCAGCGAAGTTTCCAACCCCGAGCGCACCCCAACTTGGCGTATGGGAATCAGAACCACCAGGGGCAAGGACCGCCAGGATTTCAGCCTAGGCCGTCCGGTTTCCAAAATGGGGCACCGCACCAATATCAGAACGCAGCCGCAGGTGGATCCATTGATATGAGGGAGATGAAGGATATGATGAAGGCGCTCCTCACGAACTTCAGCAGCACCACCGCAGCCCACGAAAGCCGAATGACGAAGATGGAGGAGTACATGGAAGCGAACGACATGCGTGCCCAGAACACGGACGCCTCGCTCAAGAAGCTGGAGCAACAGATGGGCCACATGGCGAAGCAGTTGGCGGGGCGTACTCAGGGATCACTCCCAAGCTACACTGAGCCAAATTCAAAGGAGTATTGCAAGGCGGTGATGCTGAGGAACGGACGAGAACTGCAAGAAGTGCCCGCCAAGAAGAAGGCAAAGGAGAACGCCAACTTCGAGAGCCACGACGAGCCCGAAGTGGAGGAGATCAGAGTCGACGATGTTGAGAAGGTCGACACTGAGAAGGAGAAGGTCGAGCCCGAAAAGAAAAAGGTGAAGGAGATCCAGCGACCACCGGTGAAGCCATACCAGCCGAAGATCCCTTACACGGCTCGACTGAAGAAGGACAAGGACGAGGCGCAGTTCGGTAAATTCATGGGTATGTGTACAGAATTGCATATTAACTTACCATTTGTTGAAGCCATTATGCAGATGTCCAGCTTCGCCAAGTTCCTGAAGGACCTGCTGACGAACAGAAGGAAGCTCGAACACGTCTCCACCGTATGCCTGTGAGGAGAATGTTCGGCGATACTCCAAAGCAAGATCCCGAAGAAGCTTAAGGACCCATGGAGTTTCACTATTCACTATCTTATAGGAGATTTAGTGATTGAGCGTGCGTTAGCTGATCTAGGCGCTAGTACAAATCTCGTGCCATATTCCATGTTTAAGCGCTTAGGATTAGGTGAGCCACGACCCACTAGGATGAGCTTGCAGTTAGCCGATAGATCATTGAAGTATCGTCGAGGTGTTATCGATGATGTTTTAGTTAAAGTCGATAAGTTTGTGATTCCCGCTGATTTCGTTATTTTAGATGTGGAGGAAGATGAAAATGTCCCCTTGATTTTAGGTAGACTATTCTTAGCCACGAGGGAGACCATGATAGACGTTAGGAATGGGACGCTAACTTTGACGGTAGATGGGGAAAAAGTTACTTTTAATATGGCTGACTCGATGAAAAAGAGTAACGAGCAAGATGATAAATGTTATTTCTTAGACGTCTTTGAGCACGATTTCCTTTTTTCTGTGCAAGGTCTGTCATAGGTCGGCGATCATGATATGCACACGATTATGTTGATCGATGAGTGTGGGGAGGAGGTCGACGAGCCCATGATAGCCATCGACGAGAGCAGCGAAGAGGATAAGGAAAAGAGCTCGGTCGAGGAGCCACCAGTCCTAGAGTTGAAGCCGCTGCCCGACCACCTCGAGTACGCGTTTTTTAGCAGCAATGGAGGGCTACCAGTCATCATCTCATCGAGCCTCGACGACGGACAGAAGGGCTAGCTCTTAGACGTGTTGAAAGCGCACAAGAAAGCTTTGGCATGGAAGATATCCGACATAAGGGATATCAACCCGAGCTACTGCACGCACAAGATCCTCATGGAGGACGATTTCAAGCCGATCGCTAAACGTCAGAGGCGCCTCAACCCCAATATGAAGGACGTCGTCAAAAAGGAAGTTATCAAATTGCTAGACCCAGGGATGATCTATCCCATTTCAAACAGCGCATGGGTCAGCACGATCCAAGTGGTCCCAAAGAAGGGAGGCATGACGGTCGTCACCAACGACAAGAACAAGCTGATTCCGACGAGGACAGTGACTGGGTGGCGCGTCCGTATCGACTGTAGGAATTTGAACGACGCCACGCGGAAGGATCACTTTCCTTTACCGTTTATTGACCAAATGTTAGAAAACTTAGCCGGTCACTCATTCTATTGTTTTCTTGATGATATGTCAGGATACTTGCAGAGTCCCATAGCGCCAGAGGACCAAGAAAAGACCACATTCACATGCCCGTTCGGGACGTTCGCGTACCGAAGGATGCCATTCGGTCTCTGCAATGCCCCAGCCACCTTATAACGATGCATGATGGACATATTCGACGAACTGGTAGGTGAGGTAATGGAGGTATTTATGGATAATTTTTCTGTTTTTGGTTCGTCGTTTGATGCGTGTTTGTTTAATTTGAAGCTCGTACTCGCACGATGCGAGGAAACGAACTTGGCACTTAATTGGAAAAAGTGCCACTTCATGGTTCGAGAGGGAATAGTCCTCGATCACAAGATCTCCTCTAAAGGAATCAAAGTGGATCGGGCGATAGAAAAATTGCATGTTCCCTCGAACGTGAAGTCGATTAGAAGCTTTCTAGGACATGCTGGATTTTATCGTAGGTTCATTAAGGATTTCTCTAAGATTGCACGACCCATGTCTAGATTGCTAGAAAAAGATGCCCCATTTGAATTTAATGATGAGTGTCTGCATTCATTTAATCTGCTTAAGGAGCAACTTATCGCAGCACCTATTATGGTCGCCCCCGATTGGCGGCTGCCCTTTGAACTAATGTGCTATGCTAGTGACTTTGCAGTTGGGGCCGTGTTAGGGCAGCGCAAGGACAACCATTTCAGGCCGATTTACTACGCGAGTAAGACGTTAGACGCAGCCCAAGCCAATTACACGACCACTGAAAAGGAGCTGTTGGCCGTCGTGTTTGCTTTCGACAAGTTCAGGTCATATCTTATCCTATCCAAAGTTATTATTTTTACTGACCATTCTGCTCTTAAGTACTTGTTAGCAAAGTCCGGTGCCAAACCACGGCTAATCAGATGGATCCTACTACTGCAAGAGTTCGATATAGAGATCCGGGACAAGAAGGGTGCGGAAAACCTAGCGGCGTATCATCTCTCTCGACTGGAGGAGTCCGAAATATGCCACAAGGACGGAAGGCCGATACAAGATAGGTTCCTAGACGAGCACCTATACTCGATACAAGTGGTAAGTGACGATACCCCATGGTTTGCAGATTATGCTAACTATCTTGTTGCGAGGATCCTACCAAAGGAGTACACCAGTCAGCAAAAGAAGAAATTCTATTCTGATATGAGGTACTACTTCCGGGAAGACCCATATCTTTTCAGGCGATGTGCAGATCAGGTGATACGACGATGCGTTGCTGCTCTACAGACGACACAGATCCTTAGGCACTGCCACAACGGACCGACCAGAGGGCACTACGCAGCCAATCGAACCGCTCAGAAGGTGCTGGAGAGTGGATTCTACTGGCCCACGATTTTCAAGGACGCCCAAAGGTACGTTGACACTTGCGATCAGTGTCAGCGCGCAGATAATCTCTCGAAACGCGACGAAATGCCCCAGAACTTCATCTTAGTTTGTGAGATTTTTGACGTATGGGGTATAGATTTTATGGTTCCGTTTCCTAGCTCGTACAATAATAGGTATATTCTAGTCGCTATCGATTATGTGTCTAAGTGGGCCGAGGCGCAAACTTTACCTACGAATGATGCTAGGGTAGTCGTTAGGTTTTTACGAGCACTGTTTTCACGTTTTGGGGCGCCTAGGTGCATTATTAGTGACCGGGGTACTCATTTCTGTAACACCCAGTTTGCACGCACGTTAGAACGTTACGGTGTTAGACACAGCCTCTCCACCCCTTACCACCCCCAAGCTAGCGGTCAGGTCGAAGTAGTGAACCGTGAGTTGAAACGCATCCTAGAAAAGACCATAGAAGGGAACCGTAGGGAGTGGGCAAATAAGCTAAACGATGCACTTTGGGCATATAGGACTGCATATAAGACACCTATAGACACTACACCTACAGACTAGTCTATGGAAAGGCATGTCACCTCCCCGTAGAAATAGAGCATAAGGCCTATTGGGCGATTAAGTCTTTAAATTTTGATTTGGGGGACGCCGGCGGAAAGCGGCAACTCCAAGTCAACGTGTTAGACGAGTGGCGTTTATCGGCTTACGATAACGCTCGCATGTGTAAAGAGCGTTCGAAAGAGAGAGTTTTAGGAAGGATACCAAGTCCTCCTGTTTAACTCTCGACTTATGCTCTTTCCCTGCAAACTTAGATCACGATGGTCGGGACCATTCACTGTTACCCGTGTTTTCTCTTATGGTACTGTTGAGATTTCAGGTATGGAGCAGGGTACCTTCAAGGTGAACGGCCACAGGTTGAAGCACTATCACGCAGGCGAGAAAGACGTGAGCGAAAAGGAAGTGCTATACCTGGACTTCCAGACTTGAGCGAACGAAAAGACGTCCGGCTAAAGACGGTTAAATATATGAATCACAAAAAATGTTTGGTCCTATTGTAATTGACAAATATACCCTTAATAATTTAAAAAGTTCAAATATTATGGGTTCTGCAATTAAAACCGAGTTGACGAAACATGATTATGTTCTAACACAAACCCTTATATACTACATGTACCGGTCTCATACAAACCCTTATGTATACATATAAATTACATGTATAAATAACGCAATATTCCACATGAACGTGCAACCCTTATGTACCAGCAATCTAATCTAATGTGAGTTAAAAATTGTGACATCATAGCATTGACAAAGACGTAACCCCATATGAGAGTACATTGGTTTAACATGCAACAAAAAAAAGAAACCAAAATAATAATAATAATAATAATAATAATAAAGCCATCGCGTGTGTGAATAATAATAATTTTGTTATGATGATTTCAAATTTGAATGTAAAAGGATGGATAGTGGAAGGAACTAATATGGCGTCGTCATAAAAAATTATAACGACGATATTTTCTGTATGTTGGTGGTACATGAATTGAAGATATTTTTTGCACGATTTACGGCAAATTATGCCCTCCTACGATAAAATATGCTCTAGTAATCAAGTTGCAGTTCAAGAACACAACTGAATAAACACCAATAAAGACAGTAAGGAAATAAAAAATCTTTGTGTGAATATTTTTCTGTTTTTTTTTATTTTGAATGGAGAGGGATTTGATGGTTGCCATGCTGAGATTCCTTTTCATTTAGCTCATTCCTCTGTTTTCCCGAACGGTTTCATCTTTGATCATTGTGATTATTGGAAAATTAAGAAAGTTGTTGCTCGTCATTAAAATTATGCTCTATAAATTGAGCTGTGACTTACGGTAAAAAATTAACGAAAAATATAATATCCTTGCCATTCCGTAATCGTAAAACAGAGCTGCTCCACACCCATGATTGGTTTGCGACGTGAGCAGCCAAAATTGTCAATCATGTATGGTACTTTGAGGTTGCTCCACACAGGGCCGGTTTTTCAATTTAGGTGGCCCAGTCATATACCACAGAGAAGCCCTAAATAAATATAACTAATTATAAATTTACATACTTTTATAATTTTTTAAGGCTCATATTTGTTAATTTATAAGGGATATGGGCCAAAAAATATTCGTTTTAAAATATTTTTATAATTTTTAAGGTCCACATAGTTAATTTACGGGATATGGGCCAGAAAATATTAGTTTTTAAAATAAATAAAGAGGTAAATGTAGCCCTATATATACTGAGCCGGATTTGTGGCCCTGTGCTGTAGGCCTGGATGCACAGGCCCAAATCCGGCCCTGGCTCCACATACGTGACAAAAGGAATCATTGTAAGCAACTACACCGTAAGTAAATTCTATATATGCATTCCATAGCAAATTTGGTATGCATATCGAGCTGAAAAGATAACATACTTTGAAACATATGGTACAATATAGTTATGCATCATTCAGAAGGACTTTAACTTTCAAATTTTTGCATGCATACATGAGCCGAAACGCCCGAATACCCTATATAGGTACATTTTCATTATGCGTACATCTTAAAGAATTTCCGAGCTTAAATTGCATATAAACTGAATCATAAAAATTACGTTTTTTTAGAAGCGTCAAAAGGCAAAAACGTACATTTTAATATGCTTATTTTTAAGGAACTTCTTAAAGTATGCATATGATCTGAAAAGAAAAATACGTTATTTTCATCTCGCTCATTATTTTTGGGAGAAAATCTACATTTTTAAGCGTGCATGCATTGAGGGGGAGTATCACTCCAATTTTCAAGGGGGAGTACATTTTAAAGGGGAGAAAAACTCTTAAGGTGTACAATATGATGGGAGAAATCTTACTTTGACCCAACATAACCCGCTCTCAACTGAAGATAGGTGTGTTCATTCGGTATAACCGAACCGAAACCAAACCGAACTTTCGGTACCGAACCGAAATATTCGGTTCGTTTTCGGTTCTAACCGAATTATTTCGGTTCGGTTCAGTTCGGTTAACTGGCTGAAAAACCGAATTTAATATAAAAAAAATGAAAAATAATATGTAAACATGATGTATATTATAAAAAAAATACTATCATATATAGATTTATATAAAATTTTAATTTACCTAATATTTCCATTTTATTTAATATGTTAATATGATTTAAATTACAAAAAATATATTATCATATATCATAATATATATAAATATATATTATATTATATATATATATATATTTGTATAAAATTTTGATATAAGTAATTTTTTCATATTTTATACGCAAATCTACACATAAATACCCAATAGGAAAAAAAACAGCCACTTAGGTACCTTGTCAGAACTATTTTATAGCTAGGTACCTAGTTGAATAAAATTTTTACACTTAGGTACCTAATCACCTAAGATTACGAAAATACCCTTATTAAATGATTTAGAATTTCATTTCAGCTTTTTTTTCTCTGCAAAATTCGACCTTCAGCTCGCCGTCGATGATTTCTTCTTGCCGACCAACTCCTCCTGCTCGTGCCGGCGTCGGACAAGGATCGAAGACCCTATTGAACGTTGGGTTCTCGATTTAGGGTCTCGATTTTGTCATGTAAGGTTTTATTTTGCTTTGGGTGTGGTTAATCGATTGCACTCGTGAGATCAAATTTAACCCAGATCTGGGAGCTGCATGCGATCTAAGAGCTCGATGTAAGGGTGGATGTCGATTCTTGACAGTTATTGAGGCTAATCCATCGGGATTTCAGGTTTCTTTATATAACTGTTATTACGTACCATTTGTTATGTTTATTACGTACCATTTTATGTGTCTATACGGTACCAAGATGTCCGCGTACGCTGTACCATTGTAAACTATACAGGCGTACCATTTATACAGGTTGTCATATTATCTGAAAATATCGTCTACAAGTTCGGTTAGTGGCAGGACGTTGTTTACATTGTGTGAGTATAAAAGGGAGTCATTTTTAATATCGATCATGAAGCGACGACGCACGAGATGAATGCTCTAATCGATGACGGGAATTTTATTCGTGACCCGGGCATTTGTGTTCTTCTTGGTTGCTGAAAGATGCAGAGGATTCCTTCTCAGGTAGATAAAAGATCCAACAAGTGCAAAAGATGTGAAAAATACACGAATAATCGTCGTACTTGTAGAGAGGTCGTATCGACGTAGGGTCCGTATTTGCCATGTATTTCGTTACTGCTTTTGTTCCAAAACATTTTTGTTGCACTTTTGTATGTGGCACATTCTTTATCCAAATGATACCAACAATGTACTGTAATATATGACAATAAGGTATTGTAATATATGTCAACAAAGTACTGTAATATATGCTAATTTGGTACTGTAATATATGACAACAAGGTACTGTAATAAATGCCAATAAGGTACCGTAATATATACCAACAAGGTACTGTAATGGATGACAACAAGGTACTGTAATAAATGCCAATAAGGTACCGTAATATAGGCAAACAAGGTACTGTAATATATGACAACAAGGTACTGTAATATATGCCAGGAAGGTACTGTAATATATGCCAAATGTGTCAATAGGACATGACTCATTCTTTTTGTCTAAAGGATGCCAAGAGGTCATTCTTTTGTCCAAATATGTCAATTGGTAATGACTCATTCTTTTTGTCTAAATGATGTGAACAATGTACTGTAATATATGCAAATTTGGTACTGTAATATAAGTCAGTTTGATACTGTAATATATGCAAATTTGGTACTGTAATATACGCCAGTTTGATACCATAATATATGCTAGTTTGGTACTGTAATAATATGCCGGTTTGATATTGTAATACATGCAAATTTGATACCATATTATATGCTGGTTTGGTGCTGTAATATATGCCAGTTTGGTAATATAATATACCAGTGATACATATGCCAACATAGTCTTTTATAAGCGAACTTGGTACTGTAATATATGCCGATTTGGTACGTTAATAAACGGAACTATGGTACTGTAATATATGCCACGTTGGTACCCTAAGATATGTAACTTTGGTACTGTAATATGCCGGTGATACCGTAAAATATGCCAACATAGTACTAATATAAGCGAACTTGGTACTGTAACATATACCAATTTGGTACGTTAATGTACGCAACTTTGGTACTGTAATATATGTCGCTTTGGTACCGTACGATATGTAACTTTGGTACTGTAATATACGCCGATTTGGTACGTTAATATGCGCAACTATGGTACTGTAATATATGCCACGTTGGTACTGTAATATGCATATTTGGTACTGTAATATACCATTAATACCGTAAGATATGCCAACATAGTAGTAATATAAGCGAACTTGGTACTGTAACATATGCCAATTTGGTACGTTTATATACGCAATTTTGGTACTGTAATTTAGGTCATTTAGGTACCCTAAGTGTACAATATATGGTACTGTATCGTTTCAGAAGTAGGTACCGTATAAATTAAAGTAAGACTTCGAATTTAAGACTTGGCTATTTTTCGTCACAAACGATGCATTTCAGCAGGTGTTGATGTGGAGAAAGGAAGAGACAATTTCTGACATTTTTCTGTAATGATTGAACACTTTTATGACATTTTTCTGTCATGAGTGGACAGATTTCTGAATTTTTCTGTCATGACTGGACAGATTCTGACATACGAGGTATTAAATCATACAAGACAGCATTATCTGACATGTCGGTGGCTTTCATAAGATGTTTCATGTCATATGTAATTTATGGTACTGCAATCGTGTCTGAGTTGGTACGCTTCAAACAAAACGATAGGTACCCCTACAAAGCTATTTTTGGTACGGCGTCCCTTTAATATATGATACGTCATACTAGGGTTAGTATTTTTCGAGGTCGTACGAATTACTTTTTTCATCTCGAACCACCGTAGAACAGTAAAATATAGTATTAAATACGTTTTAGATCAAATTCGGTGCATTAGGCCCCGCACGCATGAATTAAATCTTAGAATACCATGATTCATTATAGTATAAGGATACAAGCAAGAACATCTACAACATAATTTGAATAATGTGGTGAGTGCTACATCTGCGAATTCGGTGCATTAGGCTTTCACATTTTTTTCATTCCGATATTGTTAGGTATTATCAAAATCACACAGGACAACGCGATTCGATTAGGAATGTATTTATTTTTCGATCGTATAACAAATGGTACGATATACTTTGAAAGCTGGGTACTGTATATGTATAATTTTGGATACGGTAAACCTGCAGGTTATGGTACTATATATGTAAATGATAAGGTACCTTCTGTAAAACACAAGGTACCTTAGTGTACAACAGATAAGGTACTTCATGTGCGATATATAAGGTACGGTATGTATTTACGTAATGGTACGGTTAACCTGCATTTACGGTACGCTATATGTAAGCTATATGGTACGGTAATATGAAAGACAAGGTGCTCTTTATCTTCTGTTTATGGTACGTCATATATTTACATAATGGTACGGTCTAACCTGCATATTCCGGTACTCTGTACGTAAAGGATAAGATACGGTCCTACAATAACATATGGTACTGCATAAATTACGGACAGTCATAGAACAACACAACACAGTACACACTTGGCAATAACCGTCCATGCACAAAAGAAAAACCAACATAAACAAACAAAGGTCTCCAAACAGTCCCATCCCCAACCTGATCCTCCGAGCCCTTATCCTCCTGATCTTGCTCTTGATCCTCCGCTTCATCCACATCCTCCTCAACATTGTCCTCCTCGGCCTTCTCACCGTCGCTACGAGCCATCACCTCGGCCATATCGTCACGGTCACTATCAGCCATATCCCCGGCCCTATCCTCACCCATATCCTCAACCTTGTCCTCTCCGGCCTTCTCATCATCGCTTGAACCATCTGCTCGGCAACATCATCACCCTCACTGTGAACCATATCCTCGGCCTTATCATCACCCCATCCTTGCACACATCTCTATCCTTAGCCTCAGCCTCTTTATCATCCACTCGTTCAGTATCCTCAGCGTCTACCTCCTCCGTCGCATCCTCGTTGGTCATATCAACCTTCAACGTCCGATCATTTGACCTTAGATCTCTTATAACCTCGTCCTTCAATCTCAACTCGGCTTCCAATTCAGCCTCCGCAGCTATTACGTCATTGGGAAACCTACTTTCTTCCCAATTGAACATTCGTGGAAACATATACATCTTCCGCTTCTGCGCCAACGAGGGCACATGCTCATACACCCAAATCTGAAAGTTCCCAAAGCATTGAATTCATCAATAAATACATAAGCAAAAAAGGTAAACTCATAACGTAACGGAGAGTATTACCATTAGCCCAATAGTGCACCCGTTCATCATCACGCCGAATGATTCGAGCAAACGAATGGCTCATCTTAGGCATATCTAAAAAAATGAAACGGGGATCTTCTTAGAGCTTCTTTTTGATCTGGGGTCATGCTACCCTTCAAATTGTTTATGGTAGATCGAAACAGCGCAGGATGGCACCGGGAAGCCAGCTCAAATCTGTTCCGTGGAGGCATTTCTGCAAAAAAATACACTGTCAGCAAGTAGTACTATTTTATTCACACAAGGGGTACCAATTTGACCAAACAGAGGGTTCCAAATGCAGTGATAATGTAGTACCAAAACAAATTGACCCAGTCGATAATGTTAACAAGCAGTACCATTGTACTCACATAAGGGATACCAATTTGCCTACACAGAGAGTACCTAATGCGATGATAATGTAGTACCAAAAAAATTGACCCCATTCGACCACTTTTGGCAAGCAGTACCATTTTATTCACACAAGGGGTACCAATATGCCAAAACAGAGGGTACCAAATGCAGTTACGATGTAGTACCACAACAAATTGACCCCATTCGAAAAAACCAAATTCGACCCATTCCAAAAAAACCCCAAATCAAGCAGCCATGACGAAATACACACACAAAAAAACCCTAATCGACCAACAAATCAATGTCAATCCAAAAACACACACAAAAGAACCCTAATCGTGACGAAATGCGACCACTTACGGTAATACTGTGAATGACTTACCAATCGATTTCTGAAGGGAATACAACGACGAATGAGTGGACAGACGACGTAGAATCTGAAGCCAAAAAAACCCGGGTCGATTTCTGGCAAGCAATAGTGCGATTTGGTTTGGGGCTGTGCGATTTTTTCTCTTTTTTAGGAGCGATCGAACGTGAAAAAGAAATAAGGTAAGAGATGTAAAAAACCAGTTCTAGTAGGGGTAAATCCGTCAGTTAGGTACCTATCAGTAAAATAAAATTCAACTAGGTACCTAGGTTAAAAATTACACTGACTAGGGACTGATCTGTCTAATTTTTTTGGATGTAGGTATTTAAGTGTTGAATCCCCTATTTTATAACAGATGATGGATATATTATTAATATAAAACATATAAATGACTTATATTTTCTATTAAGTGTAATCATAATAATACATGTATAGAAAAATAATAATAATAATATTTCGGCTTTTCTGTTGGGTTCAATTTACCGAAGTAATAAACCAAAACCGAACCGAATTATTTTCGTTATCAAAATGAAAATTGAATACCAAACCGAAAAATTTCGGTTCGGTATTTGGTACGAGGTTTCGGTTCGGTTCGGTCGGTTAACCGACATTTGAACACCCCTAACTGAAGATTGAACACTAAGAGGAGATATGTTAGGAATATTTTCTAGTGTTCAATTTCATTGTTTTATCAATGTTGGTTTTATATCTAACTTCGGGCTAGTTTGTAGTAATATTCTAGTTCGTAGTTAGTTGGGCTGTTGTAATATACCAACTCATGTGGTATATGTACTCTCAAACCCTAATTCGTTAGGGTGTGTGTTACACTAAAAGATTATCCATTTGAAAGTTTCCACCTTCTCTCTAAGCACACCCCACACAATAATATTTAAATCTCCATCTTTAGCGTGGTAATAGTTCCTAAGTTTGATTAGTTGGATAGAATAGGAACCAATAGAATTGATGGCAAGAGGCGTCAATTGGGCGAGCGCGGTCATCTTTGGACGAGCTAAAAGGTCAACAAGATTCATTGTGATAGAATAGTATCTTATAAGCGCGGGATAACTTCTATACCAAGAAATTAAGTCAACTGCCTAAGGGCCTTCAAAGAAAACCAATTGGCTACAAGGGTAGTACATCAAACTTCTGTGGAGTCGATACTTGTACTAATAATAACACGTGATTAGTGACTTCACTTTGTTGATGATAAAAATGGGAGTGTCTGCATTAGAGATCTTCAAGCCAATTTGAACAAGAAACTGACGAAGCTCGAAGAAACAGTGTGAAGTGGTCAACATTAACACAGTGCTTTTCTTTAGATCATAAATAGGTTTTCGCAACTCAGACATGGTGTGGTCGCATTGACTGCTTCACTGAGAGTTCCTCGAAGAAAAGCATTATTGACATCATGTTTAAAGTGACCGGCCAAAGAAAGTCGGAACGAATCTCGTGGCTCATTCTCAATTGCAACCAATACACAATCGTTTATCAATATGTTCACCTTCTATACTATGTCTGTATTGAGCATGATCGAAAAAGTAACGTTGTATCGTTTTCTGTATTTCCATTAATCAGATACAAAACATCTATAATTGAATGAGACTAATTGAGCGGAGTTTAAACCTTTTCAACCTCTGACAAACATATATTAGCTGGATCGGAACACAATTATTACGTTAATTGAGAATATCACAAAACGAAATCTTGTTTCGATTATTTAGAAAATATCAAAGTAGGGATAGTTATATTTATTACGTTTCACCGGTCGATATTTAGGGTTAATCGCCACACCTCCGTATATAAATAGGCGAAACTGTTCCGACTCTCGTACAGTGTGTCTTGCTGCTAATACCTAATCTACCTTCATATTTTATTCGGTATGTGCCCATTCGTGCTTCGCTTCTTCCTTCAACTCCTATATCTATCTTTATTATGTATTACCGTGAGGAATGTTATCTCTCATGTGTTTGATCTTCTAACAGGAATTCTCTTTTAAGAAAAACTGGTAAAAGGTATGGCAGCTCCTGCTCCTCCTAGTAATGACGACTGTGGGTATGTTTTTTCATATCTATTGTTTATATATGGTACAATTGGTACTTGTAAGATATCCTTATCACCTTTTATTTGCGTCGTTTTACATTGACTGCTTGATTTTCTTTTGTTGTCGTTTCAAATACCATTAATTTAAACAAAACCTAAATGTTTACGTGACATTCTTTCGGACTTGCTGTTGTTAATTTCGAATTTATACATATTAAGGGTTTATTAGGTCCAAATGAGGCGTTTTATTGTTCAATGATCCCGTACTATGCAGAGGAATGATTAGTAAGATGATGGGGTCGAAACCCTATCAATTCGCAAATTACGATTTTATCTATGTACATCTCTAAATAAACAATAAATCTTTGACCAATAAAAAGATATGTATCGTATGAATCCACTGTTCATTAATTTCCATAGTGCATGTATTTATTTGTATATATGCCATAGATAATTGACTATCTTCATTGTTATCTTTATACAATAAATCTTTGACCAATAAATGGATATGTGTACCTTATGAATCCAGTGTTCATTAATTTCCATATTGCATGTATTTATTTATATATGCCATAGATAATTGACTAACAAAATTCATTGTCATCTTTAAATATACAAAAAATCTTTGAACAATAATTGGATATGTACCTTATGAATCCATTGTTCATTAATTCCAGCATGTATTTATGTATATATGCCACAGATAATTGACTAACAAAAATTCACTGTCAAAATATTACTCATATACATAAATTACACATTTGGACTTATTATATATATATATATATATACATACATATCCATCTTCCTCACAAATCATAAATTTGTTCTTCCTTCGATTTGATATCTAATACCACCAATCAAATATAATGGCTCCTCCGTCGAGATGCAGTGCATGTAGGTACATGAACAAGAACTGTGCGCCCAATTGTTTTCTAGCACCTTATTTCCCGGCCGACGAGCCACAGAAGTTCATCAGTATCCATAAGGTCTATGGCTCGGCTCCCATCACAAGGCTCCTGCGGTCCCTTCCCGAGAGCCAACGCGTGGCCGCGGCCAACTCTCTGTCCTACGATGCAGAGATGCGCCTACGAGATCCCGTCTATGGCTGCATGGGCCCAATATTAGCCTTGCAGAAGAGGCGCGATGAGTTGAAGGCCGAAATCGCAGCAGCTGAGAAAGAATTGGCGAGGCTTCTTAACCTGCAATTAGGACCACCGAAATCCAAGAAAGATGATTGTAATGGGAAGGACAATTGATTGTTGCTACTCGCTACATTTGATAAGATGATTATGAATAAATGTATTATTACATTATATTTTGTAATAAAATAACTTTTAATTTTAATACAAGTCGTCACTTTTTTATTTTCAATGAGAATCCCATAAGATGTTTTAGGTCTAAATAATAAAAGAACTGTTATTAAAATATTATAACGATCACGTGTTTTATTAATTACGATTATAGTAATATAGAGAGATAACTTGAGAGATAATAACTTCTTTATTAATACTTCTTAATACAATTTACACAATCCCAAATCACATATTTATACTACTACAAATTCACTATTACACCAAAAATTTACAACATTTATTATAATTATACACATCATCTTATCAATTAACACACATCTAATTTTTACAACATTTAATACAATAATTCAAAAACATCCACATCTTAATTTATTTCTTAATATTCATAACACTCCCCCTTGGATGTTTTTCAAAGAATATGCCTCGTTAATTCCTTATTAGGAAAAACCCAGTGGGATAAAAACCTAATGAAGGAAAAATAGTACATCATTCTTTAGATACGCTTTTAGTTGTTGCCTCATTAAAAACCTTACTAGGAAAACCCTGTGGGAAAAAACCATAGTGAAGGAAAAAAGAGTGCAACGCGTATTTACTCCCCCTGATGAGGATGTCCTTTAAGATCTCTAAGTTTTCGGACTCCAATTGAATCAAATTTTCAAAAATTCTTGGAGGAAGTGCTTTAGTAAATAGATCAGCAAGATTTTCACTTGATCGAACTTGTTGTACATCAATATCACCATTTTTCTGAAGTTCATGCGTAAAGAAAATTTTGGTGATATGTGTTTTGTTCTATCGCCTTTGATGTAACCTTCTTTTAATTGAGATATGCATGCTGTATTATCTTCGAATAATATTGTAGAAGGTAATTTCTCAATAGATAGTCCACATGTGTCTTGAATGTGTTGAATAATAGATCTTAACCAAACACATTCTCGACTAGCTTCATGAATTGCTAATATTTCAGCATGATTTGAAGAAGTAGCAATTAAGGTTTGTTTAACCGATCGCCATGAAATAGCTGTGCCTCCATGTGTAAATAAGTAACCTGTTTGCGATCGTCCGTTATGCGTATCGGATAGAAATCCCGCATCTGCATAGCCAACTAAACTTGATTGTGAATCATTCGAATAAAATAATCCCGCATCCGTAGTTCCTTGAAGATAACGGAATATTTGTTTGATCCCATTCCAATGTCGTTTAGTTGGTGAAGAACTATATCTTGCTAATAAATTCACTGCAAAAGCTATATCAGGTCTAGTATGACTTGTAAGATACATTAATGCTCCAATAGCACTAAGATATGGAACTTCAGCACCAAGTATTTCTTCATTATCATCGCATGGTCTGAACGGATCTTTATTCACATCAAGAGATCGTACTATCATTGGAGTAGTTAATGGATGCGCTTTGTCCATATAAAATCTTTTCAAGATCTTCTTTGTATAAGTCTCTTGATGGACAAATATTCAATTTGTAGTCCGAGACAAAATTTCGTTCTTCCGAGATCTTTCATTTCGAATATCATTTTAAACATGTAATAGCCTTATTTAACTCTTGAGGAGTTCCTATTATATTTAAGTCATCAACATAAACGGCAATGATGACAAATTCATTTCCACTTCTTCTCATGAAGATACAAGGGCATGTTTGATCATTTTTATACCCCTCTTTTAGTAAATAATCACTTAAACGATTATACCACATACGCCCTGATTGTTTTAATCCGTAGAGCGATTTATTCAACTTTATTGAGTACTCATTTCGAAATCCTGAATTTTCAGGCAAACGAAATCCCTCAGGGAGTTTCATATAGATGTCACTATCGAGTGTTCCATACAAGTATGCAGTGACAACATCCATAAGATGCATATCGAGCCTTTCACGTACTGCCAGACTAATTAGATAACGAAAAGTTGTTGCATCCACCACAGGAGAATAAGTCTCTTCGTAATCAATGCCAGGTCTTTGTGAAAAGCCTTGAGCAACAAGCCGTGCTTTGTATCTCACAATTTCACCGTTTTCATTTTCTTTCTAGTGAAAACCCATCTATATCCAACCGGCTTTACATTTTCTGGAATACGGACCACGGGTCCGAATACTTTTCGTTTCTCAAGTGATTCTAATTCTGTCTCAATTGCATCTTTCCATTTTGGCCAATCACTTCTTTGTCGACATTCATTTATAGATTTTGGTTCATGATCCTCATTTTCATTAATATCATGTAGCGCTACGTTAAATGAGAAAGCATCGTCAACGTTGACTTCGTCTCGGTTCCATCTTATTCCATTATGGGCATAATTTATTGAGATCTCTTCATTTTCAATATTTTCACAACTTTCAGGTACCTGATCAGATTTATTTATGTCCATAGAATCTCTTAGAGTTGACGTGTCCTCGGTTTGACCATCTATTTTATTTGCTCATTTTCTTTTATGAGGATTCTTGTCTTTGGATCCCGAGGGCCTACCACGTTTCAACTGTGGTTTCGGCTCAATTTTATTATTAGAAATATCATTAGAAATATCAATTCTAACATGAGCATTAACAGCTGGTCAGTAAAACTTTTATGCGATTTAGTAACCTTTTTCTGGTCAGTAAAACTGTCTGGCAGTTGATTTGCTAAATTTTGTAAATGAATTATCTTTTGAACTTCAAGTTCACATTCTTTTGTACGAGGATCAAAATGAGCCAATGATAATTCATTCCAACTAATATCTTTAACCAACTGTTTATTTTCTTTATCTCCCCCTAATGTTGGAAATTTTGATTCATCAAAATGACAGTCGGCAAATCGAGCCGTAAATAAATCTCCTGTCAATGGTTCTAAATATTTTAGTATTGACTTAGATTCAAATCCAACATATATTCCCAATCTTCTTTGAGGTCCCATTTTAGTGCGTTGTGGTGGAGCAATTGGGACATATACTGCACATCCAAAAATTCTTAAATGAGAAATATCTGGTTCCTGACCGAAAACCATTTGTAATGGGGAAACATTATGATAACTTGTGGGTCGAATGGGAATAAGTGATGCTGCATGCAAAATAGCATATCCCCAACACGATAATGGAAGTTTCGACTTCATTAGTAATGGTCTTGCTATTAATTGTAATCTTTTTATTAGCAAGTCCATTTTGAGTATGAACATGTGCTACATGATGTTCAACATCAATCCCAATAGACATACAATATTTATTAAATGCTTTAGAGGTGAATTCACCAGCATTATCAATACGTATTTTCTTAACTGGATAATCAGGAAAATGTGCTCATAATCGAATTAACTGAGCAAGCAGTCTAGCAAACGCAACATTGCGTGTTGATAATAATGATACATGTGACCATTTAGTTGATGCATCAATTAAAACCATGAAGTATCTAAATGGACCACATGATGGATGAATTGGTCCACAAATATCGCCTTGAATACGTTCTAAAAACATAATAGATTCATTCTTCAATTTTACCGGTGATGGTCTAACGATTAATTTTCCTTTCGAGCAAGCATCACATGATAACTCATTGGATTGAATAATCTTCTTATTTTTCAAAGTGTGTCCACATGCGTTCTCAATTATTCTTCGCATCATAGTTGAACCGGGATGGCCTAACCGGTCATGCCACACCGCAAATAAATTATTGTTTATAAAATTCGACTCAATTGCATTAATATACGCATAGTATAAACCGGAGGATAATGCAGATAATTTTCTATAACGCATTTCTTATTTAAAATCACGTTTGTGATTTGAAGGTATTCATTATCCCCTTCTTTTGTAGTCTCAATATGATATCCGTTTTTACGGATGTCTTTAAAACTCAATAAATTTCTATGAGACTTCGAAGAATATAATGCATTTTCAATATGCAATTTTGTTCCTCCGGATAATAAGATATTGGCTCTTCCAGAGCCTTCAATCAATTTTGTAATTCCCGAAATAGTATTAACATTTGCTTCTTGAGTAATCAATCGGATGAAATATTTCTTATCCGTGAGTATTGTGTGAGTCGTTGCGCTGTCCACAAGACATATATCTTCACGTGTGTTCATTCCTCAAGAAAATAATAAAACACAATAATATATTAATTATACATAAAATTCATCATAATACAACACACATATGTACTTCAAATTTATGATAATACAGCACACATACGTAAATAAAATTCATGATAATACATCACACTTACGTAATAAAATTCATGATTATACAGCACACGTACATAAAATATCAATACGATACAAAATAATAAGTCTTTTATTTATTATGATCGGCGAGAAATTCTTCAAGATCGATGTGGGGAATATCGTCGAGGTTGAGATTAGAACCTCCTTCCTCTTGGACAAAGTTTGTCTCAACTTTCTTTCCTTTTTCAAGTGATTTTTGATAGAGCTCAACAAGATGTTTTGCCACACGACAAGTACGAGCATAATGACCTTTCATGCCACAACGAGAACATGGTTCCTCGAATCGCCTTTTTGATGGTTCGCCGGTTTCCATTTTGTTTTCATTTTTCCTTTTCAGATGAAAATTATTATAATTACCATAGTGTTGTTGGCTACGGCCACGACCTCGGCCACGACCACGATCACCTCCACGACCTCGATTATTATATCTGCCACGACCGCGAAATCTATTGCCTCGATCACTTTGGTAATTGTTCATATTGACTTCAGGAATTGGAGCAGAGCCCGTTGGTCGTGATTGATGGTTCTTCAATAATAACTCATTATTCTGTTCCGCAACTAGGAGACATGAAATTAATTCTGAATATTTCTTGAAACCCTTTTTTATTGTTGTTGTAACAACAAATTCGCTGCATGGAACGTGGTAAAGGTTTTCTCCATCATACTTGCTTCTGTAACTTCCTGTCCACACAGTCTTAATTGAGAAGTAATTCTGAACATAGCAGAATTATAATCACTTACAGATTTATAATCTTGGAATCGTAAGTTTGTCCATTCATATTGGACATTTGGTAGGATCACAGTCCTCTGATGGTCGTACCTTTCTTTTAAATTAGTCCACAAAATAAGTGGATCTTTCACAGTAAGATATTCCACCTTTAAACTTTCGTGAAGGTGGTGACGGAGAAATATCATGGCCTTGGCCTTGTCTTGGCTCGATGCGTATTAGCAGCTTGTATAGTAGTTCCCAGGCCTTTCGCTTCAAGGTGGATTTCGGCATCCAAAATCCATGACAAATAGTTCTTGCCCGTGATATCCAGAGCAACAATATCAAGCTTTTGAAGATTCGACATTTTACTATCAAGAATATAACAATTGGTTAAGAAAAATAGTTCGAAGCGTAAATAATATTAACCTTATTGTGATAAAAGTAAAAAGTCAAATTTGAATTAAAATGGCATAATATTAAAAGTCAACGGCCCAGCTAGGATTCGAAATCTGGTGCTCACGCCACAAGTTTGTGGGGGTTACCGCGAGAGCTAGCGGGCTTTTTGTGTTGTAAGATATGAAAATAAAATGTATATATTATACCTTGGCGTGATGACGTTGACGAAATTCAAATGGTCGGAACTCGTGCTCGGAGTGATGACGTCAGCGAATCTCGGTTGGTTAAAGCCTCGTGCTGATAACGTGTTATAAAAATATTATAACGATCACGTGTTTTATTAATTACGATTATAGTAATATAGAGAGATAACTTGAGAGATAATAACTTCTTTATTAATACTTCTTAATACACTTTACACAATCCCAAATCACATATTTATACTACTACAAATTCACTATTACACCAAAAATTTACAACATTTATTATAATTATACACATCATCTTATCAATTAATACACATCTAATTTTTACAACATTTAATACAATAATTCAAAAACATCCACATCTTAATTTATTTCTTAATATTCATAACAAGAACATCATTTTAAAATCGCCGGCGGGTAAATGATGGACCAAAGATTGATGGGTTGAGAATGTTGGCTTATGTATTTAAAGCATTAACAATGTTGGACATGAAAGACATTCATGTGTGTTGGACCCCATACCTGATATTTTTAAATATTTTCACTGTGGTCCATTTAGTGTTCTCAATTTTAATCGTGTACTTAAAAATTTTACCTTATATCATTAATAGTTTTCAGTTTTCAGCGGGGTTCAGTGACTCCACTGGACCTCATGTGCCTCCGCCACTTCGTGCAGTTAGCATCACGGCTAAGTTTTGTTAAGAAGCCTAATTTTGGGACCACTTTAGTTTTGAAGCCATATTTAGTTTTGAGGCCCAATTAATGTTGTAAATAGTTGGGCTATTTTCCATGAAAATTCATGGTGCTTTTACATCATAGGTATTTGTAGGATATCAACTTTTAATAGACAAAGGTTATTAAGTACAATAAGGGTTGATTAGGTTTCAGGCCCTATTACCATAGTTCCATTAGAGGTCAGACCTGAAACGATTTTAAACAAAGGACTCGTGCGTTATTGTTACGGACCTAATTAAGTTGAAAAGACTGGCCTGTCCTTCATTTATGCAGACTTCACCAAATCGCTACTGCCAATCACCATTGGACAAGTAAATTAGGAAAAATTGCCATCGTCTCTTTCAAGTGATCGAATCAAAAATCACGTTACAAAATTGATGAAATCTCGACGTTATGGCAAAATTTGGTGAGATCAACGTTAGTTCTTCACGGGTCTTAATAATCAACAAACACAACTGAAGGTAATAGTGGAATAATGTGTTAATGACCGAAAGTACTAAAAGAAAATCTAGTCTAAATTCGAGTCAAATCTCGACGTTAATGATTGAGTAAGTCAGTTTAATCATAGGTCTTAATAACCAACCATAGCGTTAATCACAAAATGTAGAAATTAGCTATTCTGAAGATAGAAACGTTTGATAGCTATGAAATCATATATTATATATATATATATATATATATATATAAAAGTTCGATATGAACTTCCTATTTACCCTATATGAGGATTTATTTACAAAATGCCATCCCCTATAGCCAATAGATACGTGACACGTCAGCTTATATGAGGGTTTAAATTGACATTATTAAAAATTGTAAATATAATGACCATCTTAGGTCTTTATTTGGGTTTAATTACCAATTGTCATTAAAGAAGAAACTGAACAGTCTTACAAATATTGAATCAATTATCAATCTAACACCCCGACGATTCGGGAATACACGTCTGTTTGAGCTTCGGCAAGGCCGAGCTAGAGAGAAGAGGTTGTCTGAGAGGCTTCTTCTTCCCAGCAGCCCCTCCGTCGACGATTATCTGAAGCTCCCTTTCGTCTATGTTTGAGCTGCTCAGAACGTCCCTCATCTCTGCGATTTGCCTGTTGTGCTCTTCGACCCGATGGCCATACTCCGCATTGTTGCCCGATATCGGAACGGAGATTGTGATTCCAGTGTGTGCTGTTATTGGGATAGCGTTCGCTTTGGTTCAGTGGGTTTTGGTGTTGCGCGTTAAGCTGATGCCGGGCGGAGGCGAGTCGGCGAAGAATGGTAAGAATATGTACAATGACTCTTTGATTGAGGAAGAGGAAGGGCTTAACGACCAAGACGTGGTTGTCAAGTGTGCTGAGATTCAAAATGCTATTTCCGAGGGTTAGTTTGTTCTTTCTTCCTTCCCTTCCTTCCTCTTCGGATCTGTTTTAAGCTAGAGATTATGTTAGGTATGGGTTTTTCTCTGCTTTGCTTATGATTGCTTCTTTGATTTATTAAACTAGAGTTCCATTTTGGTGGTTATTGAGAATTGTAATGATATTTGTATTGACGAGCTATTGAAAAGTTAGTCACTTTACTTCCTGGGTTGAATAGATATGATGATTCTGGCCTTTTGAAAAATTACAGACGTGAAAAGATTTCTTAGAGGCATCTTTTTTTTATGCTTCGATCTGCTGCTGTAGTAAATATTTCTCAAGTTAAAACCTTTGGTAGCAACGTCGTCCTCATCAAGAGTTGAAATCCGCTCCTATTTGATGACGATTTGAACTAAGCAATGTTATTACGTTATCAAATCTGAGATGAGTTTCGTTTCATTTTCTTGCCTCTAACAGGCGCAACGTCGTTCCTCTTCACCGAATACCAATACGTCGGCGTTTTCATGGTTGCTTTCCCAATCCTCATCTCCATCTTCCTCGGATCAGTCGAGGGCTTCAGCACAAAATCCCAGCCTTGCACTTACGCCAAGGTGATTCTCTGCAAGCCAGCCCTTGCGACCGCAATCTTCAGCACCATCTGGAGGTTTGTGGATGAGTCGACTAACTGAAACAAAGGATAGAATCCACAGCTTTACGAAGCGGTCCCCCTCGAATCTTTTACTGATCCACGTCGTTCTCTTCCAAAACTCATTCCAAATCGCTATCTTCTTTTGGATGTTGGTACGCATTTTTCGTCTCATTGATCTTTTTCGAGGTATATGTTCAGATTCTATTCAACGCACTTGAGCAAGGAAAAAGATAACACATGTTCAAGAAGATGCTTTCGTCAATCGAAGATTTCAGGCATCACCAAAATAGCAGTTTGAATGACCTTTGGGCATTAACTAAAAGCCTATTTTAAACTGAAATCAATTTAATTTTGTTTTGCTTACTCTGGTGTTTTGGCATGGCAAAAGGCTGTTGCAGAGGAGATGGGGATTTGATTTTTAGGCATTGGTTTTCAGCCCAAATGGAGGCGCGAGGACATACCAGTGATGCCTAAGGTAAGCAACACTTATCTTAAAAATTCATACTTTTCCACTTTTAAAAATGAAAAAAGAGAAGAGGTAGCAGGTTTGTGGCCTTTTGGTTCTTTACATGTCTCAAGATTCAGTGAAATATGTTGAATACTGACACATTATGCGTTTGTCGCGGGGAAGATATGAAATTATGAGAAATTACATGCCCAAAGTCGGGACACTTGGATTGGAAATGATGTTTAGGACATGCACTGTCGATAATAGTAGACCTATGTTTGCTACAGTACTTCTCACCATGTGAAGATTGAAATTCAAGTCTATTTTGTAGCTTCATTTTTTAGCATCTGAGATCTGTGTTTCACAGGTTAATCTCAATTTTGATTCTGAAGCTGATATGATAAAGAAGTTCAGAGCTGGCCTTGCATTACAACCGGTTAGTTAAGTAGCGATCATATTGATATATATGACTTCACAGAGTTCCTTGCCATGAACTTCGAACTCATTCATACAATAATATTACACTTCGAACTTCGAATTTCCCTTTTCTTTTCTGATCTTTCTTACTTTTTAGAATTTGTGGTGATATATTCTTTCTTACACATCCAAATCTGGACTGACACTGACAATAACCGTACTGGGAGGCTTCCCTTTGTTTTCGACGCTTCTTTCGGGTACATTCCCTTATGAAGTCGACTGTCTATTTTCATGAATTTCATCTTATTTCACATGCCTATCTCACATGTTTTTTCTCAGGTTTGAGCAGTACGCAGATTATACCCTCGATGTCCCAATGTACTTCGTCTATCGCAACAAAAGATACATTGATTGCGCTGGACTATCATTCAAGGTACAAAGTACAATACAAATAATTTCCATTAATCAATTATTTGCAACCTTACCCCTTTCCATACGTCCTCTGCTATAGGATTTCATGGCCGGGAAACTTCCATGCCTTCCAAGAGAATACCCAAGCCTCCATGACTGGGAGAATCACTTGACAACAATATTCCCAGAGGTTATAAGGCGAGACTAATGCTCAGTAATAAGGCGCCGAAGAGCAGTCTGAAGACTCCTTTTCGTGATGGTCTTCTCAAGCACGTAGCACAAGATGTCCTAAACTTGGCTAAGGTGAGAAACAACTTTTTCTATTCCTTAGTTAGTTCACAGAACTAAACTACATGGTATGATTGGATGGCGTGTTGTAGGATGGCTTGGAAAGAAGTGCTTTAAGGAGAAGGGTTTCTTGAAGGAAGTGACCCGAGTCGTAGATACGGGTATGACTAACCTCATTTCCTTTTTTAACTAAAAAATCAGAGGTTATAATTTATATAAAGCAATTTCTCAAACTGCTGAAACTTCTCATACAATCACATGAAAAAGAAATTATTGCTGGGCTCATTTAATTCAGGTTAGGCTTAATGATACTTGGAGATGAGAGCCACCGACGGCGGGCCTTGGAGGAGGCTCTGTGCATTGCCAGCATTTTGGGTTCGTACGGTGTTTTGCTCTGTTCTTTTGTCATGACACCGTTACTGAACTATTCCATGTAGGTATTTTGTACGACGATGTCTCTCTACATGCCGTTTTAAACATGACGGCTGACTGGACATTAGAGGAGAGATTAATGCTCAGAAATAAGGCGCCGAAGAGCGGTCTGAAGACTCCTTTTCGTGATGGTCTTCTCAAGCACGTAGCACAAGATATCTTAAACTTGGCTAAGGTGAGAAACAACTTTTTATATTCCTTAGTTTAGTTGACAGAACTAAACTACATGGTATGATTTGATGGTCTGTTGTAGGATGGCTTGGGAAGAAGATGCTTGAAGGAGAAGGGTTTCTTGAAGGAAGTAACTCGAGTCGTAGACACGGGTATGACTAACCCCATTTCCTTTTTTCACTAAAAAAATCGGCGTATATTTTGCCTCTGATTTCAAACTTTACCACGGAAAGTGGGGGCAGAATGTGGACCATGTTTTCCAAGAGCTTCTCTACTAAGGGTCGTCTTCGTCATCATAGAAGCATGCTATGGCTTTGAAAGTTCGATTTCTTACAGTTTTTATCAGAAGAATCTGAAAAGAAAGGTTGGCTTCACACTGATGGTGTGGCTGGCGTTGTTCGTGTGAATCACATAACAATCATCGGTGTGGTGATTGATTTTATAGTTTTATTGGACTTTATTTTCTGCATCATACCTTACATCTATATTAGAACAAGACAACCATTTCTCTTGCATCTTCTCCATTCTCGACGGTTTCAAACTTCAGTGACTGAAGCTTCGACCTCAGGCCAAAGAGCAGCAGAGAAGTACCGAATGCAATCCAGGTAGTACCTCCGAGGCCGAACTCACTCAGAGTTCAGCCCACAATTACGTTTCCCAGAACCAAAAGTAGAGAACCCTAAACCATCTTCTTCCACACGAAGAAGGGTCAGATTCGCCAGGCACACCACGGCAAAAAGCTAAAAGTCGAGGAAGTTAAGGAAACGGTGGCTCATGAAGATGCCGAAGAAGGCTCCAAGAAATTAGAGTGGGAGCGTGTGCTACTTATCTTTTCTGTATTCACAGCTCTAAGTTCATATATTCTCGAGAGCAAGCTATAGCTAGGGTTCCTTGATTAGTTTATCTTTTTCTTTTGGCTGACGATGAGAAAAACATAATACGCGATAACAGATCTCAAGGTCTACGGATGAGACTAAGAAGAAGAAGGTAATCAAAAGAAGCAACGAGAGGAAATATTTGCCTTTTTGATCAAGAGCGAGATCATTTGGAAGATGGATACAGATGGAGAAAATATGGGCAAAAGGCAGTCAAGAACAACCCTTATCCGAGGTCTGTGGTTTGATTATTGATTTAATTGCTGGTTATTTAAAGATAATTTAAAAATAATACCCTATTCCTAGATTATCTTCGTTGATCTGTGCTGATATAACAGTACACAAACTATGAGAAAAGGACAAGCGTTCCTCAGAATAGGCGGCACAGTTGTGAATATAAGCGAGGCCATGTTCCTAACTACCAACCTGATATAGGGAACACTCTTTTCGCTTGATTTTGCACTCACGAGATGCTCAAGGCTGTAAGGGGACTTGCGACTGCATGGGGTTTGCCTAACGCTGGAGATTTTTTCCCTATTCTCAATACCGACAAACAGACCTTAGATCTGAAAGTTGAATGCGTACCTGCAAGACGTCCAAACCAACTCCACGACCGTATCATTACAAAACAACAATGATGATAACTCACAAAAAATGATCAAACCACCATGAGCAGTGGAGAGACAACTACACGACTGTATCAAATTCTATTACAAATTCAGTAGATACTCTTCAAACCCGTAGGAACTTGCATGACTGTAAAATAGCTTCATAACTGAGACGATAAACAAATACAAACATACAGGGGGGCGATAAATCGACAATAAACAAATACAAACATACAGGTGGACGATAAACAAATCGGAATGCAAAATAACCTCGACAACACCAATGGGATGATAATTGCACGACTGCATCATTAATAAACACCAACCAACCTTAGAGATATTCTTTCAACCACAAAAACACGCACGACCGTTCACAGTGGAGAGGTAACTACACGACTGTATCAATTTCTATTCCAAGTCCATTAGATACTCTTCAAACCCGTAGGACGCTGCACGACTGTAACATAGCTCGAAACCTGCAACAATAAACAAATACAAACATACAGAGAGACGATAAAGAAACCGGAAATGCGAAACAACCCCAGCAACAACAACCGTCGAACAGAGCATATAAATAACATTTTCATCCGAACTGACCCTTGGTCTTCCGACCTATGAAATTACACCGACCACAGATCAAAGTAAAATGAATAAAAAACCTACATACATCAAATTATTAAATTGAATAAAACATGCGGAATAAAAAGATCGTCCATAGATCAAATGAAAGTGAATAAAAATTGCATTTACTCCCTCCGTCCCGCTAATTTTATCACATTTTTCCATTTCGGGCGTCCCAATAATTTTATCACCTTTCCTTATTTAGCAAAGAAACTATCACAAACAATCAATATAATAATATTAAATATTCTTAAAAGACGTGTTAAAATATACACTTTTTTACCTTTTCATTGTACTATATTATTATAATAATACTATCTTAATTTGCGTGCCCACAAATATATGTAATAAAGATAACGGGACGGAGGGAGTATATTCTCTAGATTTTTCATGGTAGCTAGACCAAAATGAAAAATAAAATATAATAATTGAAAAAGATAAGGAACAGCACTGCATGAAGTCATTGCAATCTAATTTCGATCCAATCAATCATATTATAGTAGTATAGACTATAGATAATAAAACAATGTTGATCAGCAAATCTAGTCAATCCAACGTAAACTTTAACACACACCGTTTCACCGAGTGGATGATATATAGACACGTGGGCAGATCAGTAGCCGTTGGATCTCATCAGCATATAATCTACGGTGATGAGTTGTCACCTGCCCCTCTGTTTCCGAGCTGGCTAACGGCTATAGCTAACGTCCGTTTTCTACATCGCTCAACATTCATCAAGTTGCCGCGTTACCGTTAACGGAGGTCTCACATGCTATAGATCTTATTCTGGTCAAAGTAATAAAGGGTCATTCCTTATGTAGAAATTCGGGCTGGGCCTCCGGTACCCGTCATCGAGGCCCACGCACATGCGCCACACGGAGAAGGGGTGCCGGGTATAACCATTGTTTTAAGACGGAACCCATCAAGCTTATACCCGGCACCCCTTCTCCGTGTGGCGCATGTGCGTGGGCCTCGATGACGGTTAATAGCCGGAGGCCTGGCCCGTATTTCTTACATGGTATCAAAGCGGAAAGATCCGACTCAATTTAAATAAAAAAATATACATGGCGGGTTCAAAAAGAATGGCGTTCCCGTCCGATTAAAAGAAATGGGTTCACACGTGAGGGGGGAGTGTTGAAATATCACGTGTGGTGTGAGGAATCCCACATGGAAACTTACAAAGAAAATAAATGGGTTTATAAGCTTGATGGGTCACTCCTCTTAATGCCAATTGGTTTTAAGAAGAAATCCGACCAAGCTTATACCGTGCACCCCTTCTCCGTGTGGTGCATGTACATGGGCCTCGATGACGGATAAATTACCGGAGGCCCGGCCCGAATTTCTACACCTTACTTGGATTATTTTTCGAATATATTAAGAGATATACTTTTTTTCCCTTGCGGAAATTTCTAAATTATTTGATAATTTTCCTAATGCGCATGAAAGTTGCTAAAGAAGACGGTGGTTTTTTTTAATGTGAGACGTTACTTTTCTTTAGAACCTTTGACTGAAACAACTGCTGCGTTCAAAGCGTGTACCGCACGTGCTTACTATATATAAGGCTCAAGCTCAACAATCATCATTTCCACCAAATCTTCCCCAAACACCTTACTTTAATCCATTGGATAATTAATCATTTAATTTTATGGATGGCCGACGCTAAAGTTACAAAATCGGCGCCGTTCCCTCGTCGGCGAGAGCTGAGCCGTTTGCAGAGGGAAGCGTCGGCGTCTATAGAGGATGAAAGCCGAGGAGTGAGGAATGGAATGTGGCGATACCGCTCTTGTCGCCGTTGATTCAGTCTCCGAGCGACGATCATCCGACGGCTGAGATTGAGAGAATCTGCGATAGAGAGCTTAGATCGGAGATCAAACCGGCCGCGGCGGTTTTGAAGAAGTGGCAGCACCCTGCGGCGCCGTTTAGGCCCTTCGTTTGTATGGCGAGCTTTGTAGATAGATAGATGACTTGATAACGCCTTGTTTTTTTTTTTTGGGTCCCTTGATTTTTAGTGTTGTCCTTGTGAATATTACATGAAAATGGGGATTTAATTTTAGATATCGGTAAAATTTCGTTTTAATTCTGATAGAGAAATTACATAAACCAAACCATGGTTCGCTGTTGCCGACGCCGATGAGGATACGAACGATTCAGATACGTTGCTTTGTCGAGGTGATATGCATATTTTTTTAGAAAGAACACTATAAATAATTAGAAATATCAAATATGTTTTCAAAAGCAATATTAAGCAAATACAGAATCAATTAACCATGTAACCTATACTAATTGGTTTAGGGTGATATATAAGGCCAAATTTGGGTTGTCTGGTTATTTACTATTTAATCTTTCTATTTGTAATTTAGTTAATTTCATGATTTTCATAATTTTAATTTGTTTGTTTATTATACGAATGCCCTATACATTACTCTAAAAAATTATACTTCATCTTGCACATTAGAAATTGTAATTCAATAAAAATAATAGTATTTATTAAAAGCATATATATTATTTCAAATATTATGTATTTAATATTAATTAAATCTAAAGTAGACTTTGAATATAGGTTAGTTATTGACTTTAGGGTTTTGATAAGGTTTATACAACCTTCAAACTGTTCTTGGAAAGCATGGTGATTCGACCAAAAGTTAGATTATTTTTATAGGGTGTTTCGAATGGTGATAGGATTTTCTAGATTAAGAATCTCGAAAATCATTTCGAAATCTTCATGAGAGTATAAGAATGTCGAGACCAAAACTCGGGACAGAATCTCGAAATAAAACTCGAGATACATGTCGGAATCCTTTTTAGCATTAACTTCGAAGTTTGGTATAAGATCTCGAGATTAAGCTCGAGATTAAGCTCGAGATCCATGTTGAAATTCACTTTCGAAATCGGGTGTGGTTTAAAACTCGAATCTTTGCATATAGTATGCCGAGATTCATGTTAAGATTTCGAAATGTTGTGTAAGATCTTGACACGCTCAAATACTAGCAAGTGTACTAGGTCGTGCAAGTAGTAAAACGGACGAAGTCCGAGTATCGATCCACGAAGATAGCTTGATTAATTCTAAGATATTAAACCTAATTCTAATTTAGACTAAGAGAATTTTTATAGTTTTGATGATCTAATCAAATGAGATAAATCGCAAATAATAAAATAGACGCAAATAAAATAAATGAGATAAAACAATCGACGACAAACGTGATCAAGGCACATACTCGGCACGGATTAATCCTATGTTTTCATGCAATCAATATTTATTTAATCAGTATAAACTAGTCAAGGTAGAAATTCCTAATATACGCGCTACCCGTTATTCACGTAACTAGCGACCCTATGCGATAATGACCAATCTCTATATTCCTATAAGACTACAATCACTTCACACGCCTTCCGCTTTATGAATTTCCCCGAGTTTAGACGCTTTCGGCGCCTAAGGTCTCGAAAACCACAAGTACGAAACCGAATTCCATCTCTGGTCGCTTTAAGCCGCAGTGTCCTGTATTTATTATTCTAATCGGTCTAATCACTTTTTCAGTCTCATAAACCAATCAAAAATCATGCACATGGTGATCAAGCATACGCAAGCATTAAACTCAAATATAGAACACGTAACTAAATTCATACGATTAAATAAAACACGAATAGCATTACTACGAATTCATAATCTGGCCTAATACGGCCTCAATCACAAGAAAACTTAAGCTAGCATATTAACAAAATAAAAGCACAAAATATTCAATTCAGACATAATAGAGAAATAATATAAAACTTCGCCTTTCACGGAAGAAACGCCTCGCAAGCGTCAATCGTCTTTTGTCGCAGCTCTCGTTTATTATTCTCAGCCGTTGTTCTCTGCTTTCTTCTTTATTATTCGCTGCTCAAAGCTTCGCTGTCGTTGTCCCTTCTTTCTTTATTCGCCAAGCTCTCTCCTTTTTATAGAAGAAATCAGCCGACTTATATATTGGAATTATTCCACCGACTTGATATGATTGGCCGTTGCATTATATTTGCATCTTCAAAGTTTCGACTTCTTATTTCCTTGTAGCTCACAGATGAATCTTCAAACGTGAATACTTGGTCAAAATTCTTCTTTCTCTTTCCTTGGGTATTTTCCTATTTGGCAAATAAAATATTCTCCCTCCTTTGCTTTTTACGTCATATAGTGCTAAATAATAGGAAAAATCTGGTAAATTGCAGGGCTGCCCCAAATAACGCAAAATTGCAAGAAGATCCCCTAAGATTCAAATTGTTCCAAAAGTGCCCCTATTCTCCTTTGTCGATCTCGTTTGCTCCGAAATCTATCGAAAATAAATTTAAACATAAATATAGGATATTCGAGAGGGAAATTTTGGTAAATAACGATCGAAAATGCATTTTTATGGGTAATAAAATTACGTAAAATCCTAACTTATCAACAACCCCCAAACTAGCTTCGATCGTGCTCGATCATAAAAGCGGAGTTAAACCAAATCAAGCTAGGATTATAGAACATCAGTCAATGAAATTCTCCTGGTTCATCTCAGAAAACGTAAAAGCATATAAAATCGAGATAATCATCAACTAATGTACGATCTAGTCAAAACATGAAGCATGAAGTAATAGGTCGCAATCTTATCATAGCATAGAAGACGTTTTCAGAATTATACCACGTATCACTCCACACTCTCACAAGGATCGCTCAAGTCGCTCAGGTGTTTTCAAAGGGATCTGTATAAAGACGTTCAATTCACTACATGAAAAGATATTACTCTATGCTTGCAAATATATCACATCATAGTCACATAGTAGAAGTCATGGACGAATCAAAGGGTCTTTCATCAAGGGTTGTAATGGGGCTCGGGTTTTGAAAGGTGCGTCATATAGGAAAAACTGAGCTAAAAGTATCAAACGTGTCAATCATCGAATTGCTCTTCTCACCACTTATTTCGCTCTTCTAACGCCGTGCCTATTTTTCACTCAACTCATCCTTTTTCCTTTTCTAGCTCTTCTCGCTCGTTTTTTTTTCTTTTCTTTTTTTTCTTTTCTTTTTTTTTTTTTCTTTTCTTTCTTTTTTTTCGAACCAGCCCTTCCTATCTTTCTCTCTCTTTTTTTTTCTTATCGAATGGAGAGGTTTCTAGTCCGCTGCATACGACGAGAGATCTATATCATAGGACGAGTTCATAACTAACATGCATCGACGATTAGTTCCTTCTCAACCAACGAACCACTTATCACAACATCGATAAATTAACACGTTGATATGGGGTCGTATAGGCTAAATTTGAGGCAATCAGGCTAAATATCTGGGCTCCAAATCAACAAATAAGTGAAATAAGGCTCAAAGGGGCTCACTAAGTGGTAAATACGTAATGTAGGGAAATATTTAGGCCAATGACTCAATCCTAGTGCCCTTCTCATTTTCGCACATAAAAATCCACATAATAACCATCGATATGCATAACAGAGCAAGTTCGAAAATATTTAGTCCATGCGTGTCACACAAGAATAAACACCGAGCATAATGAGTTGCTCTGAATTAATCTCTGAAGGCTAAAAAACTCACATATATAGCTGGGTTTGTGCTTCATGATACGCAATACTCTCCTAAAGCAGTCAATATAGCCAAATAATCATGCTAATATCACGACAATGCAACATGTATGACTATCTCACTCAATTCATTGTATCATATCACGACGCAGTAAAATTTTAAAATTTTCATCATTGACAGGAGATTCCACAGATGACATTCAAATCGCAACCTTCATCAGTTATACCCACTAAAAAGACCGAAACTCATCGATACCAGCATATTAAATCTAGCATGTGTCACATCCCACCCCCAAACTAAATAGCACATTGTCCTCAGTGTGTAAATTAAAGTAAAGAGAGAGTAGAAGTGACACTGCCCTGAATTTTCCGTTGATGTAGAAGACTTTGTTGATTCGAGCAAGCAACCATCGCGAAAGGACAACCCCCAAACTAGTTATGAGCCTGCGAGATAACATGACTAGGCGCACCGTGAAAGCGAGTTTTATTAGATGAAAATAATAATAAAAAAAATACTCAGAATAATAGGATCTAAATAGAAATATATGCATCGATAATACTTGGGTTGCCTCCCAAGAAGCGCTGTTTTTAAAGTCGTTAGCTCGACTCTTGAGACGATCAGGGTGGCTTGGTGTCTAGGCTTGCTTTGTTGCTCTGGAGGTCCTCCAGCTCGCTGGTATTCTCTCCAGGCGAGGTGTCCCTGAAAGGCACAGAACAACTAGAAGCAGAAAAGTTAGAAATTATGGGTTCCACAAGATATACCGATGTTGTTTCGCCAATTTTCCCTTCGTCATACAGCTTTAGCCGTTGTCCATTGACTTTGAGAGAGTCTTTTCGTTCATAAGAATTTGCACTGCTCCGGATGGAAAGACTTGCTCTACTATATAGGGTCCGCACCACTTACTCTTTAATTTACCGGGAAATAGGCGTAGCCTCGAATTGAATAAAAGGACACGATCGCCGACTTTGAACTCCCTTTTAATGATTTTCTTGTCATGCCACTTCTTTGTTCGCTCCTTATACAACTTAGCATTCTCATAAGCATTCTGGCGAAATTCCTCCATTTCGTTCAGCTGAAGCAACCTATTTTTACCTGCTTCGGAACAATCAAAGTTAAGCTTTTTAATAGCCCAATATGCACGATGTTCTAACTCAACAGGTAAATGACACGCTTTTCCATAGACTAGACGAAAAGGCGAAGTCCCTATAGGGGTTTTATATGCGGTGCGGTACGCCCATAGTGCATCATCTAGCTTCAACGACCAATCTTTCCTTGAGGGGTTCACCGTCTTTTCCAAGATCTGCTTAAGCTCCCTGTTGGAAACCTCCACCTATCCACTAGTTTGAGGATGATACGGGGTAGACACTTTATGCTTAATACCATACTTAGATAGCAAATTATCAAACAATTTATTGCAAAAATGTGTACCCCCATCACTAATTATTGCCCGTGGTGTACCAAAACGACTAAAAACATGCTTCTTAAGAAAACAAATGACAACTCGAGCATCAATAGTTCGACATGCTTCAGCTTCTACCCACTTAGACACATAATCGACAGCAACTAGAATATACTTATTAGAGCATGAAGTAGGAAACGGACCCATAAAATCAATGCCCCAAACATCAAATAACTCTACTTCTAACATGGCATTTAAAGGCATCTCATGTCTCCTAGATATAGTACCAGTAAGCTGACAACGATCGCATGAAGCTACGTATGCATGGGCATCCTTAAAAAGAGTGGGCCAGAATAAACCTGATTGAAGTACCTTAAACGCTGTTTTTGTTGGTCCGTGGTGTCCACCCGTCAAACCAGAATGACAATGAAATAAAACAGAGCTTACCTCATCGATGGGAATACATCGTCGAATTACCTGATCAGAGCAAATATAGGAATGGATCATCCCACAGGTAGTGTTTCGCATCAGAGAGAAATTTCTTCTTCTGATGAAAACTCAAGCCTGTGGAAATTTTTTTACCTGTAGCAGCATAATTTGCAAAATCCGCGAACCAAGGAAGTGATGTATCAATTAAAGCAAATAATTGTTCGTCAGGAAAATAATCACCAATAGGTAACTCCTTATCGTGCTCATGTGAGTTATCTAACCTAGATAAATGATCAGCTATCACATTCTCAACACCTTTTTTATCACGAATCTCTAAGTCATACTCTTGAAGTAGTAAAATCCAGCGAATCAACCTAGGCTTAGCATCTTTCTTAGAAAATAAGTATCTAACTGCAGCATGATCAGTGTAGATGATTACCCTATTCAACCCTAGGTAAGAATGAAATTTATCTACTGCAAATACCACGGCTAGTAACTCTTTCTCAGTGGTAGCATAATTTCTCTGTGCATCGTCCAGAGTTTTATTAGCGTAGTAAATAACCTGGCTTATCCTTGCGTTGTCCTAGAACCGCGCCTACAGCACCATCGCTAGCATCGCACATCAATATAAATGGGAGTGTCCAGTCTGGTGTGACCATCACTGGGGCGGTGGTGAGTTTCTCTTTTAAGGTTCGAAAAGCCTACAGACAATCATCAGTGAAGTTAAAAATAGCATCTTTAACAAGTAAATTAGATAATGGCTTAGCTATTTTTGAAAAATCCTTTATGAAGCGTCGATAGAATCCTGCATGTCCCAAGAAGCTTCGAACTCCCTTCACTGACGTGGGTGGTGGCAACTGCTCAATCGCGTCAACCTTGGCTCGATCCACATCAATTCCTTTGTGCGATACCTTGTGCCCGAGAACTATACCTTCCTGTACCATAAAATGACACTTCTCCCAATTTAAGACAAGGTTAGTCTCTTCGCATCGTGATAAAACGGATGCTAAATTATCAAGGCATGTATCAAACGTAGACCCAAATACAGAAAAATCATCCATGAATATCTCCATAAACTTCTCAACCATGTCATGAAAAATAGCAAGCATACATCTCTGAAAAGTAGCTGGTGCATTACATAATCCGAATGGCATACGTCTATATGCAAAAGTACCATAAGGACAAGTAAAAGTCGTCTTTTCCTGATCCTCAAGTGCAATAGAAATCTGATTATAACCTGAGTAACCATCTAAAAAGCAGTAAAACTCATGTCCAGCTAGTCTTTCTAACATTTGATCAATAAAGGGGAGGGGAAATGATCCTTACGGGTGGCATCATTCAATTTCCTATAATCTATGCATACACGCCACCCCGTAACAGTTCTCGTGGGAATCAACTCATTAGAGGCATTCTTTATAACGGTCATACCTCCCTTTTTAGGAACAACTTGGGTCGGACTAACCCACGCACTATCAGAGATAGGGTAGATAATACCTGCGTCCAAAAGCTTAATTACCTCCTTTTTCACCACTTCTTGCATCGCTGGGTTTAGGCGTCTCTGTGGTTGTGAGACCGGCTTGTAAGAATCTTCCATCAAAATCTTGTGCATGCAAACGGTCGGGCTTACTCCCTTGATGTCAGCAACCTTCCATGCGAATGCTCGTTTGTGTTCTCTTAGCACCCTCACTAGCTTTTCCTCCATTAGATCTGTCAACGTGGAAGAAATAATCACGGGTAAAGTATCAAGAGCGCCAAGGTAAACATATTTAAGGTGACTAGGTAAAGGTTTAAGTTCTAAAATCGGAGGGTCCTCTATTGATGGTCGAGGTTGTATGGCTGATGATCGATCTAGCCGCTCTACTTTTGGCTTGGCCGACCTCCGATGAGGTAGGTTCGCTTCTAAGCTTGCTACGGTATCGGCCATCTCCTCGGACTCGTCTCGGACTAGGCATGCTTCCATGTTTTCCTTATTCTTGTAACTTTTAAAATACTCCAGAGCACATGCGTCAATACTATCAATAAAGGAACAAGAATCATCATCTGGAGGGTGTTTCATTGCTTTATAAACATCAAATATAACTTTCTCATCCCCAACCTGTAGGATGAGCTTACCATTACCAACATCAATAAGGTCTCTTGCCGTATTCAGAAACGGTCTTCCTAAAATAAGAGGCATGTCGGTGTCTTCTTCCATGTCTAGTACCACGAAATCGGCTGGGAAGTAGTGCTCTCCAACCTTCACTAATACGTCCTCCAATACTCCTCGTGGGTATGTGATCGATCTATCCGCTAGTTGGAGGATCGTAGATGTAGGCTTTGGCGCACCAATCCCTAGCTTTTTCACAAGTGAAAAAGGTAACAAGTTAATACTTGCTCCTAAATCACAAAGAACATTAGTAAATGATAATGAGCCAATAGAGCAAGGAATAGAAAAACTCCCCCTATCTTTGAGCTTTGGTGGTAGCTTCCTCTGTAACACTGCAGAGCACTCTTCGTTAAGGGCTATCGTGCCATATTGCTCTAGCTTGTTCCGGTTTGATAGCAACTCCTTGAAAAATTTGGCGTATCAGAATCTGCAAGAGAGATTCGCAAAAAGGGATGTTAATTTCTAACTTCCTAAAAATATTAATAAAGCGCTCGAAGTTCTTATCCGGTTTTCCCCTTCGTAATGCCGCGGGATATGGAGGTCGAATCTTGACTGGTGGGAGTGGGTCGACCTTCTTTTCCACTGCGAGAGAATCTAGCTCGGTCTCCACTTCTTCATCCCGCTGGTCCTTCCTATGGTCGTGATGAGTTGCGTCTTTGGTCGTGACCTTGCTTTCATCGTCGTTTTCGGTCTCCTTTTGCTTCTTCTTCAACCTTGGTCTCCTTGGTTGATTCAAGCTTCTTCCCATTTCTCAGCTGAATGGGCTTAACGTGCTCTCGAGGGTTCTTTTCAGTGTCGCTTGGGAGTGTGCCTGGCTTGCGCTCGGACATTGAATTTGTTAGATGCCCTACTGTAGTCGCCAAATTTTGTATTGTGTCCTCTATCTTGTTGAATCGTTCGTCTATCTTACGACTCTGATCGCCTTGATAGCCCTCCAATTCTCAAATGCTATCTCCCAATCAGCTTTTTGTTTTGTTGGTTGCCCACTCTGTTGATTTTGAGCTTCTGGAGGCTTTAAGTAGTGCGAGTTTCCGTATGACAAATTCGGATGGCCTCGCCAGGGTCCATGGAGTTTCCGTGCGAGTACCCATTCTTTTGCCTATTGTGGATGTAGTTCACCGCCTCAGGGTCCATGGAGTGTATTTGGTCTAACCTTTTATGTATGGCTTCGAGCTGCGCCTCCAACGAGCTACTTATCTCATGTACTCCAGCCATCCGTCGGTCCAGGTCATGCTCAGTGTATCTTGCTGGGTAGGCTGCAATTCGCTCGATGGCCTGGAGTGCTTCCTCGTCGCCTAACTCCATAAAGTTTCGTGTGCATCCGCCGTCGACGATCCTTTTATTTGGTGTACTCAGCCCTAAGAAAAATGACTGCATCTGGATGCTCAGGGGTATGCTGTGGTTCGGGCATTGTCGCAGAAGGCTCTTGTATCTACTCCATGCATCGCTCAGGGATTCGCCACCTTCTTGTTTGAAGTTCACTAGTAGGCTTCTAATCTCGCTGGTCCTTGACAATGGGTAATATTTGTTGGGGAACACCGGGTGTCCCGAGATCGAACCCCGGGCGCAGCGGAAGTTTAAAATTTTTTCCCGGGATCCCCGTAAGGAGCCCCGGATCGCTTGGTTATGTAAAGAAAATATGCATGACACGTAATTAGGGTTTTCGTAGCTTACCCTCGTAGCGAAGATCCTAGCACTCGTCTTGCAGTCCCGGTTGTCGTAGTTCGCTCTGAGCAACGTCATGACCTCTCCGAGCTCCAACGCCTTGGCAAGATCATCACGCCAACCCCGGGACGTATCCAAATTCCACCACCTCAAAAGGATGGCTAGAGAGGTGGGGAAGATGTTTTAGAAGAGATGTGTTTAGTGTGTGGGTGATTTCTAAAACTCACAAACATTTAGGTTTTTCTCAAAGATCAACCTAAAATCTCTCACCACTCTCTAAACTCTTAGTTTTAGTGTGAAAAAGCTTTGATTATAATTATTCACGAAATTATGCAAAGTAATAATGATTAAATCAACTTTCAACCTTTGAAATTGACTTTAATCATAATTAATCCAGATCATATCATATATGACTCATAACTTGTTTGTTTCCTTTGTATTGTATCATCTAATGACTAGACATTGTCCCACAAGTCTAATAAAAGAACAAGGAACGAATTTGGATTTGATTTGGACAAGTTTTGACCCAAAACCGTCGGTTCACGGCCTCTCTCAAAGGCCTTCATGGCCGTGACGGGCTAAGCCAAGCTTCTGCCCGTTGTCACGGCCCAATTCACGGCCATGAACAAGTCCCTGACGGCCTTCACGGCCTGGGACATGATGGTCACGGCCGTGACCAAGTCGGGGCCAAAAAACATGGCCTCTGTCGACCTTCACGGCCTCATGCACAACATTTCACGGCCGTGACACATTCGACAGCTTTGCGACAGTTTTGTTTTCCATCCGTTCGATGTGTAAACGATGTCCGATTGACCTGAAATTTTAACCACAGATAGAAGACTCACCAATCTTGATTTTGACCGAAGGGATTCTCAATCCAAGGTCTAGATTGTGAGATATGAATTTTGGAATCTGTTGCTACTTTTCAGGCGGGCTTCACGACCTTGATGAACCTTGCTCATGGTTGTGAACCTTGTTTTCGGTCCATTCTTTGTCGTTTCATTCCGGGAATCTTATTCCAAGTAAATATAGTTTCTAAAACTAATATTTAATGTTTTATTAACGTCTCCAAGACCGTTATGTAATAACACATCTCACTTTATCAGATACTATCCCAGTGATCCTTTTTAAGCCCGACTCTCTTGGTTCGTCTCAACCCGGCAAGGGAGGAATCCAAGAATTCGGTAAGCATCTAGCCAATCCCGTGGTACCAAATAAATCCCGTGTTGAGTACGTTCTTCGTATTTTACGAACCGACTATAGATCGTCGTATAGACCCTTCACATATGTCCCGGTCGAGTGAGAGCCATGGTAATGTCAAACTCACTAACCCGACACTATGTCAAATTCGTGATGAAGAAATTACTAAACTACACTCCACGTCCCACGTGAATTAGTTTTTATACTTTGCAAAGATTCCGTAATTCCTTGTCCCCGAATATGCATAGGACATATACCTCGATTACTTGCGAGGTTGTGAATCCCTCACGACTATCAATGCCCAGTAGTTGCACTTCGTTGTCAAGACCGCATGTCGCCGCTGACCCATGTTCAACCTCGAACAAGACGGGCCTTGCAAACTAGTGACAAGTCAGGACCCCGAAGCCAACTCTGTCAATGACCCTTCGGTCTAAGGTCCACGTATACTACTATAGTCAATCGATCGATCATTGACACTCAACAAGTAATTAGCCATGTGATCTTCGATTACGAGTCGTGTCCAAATACAAGTTAATCCCCTGATTCAACTTATACCAATGTTACGACCTCCCGCTTCCCAAGCGAATGATTGGCACAACCATTTTAGAGTCATCAACAAATAAGTCATGATTGACATTCAGTCACCCTACTGAGTCTAAGACTTATGGACTAATTTTATATCCGAGAATAATAGCTCACCGGTGCCCCCTCTCTCATCCCATGAGAATCGGTGACTAAACTCGTATATATGGGTTTTATTTATTTACCTTCTCACCGGATGCCTAGTAAGACTGGATAGGTAAATAAATAATATGCCTAATTCCATAAATAAATATTTGAATACAATATCCAAATATTAAAGTGTGAATAACAGGTTCATGTTTATGCCAATTCATTACATCCTCGAATGGCATTCCGAGGGCATATCCCCAACAATATTTGCCTAGAAAGCATTCCACTAGTTGCTCCCAACTAGTGATAGATGCATGTGGCAATGATGAGAACCATTCAGACGCCTTACCTGTCAAAGAAAAGGGAAAAAAATGTCAGTTTTATCACTTCCATAGAGACGTCTGGATACTTAATAGTTCTGCAGGTTTGAGTAAATTTCAAAATGTGTGAATTTGCGTCCTCGTTTGTAAGCCCATGAAACTGTGCTGAACCCGTCACTATCTGTATAGTAACGGGTTTAATCTTAAAATGATTATTTGGTCCCGGAGGTATGGCAATCGGGTCGCTGTCATCGAAAATTCCTGGAAGCGCTCGACTTAGTAAAATGGGCCGTGGAGGAACCATCTGTTCTTCCTCGTGTTCTTGATTGTCCATTCTTAGTCTACGATTTCGATTGTTACGCTGACACGTCGCTTCGATTTCTACGTCAAATAGCAATGGTACGTTTCTCGAGCTTCGTGTCATGCACTAATAGGAATTGTCTGCAAAAGATGAAAAACCAAAGTAAGCGAATTGGCAAAAATAGTAATAAAAAATAATAATAATAATAATCGAGAAATAAAACGTCTAAACTAAAACTCAGAATAAATCCTAAAATAAATAATATAGCTATCCCCGGCAACGGCGCCAAAAACTTGACACGCCAAATACTAGCAAGTGTACTAGGTCGTGCCAGTAGTAAAACGGACGAAGTCCGAGTATCGATCCAAGAAGATAGCTTGATTAATTCTAAGATATTAAACCTAATTCTAATTTAGACTAAGAGAATTTTTATAGTTTTAATGATCTAATCAAATGAGATAAATCGCAAATAATAAAATAGACGCAAATAAAATAAATGAGATAAAACAATCGACGACGAACGTGATCAAGGCACATACTCGGCACGGATTAATCCTATGTTTTCATGCAATCATTTATTTTACTCAGTATAAACTAGTCAAGGTAGAAATTCCTAATATACGCGCTACCCGTTATTCACGTAACTAGCGACCCTATGCGATAATGACCAATCTCTATATTCCTATAAGACTGCAATCACTCCACACGCCTTCCGCTTTATGAATTTCCCCGAGTTTAGACGTTTCGGCACCTAAGGTCTCGAAAACCACACGTACGAAACTGAATTCCATCTCTGGTCGGTTTTACGCCGCGGTGTCCTGTATATATTATTCTAATCGGTCTAATCACTTTTTCAGTCTCATAAACCAATCAAAAATCATGCACATGGTGATCGAACATACGCAAGCATTAAACTCAAATATAGAACACTTTACTAAATTCATACGATTAAATAAAATACGAATAGCATTACTACGAATTCATAATCCGGCCTAATACGGCCTCAATCACAAGAAAACTTAAGCTAGCATATTAATAAAATAAAAGCACAAAATATTCAATTCAGACATAATAGAGAAATAATATAAAACTTCGCCTTTCACGGAAGAAACGCCTCGCAAGCGTCAATCGTCTTTTGTCGCAGCTCTCGTTTATTATTCTCAGCCGTTGTTCTCTGCTTTCTTCTTTATTATTCGCTGCTCAAAGCTTCGTTGTCGTCGTCCCTTCTTTCTTTATTCGCCATTTTATAGAAGAAATCAGCCGACTTATATATTGGAATTATTCCACCGACTTGATATGATTGGCCGAATCTTTTGCATTATATTTGCATCTTCAAAGTTTCGACTTCTTATTTCCTTGTAGCTCACAGATGAATCTTCAAACGTGAATACTTGGTCAAAATTCTTCTTTCTCTTTCCTTGCTTGGGTATTTTCCTATTTTGCAAATAAAATATTCTCCCTCCTTTGCTTTTTACGTCATATAGAGCTAAATAATAGGAAAAATCTGGTAAATTGCAGGGCTGCCCCAAATAACGTAAAATTGCAAGAAGATCCCCTAAGATTTAAATTGTTCCAAAAGTGCCCCTATTCTCCTTTGTCGATCTCGTTTGCTCCGAAATCTATCGAAAATAAATTTAAACATAAATATAGGATATTCGAGAGGTAAATTTTGGTAAATAACGATCAAAAATGCATTTTTATGGGTAATAAAATTACGTAAAATCCTAACTTATCAGATCTCGAAACTCATGTCGAGATCTATCCTTTAAATCAACCTCGAAATCCCATAGTCAAGCTCGAAATCTATGTGTATTAATTTATGAATCTCGAACACTTGTATAAGCCACTTTGAGATTCTAGGGTTATATATCGAGATCCATCTTTGAAATTTACTTCGAAAAGTTTGTGTAACATCTCGAGACCGAGCTCGAGATTCATGTCGACATTTACTTCAAAATTTTGTATTATTTGAATCTTGAAATCTTGTATATATTACTTCGAAATTCCACAACCAAGCTAGAGAGCCATGTCGAGATCCGTTTTTATAGTTCATGTCGAGATTTATCTAACCTAAGCTCGAAATTTATTTACAACATGCCGAGATCCACTTTAGATCCATATCGAAATCTTGTTTATAAATTCAACATACATCTCGACATTTGGTTGATAATCTCGACACATGTCTCGAAGTCCTTGTGTAATGTCGATAGCACAGCTCGAAATCCTTGAGCATTGTTTAATCAATGTCGAATTCAGTATATACTATATCGAAATCCACTTCAAGTTTGGTTCGAAATGTTATGTACTATCTAATTAATTTGGAACTAT